>OY992891.1:32638415-32778415 GCA_963921405.1 Cepaea hortensis
ACATTACTTGATGATGATGATAGTGATGGAGTGATAATCCGCTCTCATACATACTAACATCTTTCAATAAACATTCTTTCATACTTCAAGCAGTCTTATGCACATCAAGAGTATATATAGACTGAATTGTTAAACTGAAATGGCAACAAAAGATAATACGATCATAGAAAGATTTTTCATACAATTTAGCGTAATGAAAATTTAGCAAAATAGAAATATTCGGACTGTAACAAGTTGAACGGAATCACTCAAAGGATCATACATGAAACATTGCAACACGCATGCTATTTTACACAGTAAACTGAAAACAGGTGTGTGTGGCGTGAAAGAGAGAGAGAGAGAGAGAGAGAGAGAGAGAGGAAGAGAGAGAGAGAGAGAGAGAGAGAGAGAGAGGGAGGAGAAGAGAGAGTGACGGGGGAGGGAGAGGGAGAAAGAGGGAAAGAGAAAGAGAGAGAGAGAGAGAGAGAGAGACAGATAGACAGACAGACAGACAAGTGTTTAGGAAAAGAGATGGCGCATGGCAAAAAGAGAGACAGGCAGGCAGACAGACAGCCAGACAAAAAAGTCTAGGAAAATAAATTGTACATGGCAAAGAGAGAGAGGGAGAGAGAGAGAGAGAGGGAGGGAGAGAGAGAGAGAGAGAGAGAGAGAGAGAGAGAGAGAGAGAAAGAGAGAGAAAGAGAATGAGAGAAAGAGAAAGAGAGAGATGAGGGAAAGATAGACATAAATAGAAAGAGAGAAGAGAGAGAGAGAGAGAGAGAGAGAGAGAGAGAGAGAGAGAGAAAAGAAAGATAGCTAGAAAGAGAGTAATAGAGAGATAGAGAAGGGACGAACGAACGAACGAACGAACGATCTTTATTTTCAAAGGATAACAAACTGGGCACGCAGGCCCGTCTTACATTCGGCCCTTCCAATCACCCATCTTTCATTCATCAATTGTGCATGTTACATTCACATATGAAAAAAAAAGTTGTCAAATGGATGTTGTAAACATAAACTCGCTCAGAAAGCAATGGCAAACTACTGAGCGTAATATTGCCTTGTACATTAACAGCAGCTGAAAAATGCTGGTGTTGACTGCAATGTCCTGTAAGGGATATGCAAAAAAAAAAAAAAGATAAGCAATGCATATTACCATGTTATGAGACAGGCACACACACAAGTACTCATGCACATTTATAAACACACACGCACTCATACATATCTGCATACATACTTGCATCATTTGCACAAACTCTCAAAGTTATGCACACACTCAATAACATACAAATACACACTCCCTAGCATACACTGCATGCATACACACATACCCACACAAACATATACACATACATACACGAACATACATACACATAAACACACACACTCACACACACTTAGACACGCACACACACACACATATACACACACATCGCACACATACGCACACAAATACACACATACATGTACATACACACTAATATACGCACATAAACACATGTACACACATAATCACACATACAGACACATACACACGAACATACACACATACACGTACACACATACACATACATACACACATACACATACATACACACATACACACAAAAATACACACACACGCACACACATACACACATATATACACACATGCAAACACATACATGCACATACACACATACAAACAAACACATTCACACATACCCATATAAACACACACATAGACACATTACACCCACCCACCCATCCACACATAGACACATTACACACACCCATCCATCCACCCGCACATACCCACCCATCCACACATAGACACATTACACCCATCCACCCATCCACCCATCCACCCACACATCCACCCACACACACCCACCCATTCACATACACACACCCACCCATCCACCCACACACATCCATCCACCCACATACACCCATCCTCACACACCCACCCATCCACAAATAGACACATTACACACACCCACCCATCCACCCACACACTCCCACCCATCTAACCACATACACCCACCCATCCACCCACACAACCCACCCACCCATCCACCCACACACACCCACCCATCCACCCACATACACCCACCCATCCACCCACACATACACTCACCCATCCACCCACACACACCCACCTATCCACCCACATAAACCCACCCATCCAACCACACACACCCACCCACCCATCCACCCACACACACCCACCCAACCACCCACACACACATCTAGACACATACACGCTGTCTAACATAATAGAGATAAGAGAGATAAAGAGAGCAATAGAAAGAAAGAGAGAGATATAGAAAGAGAGGAAAAGAAAGAGAGAGAGAATGAGATAGAAAGCAATATGGAGAGAAAGAGAGAGATAGAGAGAGAGATAAAGAGAAAAAGAAAAAGAGAGAGAATGAGATAGAAAGCAATATGGAGAGAAAGAGAGAGATAGAGAGAGAAAGAGAGAGAAAGAGATAGAGATAGAGAGAAAGAGAGAGAAAGAGAGAGAGAAAGAGAGAGATAGAGAGAGAGAAAGAGAGAGAGAGAGAAAGAGAGAGAGAAAGAGAGGGATAGAGAGATAGAGAGATAGAGAGAGAAAGAGAGAGATAGAGAGAGATAGAGAGAAAGAGAGATAGAGAGAGAGAAAGAGAGAGAGAAAGAGAGAGAAAGAGAGAGATAGAGAGATAGAGAGAGATAGAGAGATAGAGAGAAGAGAGAGAGAGAGAGAGAGAGAGAGAGAGAGAGAGAACGTTGCCTTTCCAGAACATTGTTAACCTGATTACATGTACATAAGGTGCCATATATACAACCAAATGTTGCCCCTCTGTGACCTCTACCCTCGTGAACGACCTTTACCCTTGTAAACGACCTTTACCCTTTTGGGTGAAATGACTAATGGCGTAGATGGTCACATTGTGACTGCTGGAATTTTGATTTTTACATTTTCGCGAAAGCCCATTTCCTGGCGTGAAGGATGAGAGGCAGAGTTATGTCAATTCTGAGTCTTTCTGTGACTGTATTTAAGATTTCCTGCAGGCAAAGTAACAAACTAAATAGGTCAGATAGTCGCAGATCTTGGACGCTTTTCTTATGATTTCATTTGTTGACCCCTGGATCGCAATGACAATTAAAGTCAAAAGTCAACAGGTTCAGTGCTAAACAAAAAGTAGATTCAGCGCAGGCTTTAACTAATTCAGTGCCGAAGGATACTCTATCACCAAATGTTACCCCCTATTTGGACAGAAGGACGATATATCGCCATACTAAGGTCATCGTATTGTTTGTTTCGCTTCGTGGCATCTTTCACAATTTCAATGCTCAGTGAACTGAAATGTATAGGGTGTATGTTTAATGACTGTGAAGTGTTTGAAAATATTTCCAGTCCAAGATTTGTATTCACCCTCTGTAAAGTTCATGCAACATAAAAGGTAAATACAATACTTGAACCGGCAATATTTTTAAACGCTGCACAGTCATTAAAAATACACCCTGTATATTATAATACTTCTTCATTTGATTGTTTCCATGTGTGATACAAACCTACATTTTGTTTGGCACTGAATCAGTTTCCTCCCCGATACGGATCGAACCCTTGACCACTGGGCCGACAGCCGAGTTTCTAGACCTTACGCCAGGGCGGCTCCCATGTGGAAGCATGTTGCTGTGTTACTTTAATACGTTCACAAATGTTTTCCCCCTTATAAAACTCCATAATGAGGGCAGACATTTGAGAACGCACTATAGTGTTAGTTTGCTTGCAATGACAGCAAGTAAATTGACTTGGTCACGCAACAAACTTAGAGTGTTTCACAGAAAGCAATATCGCGCTAATAGAAAAAGATTGGGAGTTGTTGTGAGTTTATTTTAAAAAACAGGGGCCAAGGAAGTATAACAGAAGTAACAAAGATCACGAGGTATGAGAATTACTACAGTTCATTGACGAGTTTTACTTTTATTCTGGTGAACATTGCAAGGCAAGAAATTTAAAGAGAAGAAGATGAAGAAACGGGGGTGGTTGAGAAGTAGAAGAGGATGGGGGAAATAGAAGGAGGAGGAGAAAGAAGAAGAAAAAGATGATGAAGAAAGAGGGAGAGGAGGAGAAGGATTAGCAGCAGCAGCAGTAGCAGCAGCAGCAGCAGCAGCAGCAGCCGCAGAACAACAGTAGCAGAAGAATCTGCTTAAAAAGAATGATCAGAACCAGTCATACGAACACACACGTAACCAAAGAATGACGCCTATCATAGGCATTCTATAGACTTACCTCCTACGGCGCCGGGCATCATGCTACCTGTAGCCTGTGAGTACAGACCTGCGCAGATGGAGGTAAAACACACAGGTATCAATCACCTTGATCATTAAGCACCATAAGCAATACATCAACGGGTAATGATCGATATTCATAGGAGGCAAAGAGAAAGAAGAAGAAACCAGTTTCTCAATTAAGAAATCAGCATTGATTGATTGATTGATTTAGGAATCGACATCACAGCATTCGAGGCATTCCCATAAGTGCTCCGTCCCCATCCTCAGTAGCCAGCGAAGAGTTCCAACACTAATAGTACCAGTAGCAATCTGATTATAAGTCCGTCTCGCCTTTCCTCTGAGCGTTGAGCGTCGGCCAGATCCCCTCGTCACTCCTCGCTGTCTCATTCTTGCCAGACCATGGTAATCCATTTGCTCCTCCGAGGTGTGCACGTGCTCCCACAAGGCCGCAACCACATCTGCCTTGTCATGTATCAATACTCCACCAAGTTCTGCAGAGCCAGCCAATCTGTCCGCCTGTTCATTTCCCAGCTGGGAAGAAATCAGCATATGGCGAAGAAATCAGTATAATAGTTAGGAAACTAGTATCGCCATCAGTAAACCCTTTTGTACGCTCTGTTAGTCTATTGTTCTCCTAAACTCTTTTAGTTAGCCTGGAAAGTGTTGTGGCTGCCTTTCCAATGCATCTGTCGATTTCTGCCTCTAATGAAAGATTATCTGATATTGTCGACCCAAATACGCAAACTCGTGGACGACCTTCAATTCATAATTAGAAATTTTGATTGACGGAGGCGCACCAGCATCTTGTTACATCACCTGTGTTTTATTTAGGCTGATGGTGAGCCCAAGGTCTTTGCAGACGGCTACAAAACGATCCATGAGCCGTTGGAGATCTTTTGCTGCATGAGTAGTCAGTGCTGCATAGTCTGCAAACAAGTAATTCTCTTATGCATCTTGATCTTATTTTGGTCTTTGCCTTGCGTCTTGATGGGTTAAAAAGTTTGCTATCACATCTTATATGGAGGTATATGCCTTCAGTGGCAGTCCCAAATGCCTGCCGTAAGAGAACGACGAAGAAGATACCAAAAAGTGTAGGAGCAAGCACGCAGCCCTGCTTTACTCAACTGCTGATGCTGAATGACTGAAATGTTGAACCATCGAATAAAATGGTCCCCTGCATAATTTCGTGAAATGATTTCACAAGACTTAGCAGAATGGGTGAACATCGTATCTTCTCAGGGATCTTTAAAAGGTCGTTTCTGCTCTCGAGGTCAAATTCCTTTGTGAGGTCGATGAAGGCAATATATAATGGCTTCCTCTGTTCTCTGCACTTCTCTTGGAGCTGCCGGAGTGAGAAAATTATATCGATGGCGGACCTGTTGGGTCTAACTCCGCACTGTGATTCAGGGTAGATTCTTTCAGCAAGAATGTGTAATCTTTTTAGGATTACTCGAGCGAAAATCTTGCCTGTATTGCTGAGTAGGGAAATGCCGCGATATTTGTTGCAGTCGCCTATGTCACCTTTATTTCTATAAATGGCAACAATGTTTGCATACCCCATATCTCGTGGTACTAATTTTTTCTTTCGAACAGAGCTGAAATATTGCATACAGTTCTGGAAGGTTTGTTTCTTTGCCACATTTTAAAATTTTAGGTGGAATACTATCCTTTCCAGGTGCCTTGCCGGATTTGAGAGAGTCTAGTGCTTCACTGATTTCTGTGAGGCATGGTTCGTTATCCAGGGCGTGCATGGTGGACTGTTGTTTAATGGCTTCCAAAGCTTCTCCGACAGTGTTCTCCTCTGAGTATAGCTCTGAGTAGTGTTCTACCAGCGATCCACCTGTTTCGCTCGATCTATGATTATACCCCCCCCCCCCCCCCACTCGTTGATCGTAAAGGGGCCTTCTTATTTTTTGATGAACCGACAGCTTGCTTTATGCCCTCGTACATTCCTCTTATATTTCCAGTGTCTGCACAGGTTTGAATTGAGGTTCAACCCAGCCTAATTATGTTTTTTTTGAAAATCCCAAAATTTAATTTGCAAGTCCGCAAGTCCGCTGGCGTTTTAATGATCACGCGATCCATTGATTGTCATTTGGGTAGACACGCTGGACACTGCACATCAGTGTGCATCAGTGCAATATTGAGTGACTACATGAAAATGCTAAAGAAGAAACGACCAGGACACATGCGCAGGCAATATCTCGTTAACTCCTCTAATCTGGAAGCACTGTTTAAGAGAAGGGTCGTATGAGTTGCTTATCTAAATTCTGGAATTGGATTTTCACCCATTACGAAAATCAAGATGTATGTCCTGTGCAGGAAGTTGCGATTAATCTCTAGTTGATTTACAAATCAATTTTACGTTCAGTAGTTTGCCATTGCTTTCTGAACGAGAAGTCAACGTTTAGTCTAACTGACCGGTGTGTAGAATGAATCCACCATGCACCGCCAAAGCACAGGAAGTTTAAAAGCGATCGTGTTAAACCCGTCGGCCACGCAGACCTCTCATTAATTATGAATGGCTCAAAAGTGACCCTGATCACAACACGTGTGACGGTTCTCATTAGATTTTCCGTATAGATATTGAACAGATATATGGAGTGAATGCAGCCCTGTCTTACTCCCCTTTGTACCTCAAACCAGTTTGTGTTTCACCGGTTACTCTAACAGTTGCTTGTTGTTAATGATATAAAAATTCCATATCTGATATGATGTTCCACAATTTCTGATGTTGAATACTGTCGAAGACCTTATTGTAATCTATGAAGCAAGTATGAAGATCAACATTGAGTACTCTGCATTTCATAAAGATAATTCTACGCTAGTTGAATCAATACTACTGGCACCTTGCTGTCTTCACAGACGATAGTTTGTTACACTGTACTGGGAAAAAAAAGTACCTACACAATAACCTCTCCAGAGCAGAAAGCCTGGGCTGAATTGTAAAGACCCTGTTTTCCCTATGCAACATGATTTCTCTCTCGGACTGCCTAGTTTACTCCAGAAGAAAGGTAACAATAATACATCTGTAACGGGACGCAGAGGTGTTTCCAAGGCACCAGGGTCGGGTTATATACTGGCCAAGACCTATTGACGCGTCCTCGCCGAGCGTCCTGGGCAACAGGTCCCTTCGGGGTCCTGGCTGAAGTCAATAGGATCGCCGATTCCTCCGAAGTCGGAGAGTGTCTGCCTGTATGGCGAGGAACCACCAGTCTGCACACCAATAAGCCAGACATGGGACAACGGATACTCACGCAAACCTCAGGTACTGTATGACATCACACTGATGTTGGACAACAGGATGCCTTCATCCGACATACAGGACTTTGCGTTGGAGCTCAAGCCAATGAACACAAGCAAGCAAGCATACATCTTTAACAAGACAAGCTACAGAACCTACCGGATCAGCAAAGCAATATCCTTCTGTCGGAAATTTGAGCCTAGACCAGTTGCCAACAAAGCCTTGTCTGCCCTGCCAGGACATTTAGTCTTTAAGCTGCATTTCCTCGCACCAGGATAAGGTTTGTACCCTGCCAGTTGCACACCTCCACCCAAAGCTGTTGGCACACTATGGGATGTTGGGTTTGGCGAGCGCCGCCCAACATTCGGCGCTCACAGAAAGCAGGTAGTACCGTAAGCAGGTAGTGTATGTCATACGTTAGCTCAGTCATATATGACTAAGACCTGACTAATCAATACAATGCAGACAACATTCGACAGACATTTCAAGCTGAACAAGACTTACATTGCATTTGAGGGTCAGCTCCACCAGCCATCTGACTGTTGATTCTTTCTGAAACACATACAGTAAACACATGACAGTACTGTCATGCTATCTATCGTGTGATACTTTTCCAAAATGTGTACCACTAATATAGCGACAATGTCCTCCTCCTCCTCCTCCTCCTCCTCCTCCTCCTGACGTAAAGTAAAATGGTTGGTCATTTGTCAAATCTTACACAGCCATGTATGCATTCTCAGCATCATCTTCTTCATCGTCAATATCATGATCGCAATCGTTGTTATTATCATAAATGTCATCACTGTCTCCGCCTTCGTCGTCATCGTCATCATTGTCGTCGTCATTATAAACATTGTCAAATTCCCTTTCTTTTCCTACTCCTTCCCTTCTCCTCTTTGTCTTCTTCTTCATCTTCTTTTCCCTCCTCCTCCCCTCCTCCTCCTTCTCCTCTTCCCATCTTCTTCTTCTTCTTCCTCTCCCCCTCCTCTTCTTCCTCCTCCTCCTCCTCCTCCTCCTCCTCCTCCTCCTCTTCCTCCTCCTCCTCCTCCTCCTCTTCTTCTTCTTCTTCTTCTTCTTCTTTCTTCTCTTCTCCTTCTTCTTCTTCTTCTTCTTCTTCTTCTTCTTCTTCTTCTTCTTCTTCTTCTTCTTCTTCTTCTTCTTCTTCTTCTTCTTCTTCTTCTTCTTCTTCTTCTTCTTCTTCTTCTTCTTCTTCTTCTTCTTCTTCTTCTTCTTCTTCTTCTTCTTCTTCTTCTTCTTCTTCTTCTTCTTCTTCCTCATGGTCGGTCATTTGCCAATTCTACTTCCTCATGGTCGGTCATTTGCCAGTTCTACTTCCTCATGTCGGTCATTTGCCAGTTCTCCTTCGTTATGTATTTTCACGTCCAAGGTAGCCTTTTGTTCTTCTTCTTCTTTTGCGTTCATCCGGAGAGTTTTTTTTTTTTTTTCAGGACCTGGTTGCGTTGTGCCTGTTTACAGCATAGCTGCGTTCTTGCGCTGTTAGGCCAACACATCCAACGTCTGCGGGCATGTGTTGATCGGGTTAACCTGCCTTGGCCTTTTATTAGAGAAGCAATCCTTCTACCTCTGTGATTTCCAAACATCATCATCATCATCATCATCATCATCATCATCATCATCATCATCATCATCATCATCATCATCATCATCATCATCATCATCATCATCATTATCATCATCATAATCATAATCATCATCATCATCATCATCATCATCATCATCATCATCATCATCATCATCATCATCATCATCATCATCATCATCATCATCATCATCATCATCATCACACCTTCACAATCATCATCATCATCATCACACCTTCACAATCATCATCATCATCATCATCATCATCATCATCATCATCATCATCATCATCATCATCATCATCATCATCTCATCATCATCATCTTCCTCTTGTTCCTCCTGTGCCTTGCGGTGTCGAGGTGAAGCATAAACAGCGGGAGAGTGCCCGTCTTTGAGCTTCACATATCGAGATTCCCATGGACTCTGTTATTCCCTCTGTCCATCCTTTACGTGGTCGGCCTCTTCTTCTTATTCCATTTGCTCTGTACATCATTGCTTGTTGTGGTATACTGTCAGTTGGTAACCAAGTTATGTGGCCGAACCAATTCATTTGTTGTTTCACTTCATGATGTGCAATATTACCAAAGCAATTTTGCTTCCGAGACATCATAATCACCATGTGCCTTGCCGTTAAGCGAGCTCCGCCATTTCTTTGCTTCCGAGACAATTTTAATTTTGTGGCTAGTTTTCTTTGAAATTCAGATCTTGTATTAAGTCAACACTGTACATCATTTTACTCCGCTGTTTTCTAAGAGTTCTTCAGTAACAATCAAATTCAAAAGCCCACACTTTCTTCTGTAATTATTGCGAGATGACTCACATGCGTATGTAGCGACAGATAAAGTTAGTCGCATATCCTTTACAGGACGTCGTAGTCAACCCCTGCATTCTTTGGCTGTTTGTGATTTCTTGGCAAGTTTACGATCAATAGTTTGTCATTGTTTCATGAACGACCGGAACTCATCCCATTGTATGAAAACCAACGTAAGGTTGTCTGCTGCCAAATACCCCGTAGCTGTGTTTCGACCACGGGATGCGGGATTACGAATTGCGCCCATAACCCATTTACTACAGCTTTGGTTGCCACAGAGCTGGTTGCCACAAAGCTGGTTGCCACAGAGCTGGTTGCCACAGAGCTGGTTGCCACAGAGCTGGTTGCCACAGAGCTGGTTGGCAGAGATAACCATCCAAACAATCACAAATTCTCTGGGCATATTTCATTCTTGTCTAATTAGACTAATTTGCGGTACTCCACCTCCCTTTTGGTGTGTTTGTGGGTGAGGGATGTTTTGTGGGTGGGTGGGGGTTTGTGGGTGTTGGTGGGTGTGGGGATGTGTAGGTGGATGGGTGTGTGGATGGGTGAGAGAGGGATGTGTGTGTGGGTGGTGGATATGTGAGTGTGGGTGTGTGGGAGTGTGTGTAGGGGTGTGGGGGATGTGCGTGTAGGATGGGTGTATGTGTATGGGTGGGGGTGGGTGAGTGGGGATGTATGTGTGGGTTGTGGAGGTGTGTGTGGGTTGGAAATGTTTAAGGGTGGATGGGGATGTGTGGGTGGGTGGCTAGATGTGTGTGGGTGGGGGTGGCGGGTGGGTGGGGATGTGTGTACATGTGGGGATGTGTGTGTGCGGATATGTGTGTATGGATGGGGAGATGTGTGTGGGAGGGGGAATGTGTGTGTGGGTGTGGTATGTGTGTGGGTGGGTGTGGGAGGTGTGGGTGGAGGATGTGTGGGTGAGTGGGTGTGAGTGGGTTAGGGGATATTTGTGTGGGTGTGGGATGTGTGTGTGGGGGGAATGTGTATGTTGGAATGGGTGGGTAGATGGGTGGGGGAGTGTATGTGTGCCTGGGGGTTGGTGGTTGCATGTGTGTGTGGGTGGGGCGGGTGTCTTGGGTGAGGCATATGTCTCATAACATTGTAATATGCATTGCTTATGTTTACAATATTTATTTGACCATACCATGTTTTTTCCCCCTATGTATCATGCACTACTGATGAATGAAAAATTAGTGATTGGAAAGGCCGAATGTAAGACGGGCCTGCGTGCCCAATTTGTTACCCTTTTAAAATAAAGTTAAATCAATCAATCAATCAAGTTAATTCAATCTTACGTTCTCTAAAGTTGAATAGTCAGATAGTTTTAACAAGACATGAAAAAGATGTCTTACGTGAAGAAAACCACTTAGCAGCCATGCCCATGCCATCAGCTGAAAAATTAAAATACATTATTAAAAAGTGAATATTGAACAAATGATTCAAAACAATGTTTTCCCGTAAATAATTTGAACAATTTAAAAAGGGTTGTAAAAGGCCAGACGATTGACTTAATTGCACTATTTAAAAAAAAAAATACCATATGTCTCGATCTCGTCTCGCAGGGTGACCTGCTGAAAGTGTTGCAGAAAGCACAGGCTCCGTAGCTCCAGCGACGACCCCAGGAGTGAATGGAACAAAGTAGCTCGGAATCAAACCCGCAACCTTCAGAGTACGAGGCAGGCGATGTTACCTCCTTCACCACGGGGACTCCCGAATTTGAACAGTGAAGACAGAACCAGTAGCCTAGACCTGTAGCCTGGACCTGTAGCCTGGACCTGTAGCCTGGACGAGTCTGAAGGATGTACCTTGTCGGTTTAGCTTATGTTGTGTGCATTCTGCGGTATATGCAGCGAAATATGCCAAACAATAAATCTTGCAATCTATTGTTTGTGTACTAAACAAGCTGAACAGCGCATAAATGCTTTTGAATATAAATGTTATAGACGGGTTCTAAAAATATATTGGATACAGAAAGGAACAATTGCACTCAAACGACAAGAGCTGAATATTGAAGAAGGTTGGCTACTAAAGACTATAAAGCAACGAAAATTGAAATATTTTGGTCACTTAAAAAGTCGTGAAAGTTTGGAGAGAACAATAATGGAGCGGTATATGCCCGGGAAGAGAGGAAGAAGAAGGCCAAAGAGAAGATGGGTGCAGGATGTGTCGATGATCTCCAGAGGGGAGATCTTGCTTGTGACCGAGAAGATTTCCCGCGGGTTGTTATGAGAGCGAGGTTCTGCAAGGGACATGCTACTGAATAAATGAATGAATGGTTGTGTCTTCATTGTCCTAACAAATAATGGTATGAATTCTCTACACGTAACCGCTGGAGTAGTGTGAAGCTATAGTTGGTGGAGCATCGTGCCGCTATTGTTGCTAGAGAAGGGTGTGGCTATAGTTGCTCACCATTGATATCCGAGCTAACTTTACAACTCGTATTAATTTCTTAATTTGTCTTCCATCTACTTCCTCTTTCATCCTCCATTTTCTGTCTTCATCTATCAAATTCTCTGTGTGTGTGTGTGTGTGTGTGTGTGTGTGTGTGTGTGTGTGTGCTCAGTCTTCCTATTTCTTATCTTCTATTTTATCCCTTTTCTTTCTAATCCTTCTTCCTCATTTCTTTCTTTCTTTCTTTCTTTCTTTCTTTCTTTCTTTCTTTCTTTCTTTCTTTCTTTCTTTCTTTCTTTCTTTCTTTCTTTCGTTCTTTCTTTCTTTCTTTCTTTCTTTCTTTCTTTCTTTCTTTCAATAATTATTGTAATACTGACAATAGAACAGTTATATGTACGCACACTAATTATTATAATTATTGTAATACTTGCAAAATAACATTTATTTGTAAGCACACAAACAATAATTATTGTTATACTGACAATAGTTAAATTTATATGTCGGAACAATAATAATAATAATTATTGTAATGCTTACAAAAGAACACATATATAAGCATATACACAATAATTATTATAATACTGGCAATATAACAATTATATGTAAGCACATAATGCTTATTTTAATACTGACAATAGAACTATACATATAAGCACATAAACAATAACTATTGTAATACTGACATTAGAATAGTTATAAGATATATGGTGGTCAATAGTAAATAGATTACTCACACAATGCTTCTTTGCCGCCCATCATCACTGAAAGAGAAGTAAAGTTCTAGTGAACATGAGAGCGGTAATACTCAAGCTAATTTTCGAATATTCGCGTTGCACAACACCTCCCATCAAATGTTGTGACTATTCTGAGATAGTTCTACCGATTTAATTCCTAATGAATTGCCCCATTTTCTTGGATGTTACATTGTGGAATTTCTTTCTTCTTTGGGACAATATATTTTCATAACTCAAACACACATATTACATTTATCACAGCTTACTATCAACGATAAACTAATGATGATTGTGGAACGATATCTTTACATAAATCAAACACAAATATTACAGCTTACTATCAATGATAAACTAATGATGACGGTTGAATTATATTTTTACATAAATCAAACACAAATATTATATACACCATAACTTACTATCAATGATAATTTAATAACGACTGTTGAATGATATCTTTACATACCTCAAAGACGAATATTACATTTATCATAGCTTAATGTCAGTTATAAAATAATGATGACTGTTGACAACAACGCAGAAAATACTTACTAATTTGTTTGCACACCTCTGTAAAAAAAACCAATGGAAAACACATGTCAGTGTGCTAATTATGTGCTTTACCTGGTACAAGCATTTTATATTCTATACTTCTGTGTATTCCTCACCCTGAGTAACAATCTATACTTGTTAGTTAGTTAGTTAGTCGACAGATCATCCTTATTGCACATCGAACCATTCAGTCCATAAGTGCTCGGATCCCCTCCTCAGCAAATCCCGTAGCTATACTTGTGAATTGTTTTATCGTTTTAATTGAATTAACATATATTTTGGAAGACAGAAAACAAAGACAGACATATGGACAGATAGACAAGACAGAGAGACGCCAGACAGATCGACAGGCGGACAGAAAGAAAATCAGAAGCAGGCAGGCAAAAGAAAAGGCACAACGAAATAATGAAGTTTATTTTCGAAGGGTCTCAAATTGGGCACCAAAGTCTTGCATTCCGCCTTTTCGGTCACTTATCTTTCGCACACCAGTTACTTGTCATGGATGTTACATTTCATTTTAAAAGATAAACATTGTAAAATGATTGCTGTAAACACACACCAATTATAAAAAATTCATATTTCTACGTTATATATATATATATATATATATATATATATATATATATATATATATATATATATATATATATATATATATATATATATATATATATATATAAGCGAGTCAATAAGTAAGTCACACAGTTCTGTGGGATGGCAGGTATATGTAGTTTGTGTTTTCTACAGGTGTCTTTAGGTGACAGCAACATTGAACTTTATATTCCCGTTCGTTAGGTGGCGCTAGGTGTCTCATGCGCATGCGCTGCGCATAAACAAAATGGCGACTGTACTTACGGAGTGTACACCCAAAGAGCAACGTGCTGTTGTGCGTTTTTTGTGGGCAAAAGGACTGCCTGCAAAGGCGATTCATAAGGAAATGCTTCCTGTTTATGCTGACAAATGTTTGTCCTGTAAAGCGGCGCATAGCTGGGTAAAAATATTTTCTCAAGGACGCGAATGACGCCGAAGTTTAATGTGAAGTGAAAACGTGGTTTAGAAAACAGAGCACGCAGTTCTATGCGGCCGGTTTGGGATAAGTGCATCAATGTTGGTGGAAATTATGTTTGAGAAATAAAGGGACAACGTACGTTTAAAAATAAACTCGTTTTAAGTTAAGTTGTTATCATATTTAGTTATTCTTCTACAGCCATTTGTGACTTACTTATTGACCTCCCCTGGTATATGTCACACATACACACATACACAAACACTGATATATACTCACATATGTAATATAAATAATTTCTATTCAATAGTCGTGAGTTATTATAAAGTCGCGGTTCCAACTTCATGGCAAAGGGTCACCCCACAATGCGCCTTTCTTGTACCAATGAATATCACACAAAATGCTCATCACTATCCCATTGGAAAAGTGGGGCGGACAGCACTTCCGACAAACCAACAGCACGCACAGGCATACATGCATTAGGCCTCTGCCAGAATGTCAACACATCAGTCCGCCACTAAATATATTTAGCTAGTTTCATATCCTTTACAGGTCGTCGCAGTCAGCCATAGCATTTGTTCTTGGCTGTGTGTGATTTCTTGGCAAGTTTACGTTCATTAGTTTGCCATTGCTTTCTGAACGACCGGCACTCATACCTTTGTATGGGAAACTAACTCAAGGCGATCTGATTCCAAATCGCCCACAGCTGCTTTTAGAACGCAGTATGCGGTGTTACGAATTGAATTTGTTACCTCTTCGGCACAGTATAATACCATTCATTAGTATTAAAGCGGAAGGTCTTTAAAACAACCAAATGACTTGATAACAGATTGTAACTAAAACTAAAGAACCCTTTCCCACAAACTGAGACATATTGGATGTATGGTTATTGTCCCATATTATACACCAATCAGGACTCGATGGGTAATGTGATCAGTGTCATGTCGGCAGCGTTTATTTCCCAGAACACCCTGTGGTGGCCATTTTAGGGGCTGGCCCAGGTCGATTATAAACAAAATAATAAACAGAGCGGCCGAGTGAAGCTTCGCCTGAAAAAAAAATGGATCGCTTTTGATAAGATTATGTCAGCTCTACCCGAGAGGAACAACTATTTAAAGATGGAGCAAAAAATATATAAGAAATAGTAACACATCTAGTTCGAACGACATCGTCTTCCAGACATACAAATATATATACACCCATGCGTACGTACGTCTGTTTGTATGTGTTTATGTGTGTGTGTGTGTGTGTGTGTTTGTCGATTTATCTGTGTGAGTATGGATAGGTTCGTGCGTGGGTGAATGGTTGAAATCAAACAACACAAAGAAAAAGCAAGGAATCATTGAAACCAGAACTTCATCCGCAAGTAATCCTACTTACATTCCACAGATATAAGTCCCAAAGGATTATCTATTAAAAATTATAATTAAAAACCATATTTACGAAATCGTAAAATACCTGGCTGATATCAAACCACACAAAGAAATATGCAGGGAATCATTTGCAATAGACCTATCCATTTAATCTCATCCTGTTCCTCTTGTCTCTTGTATCGTCGAGGTGAAATATAACCAGCAAGAGAATGCCCGTTTATGGGTTCCATGTATCGAGATTCCAATGGACTGCTATTCCCTCTGTCCATCGTTTACATGGTCGGTCTCTTCTTCTGCTTCCATTTGGTCTGTACATCATTGTTTGTTGTGGTATACTATTAGTTGGTAACTTAGTTACATGGCCAAACCATTTGACTTGCTGCCTTTTAATAAAATCTAGCACTGCTATAATCCCTACGTTAGAAAGAGAAGAGAACTACATGCTCAAGTAATCGTACTTACGTCCCAGGGATAATCCAGCGAAGTCCACTCCTGTATGGAAGACAGTTGAACAGTTCAGTATCAGAGTAGGGAGAGTGGGTCTATCATATATGAATCAGTTGTTACACAATCTGCCAGTGTGTGTCAGTGTGTCTGTGCGTGCGCGCGCGTATCTGTGTGTGTTCATACATGCCTGCCTGCCTGCCTGCCTGTCTGTATGAGTGCATCAGTGTCTGTTTGTGCGTTAGTTAGTTAGTTAGTTAGTCGCAGTTCCAACTTCACAGCAACGGGTCGTCCCCATTATGCTCCGTTCCTGTGCCAGTGAATATCACACACAAAGCTCCCCACTGCCCAATGTGAAAAGTGGAAAAGACAGGAGTCTCGACAAACAACAGCCCGCACAGATACACTGTGCATAATGCCGCCGCCAGAATGGCAACACACCAGTCCCCCACGAAACACCCAATTCATCTCTGATGGAATCGGCAGTCATTTTCCTATCTGGATGTTTCCTAGATGTTCACCTACACAGTCCACGAACATAGAGTTCATCGTTGAAGGCAGTGGCAGTCAACCAGAAGCCCAGCAGCCACGCATTTCTGCATAAGGCAAAAACTGGTCAACTCTGGGACATAGCCACCTGCCATCGCTCCGAACATGCAGTCACGTTCCAAAAATAAAAACTTGGGCAGATTCAAAAGCACTTCACACGAAACTCACAGCTCACAGTGTCGCGCCACGCACTCACTCAGTAGCAGGGCGACGGAACCATCAAGCCTCCTTAGTCGCCTCTTACGACATGCGTGGTAGGCTACAGTGTTACTATTCTTTGCTTCCCTTATGGGCCCCGGCAACACACGTTTGTGCGTGTCTGGGTGTATCTGTATGGTGCCTGTGTGTGTTTGAGCGCGAGCGCGTTTGTCTGTGTTAATGTGTATGTGTGCTGTATGTTTGTGTCTGTAAGCGTGCGCATACATACATGCCTGCTTGTCTGTGTGTATGAGACCATCTGTGTCTGTGTGCGTGTCTGAGTGTGTCTGTATGGTGTATGTATGTGTGAGCGCGCGCATGCGTGCGCGTGTCCGTCTGTTTGTTTGTGTTGATGTCTGTGTGTGTATGTGTGTGTTTGTGCGTTTATCTGCGTGAGTATGGGTGCATTAGTGAGTGAGTGGATAGTTCTAGAGGCACGGTGTGCATAGGGACAGCATTATTAACCTGGCTGTTAGTGACTGACTGGGGTTTAATCCCCCAGCAATAGCAAATTGTATGTCTGTCTGTCTGTGGGTGGGTGGATGGTTTCTGGATGGGTGGGTGGATGGTTTCTGAATGGGTGGGTAGAAGGTTTCCGGATGGATAGGTGAGTGGGTGGTTTCTGGATGGATCGGTGGGTGGATGGTTTCTGGATGGGTGGGTTGGTGAATGGTTAGTAGATGGATGGGTGGGTGGGTGGGTGGATGGATTCTGGATGGGTTGGTGGGTGGATGGTTTCTGGATGTGTGGGTGGTTTCTGGATGGGTGGGTGGGTGATGGTTTCTGGATGGGTGGGTTGGTGGATGTTTACTAGATTGATGGGTGGGTGGGTGGGTGGATGGATTCTGGATGGGTGGGTGGGTGGATGGTTTCTGGATGGGTGGGTGGGTGATGGTTTCTGGATGGGTGGGTTGGTGGATGTTTACTAGATTGATGGGTGGGTGGGTGGGTGGATGGATTCTGGATGGGTGGGTGGGTGGATGGTTTCTGGATGGGTGGGTGGGTGATGGTTTCTGGATGGGTGGGTTGGTGGATGTTTACTAGATTGATGGGTGGGTGGGTGGGTGGATGGATTCTGGATGGGTGGGTGGGTGGATGGTTTCTGGATGGGTGGGTGGGTGATGGTTTCTGGATGGGTGGGTTGGTGGATGTTTACTAGATTGATGGGTGGGTGGGTGGGTGCCAGCCTGTGTGTGTGTGTGTGTGTGTGTGTGTGTGTGTGTGTGTGTGCGTGTGTGTGTGTGTGTGTGTGTGTGTATGTGTGAGCGTGTATATCTACGTGTTTGACTGGCGTGCGCGTGTGTATGTTCTTTTTTTTATCTGTGTTTATGTATGTGTGTTTATGAGTTTATCTGCATGAGTATGGGTGCATTTATAAGTGGGTGGATGGTTCTAGAGGCACTGTATATATATGGACAACATAAGTAACCTGTTTGTTAGTGACTGACTCACCAACATGGCTGTCCGGGGTTTAATTCCCCCAGCTATAGCAAGATATGCTAACGCCCATTAACTTCTGCTTTGGTCGGCCCACAATTGTCACATTGACCTAAATACTTTACATAATGCTCTGGATGTTTTCTTGCAAGAAAGCCCTGTATAACTATTACATCGCAACCTAGTATATATGAAGAACTTCATATCATTTCAGCAATAATGTCATATCAGATCATATTGATCAGAAGACCTGTTTGACGTCTCAGAGCTTGTTGCTCTCCCATTCCAGATTCCTGATATGCTCATGAACGTATTTATTTTGTGACGGTTTCCTCTTGACTTACACTTTTAAATGGATGGTTTGTGACCTGCCCCATCAGACAGTGGTTTCTCTCAAAACAAGTGAGTGCCGTGTACTTCCTTGATGAGAAGCAGAGTTTTCCACTTATTCCGGTGAATACTTACTTCCTCGGAACCGCGTTTACTTCCCTTTTTTCTCCGCTCCCTACATTTACCTCAGTTTTGGAAAAAGATAAGGGGGTTGGGTGGGAGGGGAGGGGAGGGGTGTGTGGTGTTGCTGAGGTTGGTGGGTGGTGATTGTAAAGATCCTTTACGTGCTCTTTCTAATGCTTTTTGTAAGTTGGTAATCATTTTTGCAAGGTTGTTCTGAATATCATCTCTAACGCGGTCTTCCCCTTGTTCTGTATCCATCCCGGAGAAAAACGCCCGGGAGTGATGACCATGACGGGTTCGTCCCCTGAGAGTGTCAGGAAGAAACATTCAGCGGAGGCGGGAGCTTCTGATGATCAGAAGCCTTCTGTCGTGCGTGCACCGCGACGGAGTTGTTACCACTGTAACGCATTGAGGTGAAAGCTGTGAGGAGTCCTGCGCGCTGAATGACTGAAGACATGGCTGGAGCTGTAGGGGATAGTGAAAGATAGGGTTTGGGATTGAGGCGGTATGGTTAAAGGACTATACCCTGATGGAGGATAAAGCGCAGAAGAAGAAGAAGAAGAAGGAGGAGGAGGAGTAGGAGGAGGAAGAGGAGGAGGAGGAAGAGGAGGAGGAGGAGGAGGAAGAGGAAGAGGAGGTGTGGACGTTTTTTTTTGTTTTTTTGTTTTTGTCCTTTACAGGACATCGCTGTCAACATGAACACCGTTCAGTTGATTGTTGATTTCTGCCATTGCTTTCTGAGCGACCGGCTCACATACCCCGTAAGTTACCGACACGGAGAGAACCGCTACCAATTCTCGCGCACGTCACGTTACTCACGAGAGTATACGTGATTACGGAGAAAGTCGTGTAACCCATAGACCAGGGAGACCGGAAGGTGTGGACTTTGTATAAAATATGACTACACGCGATGGGATGCGGGCAGTACTTACGGCCGCCTCTGTTGAAGGCTGTGGCTGGAACATTGTAGAATCCGTGGATGGGCATCTGAGCCGTGGCACAGGCAAACACCAGGGCTGGAATTGGGAGCAGAAGACGTGACTTTGTTAAAGTGCTGTTAGAAATGTCCTGCCATATCATGTCGCGTCATGTCATGTCATGTCGTGTCATGTTGTGTCATTCCATGTCATGTCATGTCATATCATGTCACGTCGCATCATGTCATGTCATGTATGTCATGTCATGCTATGTTATGTTATGTAATATTATATTGCGTTATGAATGTATGTATGAATGCTGTGTTATGTCGTTATGTCATGTTTTGTCATGCATTGTCATGTTATGTTATGTCTTGTTATGTTATGTTATGTTATATTATGTTATGTTATGTTATGTTATGTTATATCATGTCAAGTATGTTATTCGTATTATGTAATGTAATGTCATGTCATTTTATGTCATTTTATGTCATGTAATGTCATGTCATGTCTTGTTATGTTATATTATGTCGAACGACGTCACTACACACTGGGCATTCCTTGCGTGGTCACTTTCTGTTAGAAAGTTGGTGCTCTTGTAGTTATAGTCATCAGTCATACACATAGGATACAAACTATAGAGACTAAGTGATATCACAAAAGCAGGTAGTAGTACTAGTAGTAGTAGCAGCAGCAACAACAGCAGTAGTTGCAGTAGAAGTAGTAGTAGTAGTAGTAGTAGTAGTAGTAGTAGTAGTAGTAGTAGTAGTAGTAGTAGTAGTAGTAGTAGTAGTAGTAGTAGTAGTAGTAGTAGTAGTAGTAGTAGTAGAAGTAGCAGCAGCAGTAGTGGTAGTAGTAGCAGCAGCAGTATTGGTAGTAGTAGTAGTAGTAGTAGTAGTAGCAGCAGCAGCAGCAGCAGTAGTAGTAGTAGTAGTAGTAGTAGTAGTAGTAGTAGTAGTAGTAGTAGTAGTAGTAGTAGTAGTAGTAGTAGTAGTAGTAGTAGTAGTGGTGGTGGTGATAGTAGGAGTAGTAGTAATAGCAGCAGCAGCAGTTGTAGCAGACAGAAGTTGTAGTAGCAGTATTTGTATTAGGAGTAGTAGTAGCAGCATTAGTAGCAGTATTAGTTGCAGTAGTAGCAGCAGAAGTAGTAACAGTAGTAGTACAGTAGAAGTACTAGTAGTTGTAGGAGTAGCAGCAGCAGCAGCAGCAGCAGCAGTAGTAGTAGTAGTAGTAGTAGTAGTAGTAGTAGTAGTAGTAGTAGTAGTAGTAGTAGTAGTAGTAGTAGTAGTAGTACTAGTAGTAGTACTTGTAGTAGTAGTAGCAGCAGTAGTGACTGTAGTAGTAGTAGTAGTAGTAGTAGTAGGAGTAGTAGTAGCAGTAGTGACTGTAGTAGTAGTAGTAGAAGTAGTAGTAGTAGTAGTAGTAGTAGTAGTAGTAGTAGTAGTAACAGTAGTAGTAGTAGTAGCAGCAGCAGTAGTAGCAGCAGCAGTAGTAGCTGTAAAAGTAGTAGTAGTAGTAGTAGTAGTAGTAGTAGTAGTAGTAGTAGTAGTTGTAGTAGTAGTAGTAGTAGTAGTACTAATAGTAGCAGTAGCAATAGTAGTAGTAGTTGCAGCAGCAGTAGTAGTAGTAGTGGTAATAGCAGTAGTAGTAGTAATAGCAGTAGTAGTAACAGTAGAAGTAGTATTAGCAGTAGTTACAGTAGTAGTAGTAGTGGAATACTTACCACATATGAATGACT
Source organism: Cepaea hortensis (assembly GCA_963921405.1). Taxonomy (NCBI): domain Eukaryota; kingdom Metazoa; phylum Mollusca; class Gastropoda; order Stylommatophora; family Helicidae; genus Cepaea; species Cepaea hortensis. The sequence continues at coordinate 32,660,107 of OY992891.1, forward strand.
GTACTACCGCCATTTTATTGATAAATATCGTACACAGACAACTAATTCTACAATAGACCACGGAGATATTGTCTTTTCTTCTGGTGCTTACTGTCTGTAAACAACAACAGAAATATGATACTCTTCGTCTGTCTTGACTTCTGTTGCTTTGTGCTTTCTTCAACTATTATCTCTACCCTGCAATGTGGGGAAAAATACATTTCAGTTCCCAATAGAGAAACATTAGATTAAAAACAATGTATTTCTGTTGTGAATTTAAATAACGTAGACACAAACAATAGATTGCATGATTTATGGCCCGGCATATTTATCTACGAGGTAAAAATGGATTGACGACATCAAAGACATTGTTCAATCATATGGAATGGCACTATCCAGTTATCATCATCATGTGACATGCCCGTAAGCGTGGGCGGTCATGTTTCGCCATCTCATTCGATCACCAGAGTTGTGGATCAGCTCTGTGTTCTTGCCTCGACCATACAAAGTGGCCAAGCCATCAAAGTATTTACTTCTCTGCCCTCCCCTTGTCCTCTTCTCCACGATCTTGCCAGTTGTCACCAAGTTCTCCAATTTATTTCTTCTCATAACGTGACCAAAAAATTGTAACTGTCTACGCCCAATTTCTCTAATCAGTTTACGGTTTTCATTTGTTTCTTTGTAGGACTTGGTAATTGGTTTTTCTATCTGTCCATGGTATTCTTTGCATTTTCCCCAGAAACCACATTTCCATATTCTATCCAGTACCACCCATCGGTCGATGGAGCGCCAATTATTCCTTTCCGCGAAGCTTGACGGCAAACGTCGACGATGATGATGATGACTTTAGTTTATGTTGTGTGATGTCTACCGTATATATCTGACGAGATGAGACGAGATGTTCCATGCAGTAAATCGTGCAATCTATTATTTCTGTCCTCGTTATTCAAAAACATTACATGACAAAACATGATTTTTATATTTCGTGAACTAACTTGATGTGCTGTTTCCTCTGTCTATGTGACCCCCCCCCCCCCCCCACCCCTTCTTGTTTTGTTTGTTTTTAAATCATCCTCACTTTGCGTGATTTATGTATCTCACAGAACTGCCAGGTCTTAGTCAGATATGACTGAGCTGCCTTATGACAGTAGACGGTAATATCTGCTTTCTGTTAGCGGCGATCACCAAACCCGACACCCCACATTGTGCCAATGGCTTCGGGCGGAGGAGTGCAACTAGGAGGGTACACGCTTTACCCTATTGCGAGGAAATGCAACCTAAAGACTAAATGTCATGACAGGGCAGACCAGGCCCTAAGCCGTGGTCGGCAACTGGTCTAAGATGGAAGCTCCGACAGGCGGATAGAGTATTGCTTTGCTGATCCGGCAGCTTCTGCAGTTTGTCTTGTTCCAGACGTATTGGTGTCACCTTTCCTCTGGAGTAAACTAGACAAGTGGAGAGAGGGATCATGCCTTTTGGGCAACACATTGTCTCTAAATTCAGCCCAGGCTTTGTGTTATGATACAACTCCATTTGACAAACTATCGTCGGTCAAGACGGCAAGGTGCCAGTCAGTCAGTCAGTCAGTCAGTCAGTCAGACCTATTTACTTCATGACTTATTTACCTCCAAAGCCACTGCGCTGGCAAGGAAATGTTCTAACCACCAACATGAATCAAGTCATTTGCTCTCAGTACTACCAAGTCCCTCATCACCCTTCTCTTCAAGGCACTGCGACGTCTAATACACCAATGCAATTCCGTTTACGATGCTGTTCATGAACCAGGTCTTTTCAATGTTCGAATCGTGGAGAATGTAAGTATTTTTGTTCCCGTCTTCGTCCATTAGTGTTCTACAAATATATTTGATAACTTTTAATTTCCAATCATCCTTATGTTTCCACATGAAAGCTGCAAGTTCTCAAAACGTTTTCTCTAGCTTGTTTGTTGATCTTGTGGCATAGGCTGTACATACTGTTTATCTTCTATATTGCTATGTCCAGTCTTCGGTTGACTTCTTGTAATTTTCTTCTTCTTCTGCGCTCATCCGGAGTTTTTTTTTTCGGACGTGATTGCGTTGTGCCTGTTTACAGCAGAGCTGCGTTCTTGCGCCGTTAGGCCGACACATCCGACTTCTGCGGGCATTTGTTGACCGGGTTAACCTTCCCGGGACTTCTTGTAATCATCGCCAATTGTTGCTGGTCATGGATTGAAAATATTAAAAGTTTGTTGAATTTTCGATTTCGGGGAGACAATAAAACCCTAACCTGCAAAGTTTGCGACCACTGCACTAGTGAGGCGGCTTTAATTGATTAATTGTCATGGGATGATAATTCGTCTGTTTCAAACTTCTCGTAACTGCAATGTGCTTATAAATCAAACTATAGTTAAAATATCAATATAGTATTTTCCCCTGCGCAGCTCCCTTTAATATGATATATAATAAAACATATCTGCTATCATAGTAAGTCCTTTTGAGTCATAACTGTGGCACACCCATTTTCCACCATACATTGTTGTTTGGTTCAAACCTACTTTTTGTTTGTCTTTCAAACTGTTAATTCCTCAGGCTCAAGACTCTCCCTGTCCTACACCGCAAGGTACTATAGGCTGCCATGACATATTTTTGGGTAACTTCATGAAAACATGTTGAACTTCACAATGTCTTTTCTTATAACAGACACGATTAATTCTTTTAATCCCTTAGCACAGTGGTTCTCAACCTTTTTTGGCCCGTGCCCCTCTTCACCATATTTACAGAACGTCATTCCCCCCTTCCTATCAAAAATTTGATCCGTGCCCACCTTCACCGTATTTTCAGAACGTCATCCCCCCCCCCTTTCATATTTTCTATCTAAAAATCTCCCCACCTCTACACAGCATACGTAAAAATGGAAGGTAAATTTAATAGCATATACTAAAACAAGTCTAGACATCACATAAAACATGATATGTGGGTCTACTTACTTTATAAAATAAATTTTATAAGGATGAGACATACATAACTGTAAAGTATGAAGGGAAAAACAATATCAAGTAATCGGTTCTTGTATTAACGCGATCTTGAAATGGTCTTCATTCCCCCCCCCCCCCTCCCGCTGGAAACCCTAAAATTCCCCCCTGTGGCGGGGGGGGGGGGAATTCCCCACTGGTTGAGAACCACTGCCTTAGCACGATATGAGAGCCGGACTGCGTCATCTGCATATCTGAGTTTTGGAATTGGGATTCCAATTATGCATGGATCACAACTGTCTCTGCTCTCATAATATTTGACGTCTCTTATTACATTTCCCATTTTTATGTTGAACGGAGATGCGAGGAGAACGCCGTCCTGTCTTACTCTCTTTTGAACCAGAAACTAGCCTGATATTTTACCTGCTAATCTGACAGCTGCTTAGTGTTCACAATATACTGAGTCAGTTAAGTGAATGAAATGTGTTGGAAACATCTCTCACGATGTTTCACAATATGTGGTGAACGCAATCATGGTCTTACTGTAGTCTATGAAACAAGTAAGAGTATCTCACTTGTGCTCTCTGAATTTCTCAAAGATGATTTTCATGTTGAAGATTTGGTCATTGGTTCCTCTGCCCTGTCTGAAACCCTGTCTATAATTCTTGTAATTATATTCTAACTGACTTTCATTGCTCATCAAGATGATTCGCAGGCAATTTTACTATCACGGCGTATTAGCAATAATATAGTTGGGCTAGCTTGTATACCCCCCCCCCCCCCCCCCCCTACGCCGGTCAGTTGACCTTCAACTTGGATTTCTCGTGTAGAAAGCAATGGCGAAGTACTGAAATTAAAATTCCCCAGAAAATCAACCTGCAGTTGGGGTTGATCGCAAATCCATATAAAGGAGGTGCAGCATGTTTCTTTGAACGAAAGAGGTTGGAAAACAAATTGTGGCAAACGAGAAGAGCTTGTCAGAGACGGAATACCATAGAGATGGAGAGATTCTGCATTAGTTTTTGGAATGATATGGACAATAATCTGCTACGTGGAACTTATCAAGAACTCCGAATGTGGACGCACGAGATTTTGCATAGGCAGGTTCGCATCGCACATGACATTACTTTACAACGTTCATTTCCCCCAGATATGTCTGCCCTGCTTGGGCCAGTTTGGCTACCTGTTTTCCCATTCGCGGCAGGAACTAATGATTTGGCGTGACACAAAACGTGACTTAGCATCCGACATGATTTCCGCCTGCAATCTATTTTTATCGTCCGTTACCGCATGTCAGAAGTTAGCGAGCTAAGGTTAACTATTTGTAACTCTTGAAATAATAAATCAAAGAGATTTGAGATGAACGAGGAAACATGAACACATCTCAGAAGGAAAGAGGGAAACGTTAATTGCATATCTTTAAGAGGACGTCACAGTCAACCCTAACATATAAGGGTATTTTTGGCTGTTTGTGATTTCCTGGCAAGCTTACTTTCAGTAGTTTGTCATTGCCTTCTTAACGACCTGCGTTCCTTGAAAACCAACTACGGGCCGTCTGCTTCCAAATCGCCAGCAGCTGTGTTTCGAATTCGGTATGTCGGATTACGAATTGCGTTCGTTACCCCTTCGCCAAAGGGCTGGCAAGTTAAGAGAACATACATTGAAATGTTAGGATAAGGTATTGGGAGCTTATCAGAGCTCAAGGAAATAAGTTCACATCTCATCTCATCTGGTTCCTCTAGTACCTTGCGGTATCGAGGTGAAGCATAAACAACGGACGAGTGTCCGCTTATTTACTTCATATATCGAGAATGCCCTGGACTCTATTATTTCCTCTGTGTGACGAATGTAAGAAGTTAATAAGTTAATAATTTGTTAATCTTGAACGGGTAAATCAAAGATGAGGGAGGACACGGTGAAAACATCACAGGAATAAAGTGCACATAAATGGTAAGATAAGGTGATGTATTGTATGGATTACAAATGAGGAAACAGTAGAGAAGAACTCACAGAAATAAACCCAAGTGAGTTAGGTGGTACTGTGTGTTATCGGGGTTGCAAAGTGGAAGTAAAGAAGAATAACACTAACCGTCTTTGTATATCGCAAGAACTAACCAAAGAGGGGTGGCATGAGACTGGTTACTTCATACCGCAGAAACATACAGTCCTACATTCAACCATCCAGGAACTGGCATATAGAGAGTTTAGCATACCGTGGTTGTAAGCCAATACTTTATTATGAGTTTTAGTGGCAGTAGTGGCAATAGTTGTAGTAGTAGTTGCAGTAGTAATTGCAGTTGTAGTTGTAGTAGTAGTAGTAGAAGTAGAAGAAGAAGGGGGAGAAGACGAAGAAGACGAATAATAATAATAATAATAATAATAATAATAATAATAATAATAATAAGAAGAAGAAGAAGAAGAAGAAGAAGAAGAAGAAGAAGAAACATCTGGTGGTATGGATATAGTTTAGTTTAGTTTAGTTTAGTTTAGTCGATGGATCAACATCACGGCACACGGGTGCAACACATAAGTGCTCCGATCTCCTCCTAATTCAAACATGAGTCTGGAGAAACTCAGCTCAGTGCACGAACTCAGTAGCACCAGCGAGGATCCTGAAATACTGGTGGTATGGATATGAGACTGATCAAGATTCGCCCTCTTTGATATGGATATGGTCTGAAGCAGGTATTGGCGATCATGCAGTATGTGATGTTGATATGGTTGTGTGTGGCCCTGCTGTTTCAGCTTTCCATATACACCTTCCTCTGTCTCCCAAGATGTTCCCACACCAGGCGAATTTCTCTCCTCCACCTCGTCTGTTAATATGCCTGATGTATATCTGTTGGCACTTCTCTATGGTGGTGGCTGTGGTAGTAGTTGTAGCAGTAGTAATAGCAGCAGCAGCAGCAAAAACAACTGTAACACTAATAGCAATAGTAGTAGTAGTAGTAGTAGTAGTAGTAGTAGTAGTAGTAGTAGTAGTAGTAGTAGTAGTAGCAGCAGCAGCAGTAGGCGTAGTAACAGTAGCAGTAGAAGTAGTACTAACAGTAGTAGTAGAGTAGTAGTAGTAGTAGTAATAATAATAGTAGTAGTAGTAGTAGTAGTAGTAGTAGTAGTAGTAGTAGTAGTAGTAGTAGCAGCAGCAGCAACAACAGCAGCAGCACAAGAAGCAACAATGGTAGACAATGTCAACGACGAAGAAGAGGAGGAGGAGTAAGACGAAGAAACAACGAAAGAAAAAAGGAAGGATGAAAATCAAGAATCAGATAGCGGTGGGAACGATTAGTAGTGTGACTCTTCGCTGGCTGTTGAACGAGGGGACTGAGCACGTATGGGAATGTCCTGAGTGCAGTGATGTCGGTTCTTAACTCAACTCAACTAAACTCAAGGAAATCAAGACTCTTTACTGAAATTAAAGAGGGGTTACCAACGCAATTCATAACCCGCATACGGCGTTCGAAACACATTTGTGGGTGATTTTTGAATCAGACCGCCTTGCGTTGGTTTTCATACAATGGTATGAGTGCCAGGTCTCTCAGAAATCAATGGCAAACTACTGAACGTAAACTTGCCAAGAAATCACAAACATCAAAATAATGCTGGGGTTGACTGCGCCGTCCTGTAAAAGCTACGTAATATATTAACTATTGTAAGAGGTTAGTGCCGGTCTCCCTGGTCTAGATGTTACACGACTTTCTCCATAATCCAGTATACTCTCGTGAGTAACGTGACGTGCGCGAGAATCGGTAGTTGTTCTCTCCGCGTCGGTAACGTACGAGGTATGTGAGCCGGTCGCTCAGAAAGCAATGGCAAACTACTGAGCGTAATCTTGCCAAGAAATCAACATTCAGCTGAAAGATGCTGATGTTGACAGCGATGTCTTGTAAAGGATATGCGAACAAAAAAAATAATAATGTTAGTGCCATGAAGTAACCCTATCTTAATGTAAAGGGGTTAAATAAATAACAGTATGGGACAAATGTAGTTCCTGAGACGAATGTTGCCAATTCTTTGGGCTGCCAGAGTAAATAACGACGATTGCCTGAAAGAGGCTCATGAAGCTAGACTAATTTATACAACAATAAGAAAGAGAAAACCAGCTTTCTGTGGTCATTTGATGAGAAGAGGGTCATTGGAGAACATTGTGGCAACTGGAAAGATCAAAGGGAAGAGATATCCTGTATTATACAAATTTTCATATGTCTGAGAAATTCTATATTATATTTATTTCCATATTTCTGACATATAATGTATTGATTTCCGTATATCTAGGAAATCCTTTATTATATTAATTTCCATATTTCTGAGATACCCAATATTATATTAATTTCTATATTTTTGACATATCTATATTATATTGATTTCCATATTTCTGAGATACCTATATTATATTGATTTCCATATTTTTGAGAAATACTATATTATATTGATTTTTATATTGACAAGATGTTACGCATCTCGTGATATAGTGGTATATCGGTATTTGTTATAGACCAATCCGCACTCGGTGGGCTATGTGGTAGGTATTACATCTGCCGCCTTTACTTCCTAAGTTATTTCACTGTACTCAATTCAGACTGCGTGGCCTAGGGGCCAAGGTCAGTTTTAACAATCCAATACAACAATCAACAGATGATGATCTGAATGTGATCCCCACCTCTAAAAACGTATTTGTCTTGTAGAGATGATCTAATATCCATCTCTAAAAACTTAAACGTCTTGTAGAGAGATTTAATCTCCACCTCTGAAAACGTGAACGTCTTGTAGAGAGATCTAATTCCCACCTCTTAAAACGTATACGTCTTGTAGAGTTGATCTAATCTCCACCTCTAAAAACTATACAAATTATAGAGATGATCTAAATTACTTTTTAATGCAGATATAATTTTCCTTTTCGTTCGCTCGCTTAGAGCTCAAGCGTAGTCCATACAGTGCCACTTCTTCTAATGCACTGGACTGATTTGTGTGTATGGGTTAGCTTGATTTATTATTAGTATCGCTCGCCATCAGGTCAAACAGTTCCGACTTCTTAGACAGCTGTAATTTTGTAATTTACGTCCCCATATCACGGACGAGAAGTTAGCAGACCGCATTACGTTGGTATTTATTAAAAATGGTATGAGTGCCAGTCGCTCAGAAAGCAAAGGCAAACTACTGAACGTAAACTTGCCAAGAAATATTTAAAAAAAAACAGCCAAACTATACTGGGGTTGACTGCGACGTCAAGTAAAAGGATATGCAACTAACTTTAGAACCAGTCGCATGCATACACTATTTAATGACTTCTTTAGAAATGCAGCTGGTAGGTTACAGTGTTCCCATTCTTTGCTTCCGTAATAGACCTTGGTAATACTTGAACGAAATATGCCACGGCTCATAGCAATCAATAAGAAAACGATTAAAAATAATACATCACCCCCCCCCCCCCCCCCCCCCCCCAAAAAAAAAAAAAAAAAAAAACCGAAAGAAAGAAAGAAAAGACCAGTAGTAGGCGTTGAGCTTTACTAGAATCGATCACTATTAAAGTTAAAAAAAAACAAAAAACACGGACGTTTCGACCAAAGCCTTCGTCAGCACACAAACAGCAAACATACACCGATACAACAACATGAAACGATTACCATCCCAGGCGGTGGTGTGTTTACATTGACCTGCCTCCTAGGTCGACTCTGTCTAAAATGTGTACAAGGGAATTTCCTGAGAATTAAAGGTTGCTGGTGAGATATTGATCGCATAACCCATCGAGTGCCAACTGATCTAAATAATAAAAACCTAGCACAATTTACCCACTGTCATCTACTTGCCGTGTAGGACATGAAGAGAGAGAGAGAGAGAGAGAGAGAGAGAGAGAGAGAGAGAGAGAGAGAGGGAGGGGGGGGGGGGGTTCTTGGGTCTTAGGAATTAAGGCCGCTTGGCTAGTGCGGTCACTGCGAACTTTGCAGGTTAGGATTTTCTTTTTGCCCCCGAGAGAACAAAATCCACACCTGACCAAGGATTTGAACTGGGGTATCCCGTAGGACAACCCGGCAAGCTAGCAACTCGGTCAAGCGTTATATACTCACTAAGCCTGATGAACGCCCTTAACAGTACCAATGTTTGCCCAGAAACATATTTATAGCCAAACAGTATTTTCCTTTTTGTTTACATTAAATGCTGTGACTGACTCACAAACATTAATAACTCGGCTTAGAATTGACCTATAGACTTGAATACGGTAGTTGGATTTGTTTTTCAAGAGGTATCAAACTATGCAGGCTGCACAATTAAAAAACAATTTAAAAAATGTTACTAAAGTGGCTATTTATAGCATCTGTGAGTCTGGTATACATATTAACACCATCGCTAGTGCATGCCGGCTCGGTGGCGAAGGGAGTTACGGATGCAGTTCGTAATCCCGCATATTGCGTTCGAAACACAGCTGCGGGCGATTTGGAAGCTACCCGCCTTTCGTTGGTTTTCCATACACTGGTGTGAGTGCCGGTGGTTCAGAAAGCAATGGCAAAGTACTGAACGCAAACTTGCCCTGAAATCACAAACAGCCAAACAATGCTGGAGTTGACTGCTACGTCCTGTAAAGGATATGCAACTAACTTATTGTTTAGTGCCATGGGGTCGGGCACTTGCAAGATTCTTCTTATGTAATCTAAAGAAGAAGATTGAAGCTCGCGTACAGTTATCCGTATGCAATCAACGTGATCCTTCATGAAAACCGAACTGAAACCAAGTGAAGCCTTACCCTGAACGTCCTGTCTCTTCTCTAACCAACAGCTTTCACTAGACTCAACCTTTAACTAAAGGACACGGTGAGACGGGACACGGTTTTATTACCATAGTGCCTGTTAGAGACACAGACAAGCAACTTGTCTTCCTGTCAGCGACTGATGGATGGCTCTGTCCAACATTGCAAGTTTATGTCTGGCCAACTGAGAACTAGCGGAAAGTAGTCTCATCGTCCTTAGATGTGCTTTTTAAAATTTCCCTCAGTTGTTTGCCAACAGCTTGTTTTCCTCATTGCGTTTTGAATATACCCTTTTCATTTGATTGTTTCCAGAGTTGTTTTCCAACTTGTTTTCCACATTTTGTTTTGAATATATCCTTTTCATTGTGTGGTTTCCAAAGATATTTGCCAGCAGCTTGATTTCCACATTCCGTTTTGAATATATCCTTTTCATGTTGTTGTCTCCAAAGTTGTTTTCCGACAGCTCATTTTCCTCATTGCGTTTTAAATACGAAGGAAAGCAACTAACTAACAGGACTTTCATTATAAAGTGCATTGCAGAGTATGGACAACGGAAAATCTCATTTCATCAAACACACTGGCTCTTAAGCATTGTCATACAATCGACGTGGAAGAACAACGTTTTTCTTACCTTTTTTTTTTCTTTTAAAAAAAATAATATTTATTTTAGAGTTAGATACTTAAATAATTACTTATCGTTAACAGAGATTAAAAGAATACGACAATGATGCCTGTTGTCCTCGCACCTCTTTAAATTATACACAGAAAACATTGTTAAAGAACGTCCAAGACCTGCCTAGACTAATAATCAATGGAAGAATCATAAACAGTCTTGGGTATGCAGACTATACAGTGGGGGAGGAGGAGTAAACAGAGAAGGAGGATAAGGAAAAAAAGAAGCAGAAGAAGAAGAAGAAGAAGAAGAAGAAGAAGAAGAAGAAAGAGAAGAATATACAGTCTAGTTTAACATTGTTATTTAATAGGAATTGACCTGTATACAAACTGACTTACATACAAACTGACTTACATACAGACTGACTTACATACAAACTGACTTACATACAAACTGACTTACATACAAATTGACTTACATACAAACTGACTTACATACAAACTGACTTACATACAAATTGACTTACATACAAACTGACTTACACACAAACTGACTTACACAAACTGACTTACATACAAACTACCTACCTTACACACGAATTAATTTACATACAATCTATTTACATAAATACTAACTTACCTACAAATTGACTTAGATGCAAACTGACTTACATACAAACTAACTTACATACAAACTGACTTTCATACAAATTAACTTATATACAAATTGACTTATATACAAACTACCTTACACATGAATTGCCTTACATAAATCTAACTTACATGCAAACTAACTTACACACAAACTAACTTTCATACAAACTGTCTTACCTACAAACTAACTTACATGCAAACTAACTTAATACAAACTAACTTACATACAAACTGACTTACATACAAACTAACTTACATACAAACTAGCTTACATACAAACTAACTTACATACAAACTAACTTACACACAAACTGACGTACATACAAATTAACTTACCTACAAACTAACTTACATACAAACTAACTTACATACAAACTAACTTACATACAAACCAACTTACATACAAACTGACGTACGTACAAACTAACTTACCTACAAATTAACTTACATATAAACTAACTTACACACAAACTAACTTACATACAAACTAACTTACATACAAACTGACCTACATACAGTCTAACTTACATATAAACAGACTCACATATAAATTAACTTACACATGAATTGACTTACATAAAAACTGACTCACATATCGGCAAGAATTAATATCTCATTATTATTGACTGTGTGGATGACACTAAATGGATGAAACTGTGTGGATGACACGGTGTGGATGTGGTCAAGCCGTTTGACTCGGGCTCCGAAGGATGTGGGTTCGATTCCGGGCCGCATCCATCGGTTCATGGTGAATTTTTTTTCGGAGACTCCTGTGGGTCGTCGCTGGAGCTACTGAGTTCGTGCACTGTGCGACACTTTCCTCGCTGTGGAAAGAGGCCGAGCCATATTGGATAAAACCCGGTGCAATGAAGTCGGCTCTCCCGCCTTTAACCCCTTTTTAAATCCCCCTTGAGAATCCCGTAACCTTGTAACCTCTGGGTCCACCCCGCGTCATAAAGTGGGTTAAGGAAACTATTTTGGAAATTCAGGTTGCCAGTGTGACATTAACAACCCCTAGCCACCGAATTATGTTTGGCCAGGAAAATAGGACCATCATTATGAAGCAGACCGCCCTGTACTGGTTTTCTTACAATAGTATAAAAGTGCCGGTCGTTCAGAAACAATGGTAAACTACTGAACGTAAACATGCCAAGAAATCACAGTGTCGATGAGTCTATAAAAAATATAGGTCTAGCCGGGTATTCCTTATGCACCTTAATGAATGTAAAAGGGTTCTTCGTGTTTTTATACTATCAATATGCCATCATTGCGTGGATACAGTGTTCTTTATGTTTAGTTTACTTTAAAATCCGCTGCGTAGCAATAGTTTGTTTTATTTATTAGAAGTACGGCAATCTTAAAAACATACACGATGCCGGCTATGAGTTATCCATCTTTCCGTGTGGTGCGTCGTTACACATTAATTGCACATTAAAATGCGTTTTTCTTTTGTCGAAGCATGCACCAGTGACATGTTGTTATGGCTAGGGACGCTTCTCAAACATGGTGTCTAGAGACACTGAATGTAAGCGACATTGCCAAATACAGCGAAAATGAAAATTGGCTGTACACTTTAGTGCAGTAGTATATGTAGCTGTTGTGTGCATTGTAGGGCAGTAGTACGGTGTTTTCTTCAAAGGACGTTGTCTTTTGTGTTTTTCTGGGGAGGATGTGCTGTTATTTCGTATTCGTTTTCGGAAGTTGTTGACAAGAAACCACTTAAGGCAGGTGGTGGATGAAATTTTGAGGGCAGCCGACAGATAGTTGTTGCTTATGGTCTCAAGTTTCGCAACGGTAGGCAGAAGATCTCTTTATCGAGACAATGGCTACGGTCAACCGGCCAGTATGGTCACTGCCAAGTAGGAAAGCAACGGCAAACTACATTCTTTAAAGTTGCCTAGTTTATCATGATTCGCCACAAGAAAAGGACAGGGATACTGAAATTAGCAACATGGAATGTTCGAACTTTAAGCGACGACGGAAAATTAGATAACATCAAACAAGAAATGGAAAGAGAGAAGATTAATGTGTTAGGAATGTGTGAGACGAGATGGAACGGAGCTGGAATTAAGACAATGGAGGAGTGTAAGTTTATTTATTCCGAAGGAGAAGAACTGCAAAGAGGTGTAGCAATTATCTTGGATCGGCAAACATCTCAATCTGTTAAAGGATATTGAGCCGTATCAGACAGGGTTCTATTAGTACAATTAATCGGCAGACCTTTTAACATAAACGTCATTCGCATATATGCTCCAACAGGAGAATGCTGTGAAGATAGAATAGAGGAATTTTATAATGACAGGGAGTCTGCTTTGAAGAAATATAAAAATTTAGAAATAAATATCTTAATGGGTGAATTCAATGCAAAAGTAGGACATCAAGGTGATTGATGCGAAATGAAAGAGGATACAGACTTGTAGAATGGGCAAAAGAGAAGAAAGTGATTGTAGGAAACACCTAATTTAAACAACATCCTAAAAGATTATGGACATGGAGGAGTCCAGACAGCAGGATTAGAAACCAGACTATACCCTGATTAGCAGAAGCTTTGGAAATGCTTTAACAATCGAAAAAAAAGTTCACAATGCAGACTGTTACAGTGATCACAGATTGATTACAGGCACACTTAGGATAAAATTAAGGAAAGTCAAGTATACAACAGGAAACTCTAAATATATCTGTGCACATTGCAAAAATAACAAAGAAATACAAGGCAATTTTAGCATAGAAGTAAAGAACGTATTTGATATATTGTCTGACCTAGAGATCATATTTCAAGATATGGATGATTGAGGGGAAGTGTTGATCAATTCAATCAGTTTGGCTGCAGAAACAACTATTCTAAAATTAAAGAAAGAGGGTTGTAAGAAATGGATGCCTGAATACATTTTACAACTAATGGAAACAAGATGACACAACAAAATTAATCTTGCCAAATATGAAGAAATTTACAGAAAAGACTGAACATTACCTAAGGAGGAAAAAGAAGCATTGCTTGAGAAAAATTGTATATAAATTGAAATTGGAAAAGAACAAAACAATAAAAATACCAAATTAATGCACAGAAGAATTCAGGAGCCTACTAATCAAAGAACACGTACATCAGCAGGCTGCCTAAAAACAAAAGATGGAAAAATCATAATAGAAAAAGATCAGATTTTACATGTATTGTCAGATTATGTGAAAAACTTTACGATGATAACAGAAAAGAACAGTATGATATTCAAAAAAAATTAGGAAGGACCATCAATTTTGAAGATGGAGGTTCAGAATGTTCTTAATCATATGAAAACTAGTAATACCCCCTGTTCAGACAAAATCACAACAGAAATGATTAATGCTTTAGAAGAATATGGAATAGATCAAGTCACCAGACTGCTCAATACAATATTTGATACTGGAGACATAACTCACGAATTATGTAATTCTGTATTTAATGCACCCTAAAGACACCAGGAGCCTTGGAATATGAACAACACCGAACAATTATTAGAATGAGTCACATCACAAAGCTTTTGCTAAGAATTATCATGCAAAGAGTTAGGAATAAAATACAACCTGAAACAGGAGAAGAACAATGTGTGTTTGTAGAAGACAAGGGTACAGTAAATGCTGTGTGCATACTGAGAACAGTAATTGAACGTTCTATAGAAGTAAACAAAGATCTACACCTTTCCTTTATTGACTACACAAAGGCCATCGATAAAGTGAGACATGCAAGCATGATAAGGATGCTTGAAGATCTACAAACTGATGGAAAAGACCTTAGACTTGTTAAAAAAAAAACATATATTGGAAAAAAGCTGCCATATGAATTGATATTGAAGTAGGTCAGTATCAGTCTGTTAAGAGAGTTGTGAGACAGGGATTTGTAATGTCTCCAGATCATTTTACCCTCAATATTGGGCCAGCACCATACGCCAGAAAACTATACAGACGTTTTGTAGAAAAGTTTTTAAAATGTAATGCACTCAAGTGTTTACTTTTCATCCCCAATATCTATTCGAGTGTAAGACCTTAGAGACATCAGCACTTTGATATATCGTTGAAGCCAGACTTTGATATACCACTGAAGCCAGACTTTGATATACCACTGAAGCCAGACTTTGATACTACCACTGAAGCCAGACTTTGATATACCACTGAAGCCAGACTTTGATATACCACTGAAGCCAGACTTTGATACTACCGCTGAAGCCAGACTTTGAGACTACCACTGAAGCCAGACTTTGATATACCACTGAAGCCAGACTTTGATACTACCACTGAAGCCAGACTTTGATATTACCACTGAAGCCAGACTTTGATATACCACTGAAACCAGACTTTGATACTACCGCTGAAGCCAGACTTTGATATTACCACTGAAGCCAGACTTTGATACTACCACTGAAGCCAGACTTTGATACTACCGCTGAAGCCAGACTTTGATATTACCACTGAAGCCAGACTTTGATACTACCGCTGAAGCCAGACTTTGATGCTGCCGCTGAAGCCAGACTCTAAAACAGTGAAAAGGCAAGTGAATCTTCTTCTTCTTCTGCGTTCATCCGGAGTTTTTTTTTCCGGACTTGACTGCGTTATGCCTGTTTACAGCAGAGCTGCGTTCTTGCGCCGTTAGGCCGACACATCCGACTTGGGCATTTGTTGACCGGGTTAACCTTCCCAGGGCAAGTGAATCGACTTCATTGTGTCGGGATTTATCCCACCAGGTTCACTATCTCTCCACAGAGCAGCTTACCGCTGGCCCAACACGTCGTACGGAGCACGGACTGCATAGTTGTGGCGACGACCCCCGAGGGTTTCCAAAAAATATGCACTGTTGAACCGAATGACAGTGTCCGAAAACGAATCCACATCAATCTTAGCTCGAGGCCGACAGCACAAGTGAGACTCCACCCTAAAGCCAGACAGCACGAGGGAGACTCCACCCTAAAGCCAGACAGCACGAGGTAGACTACAAACCGTAAAGCCAGACAGCATGAGGGAGACTCCACCCTAAAGCCAGACAGCACGAGGGAGACTACAAACCGTAAAGCCAGACAGCACGAGGGAGACTCCACCCTAAAGCCAGACAGCACGAGGGAGACTCCACCCTAAGCCAGACAGCACGAGGGAGACTCCACCCTAAAGCCAGACAGCACGAGGGAGACTACAAACCGTAAAGCCAGACAGCACGAGGGAGACTCCACCCTAAAGCCAGACAGCATGAGGGAGACTACAAACCGTAAAGCCAGACAGCACGAGGGAGACTCCACCCTAAAGCCAGACAGCACGAGGGAGACTACAAACCGTAAAGCCAGACAGCACGAGGGAGACTCCACCCTAAAGCCAGACAGCATGAGGGAGACTCCACCCTAAAGCCAGACAGCACGAGGGAGACTCCACCCTAAAGCCAGACAGCACGAGGGAGACTCCACCCTAAAGCCAGACAGCACGAGGGAGACTCCACCCTAAAGCCAGACAGCACGAGGGAGACTCCACCCTAAAGCCAGACAGCACGAGGGAGACTCCAAACCCTAAAGCCAGACAGCACGAGGGAGACTCCACTAAATACAGCCAGACAGCACGAGGAAGACGCAACCCAGAAAAACCTTACAGCAAGAAAAGACTCCTCCCCGTAAAGCCAGACAGCACGAGGGAGACTCCACCCTGTAAAGCCAGACCGCACGACTTGGTGTCTCCACTCCCCTAAAGTCAGACTTAACTTACAAAAGTGATGAGCGCTTGCATGTGTCTCTACAGGGGGTCAAAGAGCGAGAGCCAAGACGCCGCTGGTTTTACAACAATAACAACAACAACAACAACAACAACATAATATAGAAATAATGGTTTATTTTAAAATTGACTACATAATTTATTTCACGTCGTCAGGACATGTTATTAAATTTCCATTTTCAGTTTCTAGGGGGACCATAAATAGGCACAGGGTATGGGCAGCATACAAATATTGGTGAGTTCTTGATCGGTGTGTGGTTATCGTGACTTGTGTGTTATTGTGATCAGAACATCATTGCTAGCAGCAAGATTTTGAAAACACTTCGTGCTACAACTGTTGCTGTTGTTAATTACTGCTGCTGCTGCTGCTACTACTACTACTGATGCTGCTGCTGCTGCTTTTGCTACGGCTACTGCTATTACTACTACTACTGCTGCTGCTGCTGCTACTACTACTACTACTACTACTACTACTGCTACTACTACTGATGCAGCTGCTGCTTCTGCTTCTAATACTACTACTTCTACTAATACTGCTACTGCTGCCGCTGTTGATTCTGTTACTACAATTTCTACTACTTCTATATATTAGTTAGTTAGTTAGTCGCTAGATCATCCTCACTGCACATCGAACGATTCAGTCCATAAGTGCTCGGATCCCCTCCACAGTAAATACCGCAGCGTGTAGAGTGTTTCATGTCATTGTATCAGTGTGAGTTCGCTGTTTATGTGCTAACGAAGGCTTTGGCCTCAACGTCCAATGTGTTACTTGTGATCATGTTTTAGTACAGCTTATTGATTTTACTTTCGCCTTCTGGGTGATTTATTCATTGTATTTTTCTCACTGCAGTTGAGATTTTTGTGTGTGATGATCATATTTTCCCTCTGCTAGTAGCAGATGTTATATTTTAATATTGTAAAACTTTCATATAAGGTTATAACAGCAGCATAAAGTCAGTATTAACATCTAGTGAAATTATAACAACGTATTCAAAATGAGAATTGTTAAATGCTACGATTATTCAACAATACTGCATGGCGCGGAAGCCTGGACATTTGAAAAGCAACTAGAAAGTCGAAAGGAGGCCCTGAAGTTGTGGATATACAGCAGAATATGTCGTATTTTGTGGAAACAAAAACAATCAAATACAGAAGTTCTAGAAAGACTGGGAATGAAAGGAGAGTTGATGAAAGAAATAAAAAAGAAGCAAGTGACATATTTTGGCGACGATAAAAGACATAACACTGTTATAAAACCATATTTTGGGGGGAAAGATTGAAGGCAAGCGAGCAAGAGGTAGACAACGATACGAGTGGGAAGATAACATAAAGAGATGAACGAACATCAATCTGACTGAATGTACAGTCAGGGCGAGAGACAGACAATGTTGGAGATCCATTGCAGCTAACCTTAATTGTGGAGACGGTACCTGATTGATTGATATACTAAGACATCACTTAACTTAAAATATTAATGTGTGTGTGTGTGTGTGTGGGTGGGTGGGTGGGTGGGTGTGTGGGTGGGTGGATGGGTGTGTGTGTTAGTGGCTAGACGCGGTTTCAACTAAAAGTCAAAGGGTCACCACATAATGCTCCTTTCCTGTGCCGGCGAATATCACACACAATGCTCCTCACTGTCCCATGTGAAAAGTGGAACAGACAGCAGTCCAGACAAACCAACAGCACGCACAGAGTGTTTATGTGTGTGTGCATGTGTGTGTGTATGTGTGTGTGTGAGAGAGAGAGAAAGGAGAGAGATAGAGGGATAGAGATAGATAGATAGATAGATAGATAGAGAGAGAGAGAGAGAGAGAGAGAGAGAGAAGAGAGAGAGAGAGAGAGAGAGAGAGAGAGAGAGAGAGAGAGAGAGAGAGAGAGAGAGAGAGTCAGTTTAATACTTGTAAACATTAAATTCGAAATTGACGAAGAAGAAAACATATTTTGTTGTTCTGTTTTTGGTAAAATATACTCTGTTTTTTAGAAAGAGTCCGGAATGTGTTGTTTTTGACAACTTGTCCTTGTTTATCTATTTAGTCACCACAGGAATGTGTCAGGGATTCTTAAACTCACATGCTACTAATGCTGTTACTACTACAATCACCATCATCATCATCATCATCATCATCATCATCATCATCATCATCATCATCATCATCATCATCTACTACTACTACTACTACTACTACTACTACTACTACTACTACTACTACTACTACTACTACTACTACTACTACTACTACTACTACTACAACTACTACTACGACTACTACTACTACTACTACTACTACTACTACTACTACTACTACTACTGTGCAGCTACTACTACTACTACTACTACTACTACTACTACTACTACTACTACTACTACTACTACTACTACTACTACTACTACTACTGCAGCAGCTACTACTACTACTACTACTACTACTACTACTACTACTACTACTACTACTACTACTACTACTACTACTACTACTGCTGCAGCAGCTAATACTACTACTACTACTACTACTACTACTACTACTACTACTACTACTACTGTGCAGCTACTACTACTACTACTACTACTGCAGCTACTACTACTACTACTACTACTACTACTACTACTACTGCTACTGCTACTACTACTACTACGCCTACTGCTACTCCTACTACGCCTACTACTACTATTACTACTACTACTACTACTACTACTACTACTACTACTACTACTACTACTACTGCTGCTGCTGCTGCTGCTGCTGCTGTTACTACTACTACTACTACTACTACTACTACTACTACTACTACTACTACTGCTGCTGCTACTACTACTACTACTACTGCTGCTGCTGCTACTACTACTATTACTACTACTACTACTAGTACTACTACTAATACTACTACTACTAATACTACTACTACTACTACTACTACTAGTACTACTACTACTACTACTACTGCTGCTGCTACTACTACTACTACTACTACTACTACTACTACTACTACTACTACTACTACTACTGCTGCTGCTGCTGCTGCTGCTACTACTACTACTACTACTACTACTACTACTACTACTACTACTACTACTACTACTACTACTACTACTACTACTAGTACTACTACTACTACTACTGCTCTTACTACAACTATTTAGTCCTTTTGTTTTCGGCATCTTTGTGTCCATAAGTGTTTAACAATGAATTTGTTTGAAGCTTTACGTTTTTAAAAATATGTTTTAACACATGGCCAACCCTACAGCGTTCAGGCCAGTTTACTCCCAAATACTACCGTTCACAAATATGCCTTTAATTCTCAGGTCGATACATACATACACACATAGGGGCCGGGGAGAGGAGAGAGAGAGAGAGAGAGAGAGAGAGAGAGAGAGAGAGAGAGAGAGAGAGAGAGACAGAGGAGGGAGAAGAGGAGAATGGGAGAGGGGGAGAATGAAACGGAGTGAGAGAGGTGAGGGAGAGTGAGAGGGATGGAGAGAGAAGGAGAGAAAGAGAGATACAAAAAAGAACACATACGAATAACAAAAAAGTAAGAGTGGAAGACTATACAGCAGTGGTTAGAAAAAAGCAGCATGCCCCCGACAAACTGACTATCTCACAGACAGTCACACAGACAATCACGTGGACAATCACACTTATCATCACACAGACAATCACACAGACAATCACAAAATCAATAACACTGAACATCACACTGACAATCATAAAGACAATCACACTGACAATCACAAAGACAATCACACAGACAATCATAAAGACAATCACACTGACAATCACACAGACAATCACACTGATAATCACATTGACAATCACACAGACAATCGCACAGTTCACCACACAGACAACCAAAAAAGACAATCACACTGAAAATGCCACCGGCAATCATGTAGTTGTCATAATGTGATGTTTACCTACTGAAGTTACCTAGCAACAGGTGTCAGGTGTCAAAAGGTATGGGCTTAAAGATTTCGACTGTTTGATGTATGGCTGTACACGTGTGTTCATAGAGACAGGCCGACACTCAGGCCGGGGGACAGCGGTAGTAGCTGTAGAGTGGGCAGATGGCAGGTGAGAGGGCACACACGTAGAGAGGTGGGGGGGGGGGAGGTAGAGATTAACTACTGGAAAAATGGATGGATGGATGGATGCATGCATGCATGTATTAACACACACACGCTCACACACAGACGCGCGCGCACACGCAAAGCACACAACAAACACACAACACACACACACACAGAGGAACAGAGAGAGAAAGTAGAGAAAGAAGAGAGAAACAGAGAGAAAGTAAAGAAAAAGAGAGAGGGAAAGAGAGAAAGATATAGAGAGGAAGAGAGAGAGAGAGAAGAGAGAGAGAGAGAGAGAGAGAGAGAGAGAGAGAGAGAGAGAGAGAGAGAGAGAGAGAGAGGAGAAGTCATAGCTAATAGAGTGAATGCATAAACAATTTGAAAAATAAATGCGTTCTTTATTCAGCAATATATTTCATGTGAATAATTCCGAAACAGTAAAGAATATACTATATTAACCCTGCAATAACAACCGTATAATGTACTAAAAAGGCAACTGACAATTCTAACAGTGTTATAAAAGTAACATAAATCATCATCCAGCGCCATGCCGGCTGGCGTGGACGATCATGCCTCTCCACAAATTACGATCTCCGATGTCATGGATTAATTCGTGTCATGACACAGGACTGTCAAGAATCTGTTCATGCTGTCTTCCTCTATCTTTCTTTCCGCGAATCTTTCTAGTTGCCACACCATGTTCCAGTTTTTGTTTTCTCATATCGTGGCTAAAATAAACGCCGCCTGCCTCTTTTTGATGTTAGTGATAAGTTGTCTTTGCCACTCAGCTTCCCTTAGAACGTCGGGATTGCTCCATTTGGCTGTCAAATTAATGTTTAGCATTATTCTATATAACCACATCTAAAAGGCTTCCAAGGATTTCTTTCGCCTGTTTACTAACTGTCCAAGATTCGCAGCCGTATGTTAAAACTGGTTCTATGTAACATGCAAGATCTCTTTTTCTAAGTTTCCAAGAAAATGACTTAATGTACAGCACCTTCTTCATTTGATAGAAAGCAGTTTTTGGTAACATAAATTTGAGAATGTGAAAAACATTAGGACTCATTTCTCTATGACCATGCTCGTGTGGTGGGAAACGAACGGTCTGACGGATTGGATGAGTCTGCATCGTATTGATGCATGATAAAACAGATGTGGTCAAGACCCTTTGAGATCATGTGTGTAGTGCTGATGAACAGATACTTTATCAGAGGATCTGGCCGGTACACAGTGCTCCGAGGAAAGGTCAGACAGATACATAATCAGACGACAATTGGTTCCATTAATATTTGGACTCTTCTCTGGCTGTTGAAGATAAGGAACGAACACCTATGGGGATATCTCGAGTGCTGAGATGTTTGTTCTTAACTCAACTCAACTCCTCAAGTAATGACCTCTCGATCTCGACTTAAACAACATCATATGGTAAGACCTTTGCAGAACATTGCTCTGAAACATCATGTCGTAAGGAGTCTCCATCTGTTGCCAGTTCCTCTGCCTCATGCAGTTTCATGGCCAGTGTGTCTTCAATGTCATGTGTCCATCCATCTTTGTTTCGGTCGTCCATTGACTCTGTTCCCAGTAACCATGCCTTTCATCACTGTTCTTTTGTAACCACTGTAACATTTAGTATGCTCACTATATTGCAGTTTCTGAGACATGAAACTGTTTATGAGCATTTTTCTAAATTTTCAGAACATTTCTTTTCGGAGTCTTCTATGGGTCGCCTCTGTAGCTACGGAGTTCGTGCTTTTTGTTACGCTGAGCCATGTGGAATAAAATACCCGGTGCAACGAAGTCGACCCTGTCGACTTTTAAGCGACTTTCTTTTTAAATCTTATTTTATTTTTCTAAATAGGGGCTGGCGGTTCCCACATGAGCCATAGCCACCCCATCAGGTCCCCATGTCCCTGTGTGCCATTCGGATGACCGCCTCTGCTTGTGGCTCTGGCAAAATCAAGTGCAGATATTGCACTTTGATCTTAGCCCAAAGGTATTTATGAGCCAGTTTCCGCGATGTTCAGATATTGTAGAATGTGAATGTGTCTGTTCTTCTTCTTCGTCCATGATAATCTAAGAACTTTTCTGGAAAAAGTACAAAAGCTCCAATTGTCTTCTTGGGTAATTGCGAAATAGTCCTTGACTCGAATCTGTATGTTGCCCCCAAAATATTGCATGTTCTCAAAAATTTACAGTACTTTGTTTGCTGGTTGTGTGCAGGAGGTTAATGCCGTTTAAAAGTTAATTACATTAATTCTCTTTAACCCAAACACCTATTACATTAATTTTGCCACTGCACAGACAGCTATCTCTAACTACACGAAACATAAGTAGTTCTTGTCCTTGTGTACGGTCTTCTTGATTCCTTCCTCTGCCGGTTTGGTTTTCATCTTGTCAAACGCGGTTGTTGTAACGTGACACAAGTCAGTGAACCGTTTATTTTGGGCGCTAGCCTTTCAACTGAAACAGAGAACATTATCGCGAACCTGGTCAATCGCGACGTACAAAGAGAAACAGGTAAAGGTGAATTTCATAATTAGCACCTCATTAATTGTATTAGCTGAGGTGACATCAGCAAGGACAAATAAGAATAACCCAGAATGGAAGCAACAGTGGTAGATATGCACTACCGCTTGTATGTTACCTGATACCCTTTAGGGTAACAAAGAGTAGTAAGATTGTAACCTGCATGTGTGAGAATATGAATAAAGTTGAGTCAAGAACCGACACCACTGCATTCGGGGCATACCCATAAGCGCCCAGTCCTCATCTTCAACAGCCAGCGAAAATTTCCAATACTAATGGTACCCGTAGCAAGCTGATTATATGTCTGTCGTGCTTTACCTCTGAATGACAACCGTTGACCAGTTCCTCTGACCATCCCTTGCTGCTGCATTCTCTCTAGACCATGATAGTCTATCTGTGCTTCTACATTATTCACAATCTCCGAGAAGACCTTCTCCACATCTGGCATATCATGCATCAAATCACCTCTCAATGATACAGCACCAGCCAATCTGCCTGCTCGTTCATTTCAAACAACACAAGAGTGTGCTGGAGAAAAGATCCAGTGAAAGCTCACAACCCGCGTTGCATGCCAGTATGTGTGAGAATAAGTGTGAGGTCACAAAGCACCCTATGCTCTCCCCACAGAGTGAGTGGTTGCTTAGGAGTAAGCACATTTCACAGATGTGGGACAAGCACAAAGATAACGCAAAGGCACAATAACTACATTCCATGGCGGTAAGACAAGAGATGGAGTTATATCTCTCCATAGCACAAAGCCTTGTCTGAATTGCAGAAGCCATAAGTTGCCCATGCAGCTTGACCCCTCTCTCGGCCTGCCTAGTTTACCCCAGAGGAAAGTTAACACCAATACGCCTGGAACCAGATAAGCTTCTGGATCAGCAAAACAATGCTCTAATTGTCCGCCCATTGAAGCTTCGAGCCAAGACCAGTTGCCAAACAAGGACTTTAGAGCCTGGTCTGCCGGGCATAACATTAAGTTTTTAGGTTGCATTTCCTCGCACCAGGATCTCTCACATCTCTCCGTGTCATCTCTCACATCTCTCTGTGTCATCTCTCTCATCTCTCTGTGTCATTTCTCACATCTCTATATGTCATCTCTCACATCTTTATGTGCCATCTCTCTGTGCCATCTCTCACATCTCTCTGTGCCATCTCTCACATCTCTCTGTGCCATCTCTCACATCACTCTGTGCCATCTCTCACATCTCTCTGTGCCATCTCTCACATCTCTCTGTGACATCTCTCACATCTCTCTGTGCCATCTCTCACATCTCTATGTGCGCTTCTCACATCTCTTTGTGAAATCTTACACATCTCTTTGTGTCATCTCTCACATCTCTCTTTGCCATCTCTCACATATCTCTATCTTATCTCTATGTCATCTCTCACATCTCTCTGTGCCATCTCTCACATCTCTCTGTGCCATCTCTCACATCTCTCTGTGCCATCTCTCACATCTCTCTGTGCCATCTCTCACATATCTCTATCTTATCTCTATGTCATCTCTCACATCTCTCTGTGCCATCTCTCACATCGCTCTGTGCCATCTCTCACATCTCTCTGTGCCATCTCTCACATCTCTCTGTGCCATCTCTCACATCTCTCTGTGCCATCTCTCACATCTCTATGTGCGCTTCTTACATCTTTTTGTGAAATCTTACACATCTCTTTGTGTCATCTCTCACATCTCTCTTTGCCATCTCTCACATATCTCTATCTTATCTCTATGTCATCTCTCACATCTCTCTGTGCCATCTCTCACATCTCTCTGTGCCATCTCTCACATCTCTATGTGCGCTTCTCACATCTCTTTGTGAAATCTTACACATCTCTCTGTGCCATCTCTCACATCTCTCTGTGCCATCTCTCACATCTCTCTGTGCCATCTCTCACATCTCTCTGTGCCATCTCTCACATCTCTCTGTGCCATCTCTCACATCTCTATGTGCGCTTCTTACATCTCTTTGTGAAATCTTACACATCTCTTTGTGTCATCTCTCACATCTCTCTTTGCCATCTCTCACATATCTCTATCTTATCTCTATGTCATCTCTCACATCTCTCTGTGCCATCTCTCACATCTCTCTGTGCCATCTCTCACATGTGCTTCTCACATCTCTTTGTGAAATCTTATACATATCTTTGTGTCATCTCTCACATCTCTCTATCTTATCTCTATGTCATCTCTCGCATCTCTCTATTACATCTCTCGCATCTCTCTATTACATCTCTCGCATCTCTCTATTACATCTCTCGCATCTCTCTATGTCATCTCTCGCATCTCTCTATGTCATCTCTCGCATCTCTCTATTTCATATCTCACATCTATCTATGTCATCTCTCGCATCTCTCTATGTCATCTCTCGCATCTCTCTATTTCATATCTCACATCTATCTATGTCATCTCTCGCATCTCTCTATGTCATCTCTCGCATCTCTCTATGTCATCTATCGCATCTCTCTATTTCATCTCTCGCATCTCTCTATTTCATATCTCGCATCTCTCTATGTCATCTCTCGCATCTCTCTATGTCATCTCTCGCATCTCTCTATGTCATCTCTCGCATCTCTCTATTTCATCTCTCACATCTCTCTATGTCATCTCTCGCATCTCTCTATTTCATATCTCACATCTCTCTATTTCATATCTCACATCTCTCTATTTCATATCTCACATCTATCTATGTCATCTCTCGCATCTCTCTATGTCATCTCTCGCATCTCTCTATGTCATCTCTCGCATCTCTCTATTTCATCTCTCACATCTCTCTATTTCATATCTCACATCTCTCTATGTCATCTCTCGCATCTCTCTATTTCATCTCTCACATCTCTCTATTTCATATCTCACATCTCTCTATTTCATATCTCACATCTCTCTATTTCATATCTCACATCTCTCTATTTCATATCTCACATCTCTCTATTTCATCTCTCGCATCTCTCTATTTCATATCTCACATCTCTCTATTTCATATCTCACATCTCTCTATTTCATATCTCACATCTCTCTATTTCATCTCTCACATCTCTCTATGTCATCTCTCGCATCTCTCTATTTCATCTCTCGCATCTCTCTATGTCATCTCTCGCATCTCTCTATTTCATCTCTCGCATCTCTCTATGTCATCTCTCGCATCTCTCTATTTCATATCTCACATCTATCTATGTCATCTCTCGCATCTCTCTATTTCATATCTCACATCTATCTATGTCATCTCTCGCATCTCTCTATGTCATCTCTCGCATCTCTCTATTTCATCTCTCGCATCTCTCTATTTCATATCTCACATCTCTCTATGTCATCTCTCGCATCTCTCTATGTCATCTCTCGCATCTCTCTATTTCATATCTCACATCTCTCTATGTCATCTCTCGCATCTCTCTATTTCATATCTCACATCTCTCTATGTCATCTCTCGCATCTCTCTATGTCATCTCTCGCATCTCTCTATTTCATATCTCACATCTATCTATGTCATCTCTCGCATCTCTCTATTTCATCTCTCACATCTCTCTATGTCATCTCTCGCATCTCTCTATTTCATCTCTCGCATCTCTCTATTTCATATCTCACATCTCTCTATTTCATCTCTCGCATCTCTCTATTTCATATCTCACATCTCTCTATTTCATATCTCACATCTCTCTATTTCATATCTCACATCTCTCTATTTCATATCTCACATCTCTCTATTTCATATCTCACATCTCTCTATGTCATCTCTCGCATCTCTCTATTTCATCTCTTGCATCTCTCTATTTCATATCTCACATCTCTCTATTTCATCTCTCGCATCTCTCTATTTCATATCTCACATCTCTCTATTTCATATCTCACATCTCTCTATTTCATCTCTCGCATCTCTCTATGTCATCTCTCGCATCTCTCTATTTCATATCTCACATCTCTCTATGTCATCTCTCACATCTCTCTATGTCATCTCTCGCATCTCTCTATTTCATATCTCACATCTATCTATGTCATCTCTCGCATCTCTCTATTTCATATCTCACATCTCTCTATGTCATCTCTCGCATCTCTCTATTTCATCTCTCGCATCTCTCTATTTCATATCTCACATCTATCTATGTCATCTCTCGCATCTCTCTATTTCATCTCTCACATCTCTCTATGTCATCTCTCGCATCTCTCTATGTCATCTCTCGCATCTCTCTATTTCATATCTCACATCTCTCTATTTCATATCTCACATCTCTCTATTTCATATCTCACATCTCTCTATGTCATCTCTCGCATCTCTCTATGTCATCTCTCGCATCTCTCTATTTCATATCTCACATCTCTCTATTTCATATCTCACATCTCTCTATGTCATCTCTCGCATCTCTCTATTTCATCTCTCACATCTCTCTATGTCATCTCTCACATCTCTCTATGTCATCTCTCGCATCTCTCTATTTCATCTCTCGCATCTCTCTATTTCATATCTCACATCTCTCTATGTCATCTCTCGCATCTCTCTATGTCATCTCTCACATCTCTCTATTTCATATCTCACATCTATCTATGTCATCTCTCACATCTCTCTATGTCATCTCTCGCATCTCTCTATTTCATATCTCACATCTATCTATGTCATCTCTCGCATCTCTCTATGTCATCTCTCACATCTCTCTATTTCATATCTCACATCTCTCTATGTCATCTCTCGCATCTCTCTATGTCATCTCTCACATCTCTCTA
The DNA here is from genome assembly GCA_963921405.1 of Cepaea hortensis. Classification (NCBI taxonomy): domain Eukaryota; kingdom Metazoa; phylum Mollusca; class Gastropoda; order Stylommatophora; family Helicidae; genus Cepaea; species Cepaea hortensis. The sequence goes on from OY992891.1 coordinate 32,688,062, forward strand.
TTTCATATCTCACATCTATCTATGTCATCTCTCACATCTCTCTATGTCATCTCTCACATCTCTCTATTTCATATCTCACATCTCTCTATGTCATCTCTCGCATCTCTCTATGTCATCTCTCACATCTCTCTATTTCATATCTCACATCTCTCTATTTCATCTCTCGCATCTCTCTATGTCATCTCTCGCATCTCTCTATTTCATATCTCACATCTCTCTATGTCATCTCTCACATCTCTCTATGTCATCTCTCGCATCTCTCTATTTCATATCTCACATCTCTCTATGTCATCTCTCGCATCTCTCTATTTCATATCTCACATCTCTCTATGTCATCTCTCGCATCTCTCTATTTCATCTCTCGCATCTCTCTATTTCATATCTCACATCTCTCTATTTCATATCTCACATCTATCTATGTCATCTCTCGCATCTCTCTATTTCATCTCTCGCATCTCTCTATTTCATATCTCACATCTCTCTATTTCATATCTCACATCTCTCTATTTCATATCTCACATCTCTCTATGTCATCTCTCGCATCTCTCTATTACATCTCTCACATCTATCTATGTCATCTCTCGCATCTCTCTATGTCATCTCTCGCATCTCTCTATTTCATATCTCACATCTCTCTATGTCATCTCTCGCATCTCTCTATGTCATCTCTCGCATCTCTCTATTTCATATCTCACATCTCTCTATTTCATATCTCACATCTCTCTATTTCATATCTCACATCTATCTATGTCATCTCTCACATCTCTCTATGTCATCTCTCACATCTCTCTATTTCATATCTCACATCTCTCTATGTAATCTCTCACATCTCTCTATGTCATCTCTCGCATCTCTCTATGTCATCTCTCACATCTCTCTATTTCATATCTCACATCTATCTATGTCATCTCTCGCATCTCTCTATGTCATCTCTCACATCTCTCTATGTCATCTCTCACATCTCTCTATGTCATCTCTCACATCTCTCTATGTCATCTCTCATATCTCTCTATTTCATATCTCACATCTCTCTATGTCATCTCTCACATCTCTCTATGTCATCTCTCGCATCTCTCTATGTCATCTCTCACATCTCTCTATTTCATATCTCACATCTATCTATGTCATCTCTCGAATCTCTCTATTTCATATCTCACATCTCTCTATTTCATATCTCACATCTCTCTATGTCATCTCTCACATCTCTCTATTTCATCTCTCGCATCTCTCTATTTCATATCTCACATCTCTCTATGTCATCTCTCGCATCTCTCTATTTCATCTCTCGCATCTCTCTATTTCATATCTCACATCTCTCTATGTCATCTCTCACATCTCTCTATGTCATCTCTCACATCTCTCTATTTCATATCTCACATCTATCTATGTCATCTCTCGCATCTCTCTATTTCATATCTCACATCTCTCTATTTCATATCTCACATCTATCTATGTCATCTCTCGCATCTCTCTATTTCATCTCTTACATCTCTATATTTCATCTCTCACATCTCTCTATGTCATCTCTCACATCTCTCTATTTCATCTCTCACATCTATCTATTTCATCTCTCACATCTCTCTATGTCATCTCTCGCATCTCTCTATTACATCTCTCGCATCTCTCTATGTCATCTCTCACATCTCTCTATGTCATCTCTCGCATCTCTCTATTTCATCTCTTACATCTCTATATGTCATCTCTCAAATATCTCACATCTCTCAATCTCATCTCTTACATCCCTCTATCTCATCTCTATCTCATCTCTCACAACTCTCTATCTCATCTCTATCTCATCTCTCTGTCATCACTCACATCTCTCTACCTCTTATCTATGTCATCTCTCACATCTCTTCACGCCTCAGAAATTCCCCCTACCTCCCCGAACTTCCCCTCCGGCCATTCTTATACCTCCCCTGATTCTGCAGCTCTATCTCTCTACTACCTCACCTGGCGATCTGTTATTTTTGGTCTTGAAAAGCAAACCCTCCCAAAATACGACATTCTCTGTAATCATATTGAGCAATAATATATCAATGTTAGGCAATAATATATCAATGTTGAGCAATAATATATAATTGTTGAGTAATAATATATCAATGTTGAGTAATAATATATTAATGTTGAGTAATAATATATCAATGTTGAGCAATAATATATAATTGTTGAGTAATAATATATCAATGTTGAGTAATAATATATTAATGTTGAGTAATAATATATCAATGTTGAGCAATAATATATCAATGTTGAGTAATAATATATCAATGTTGAGTAATAATATATCAATGTTGAGTAATAATATATCAATGTTAAGTAATAATGTATCAATGTTGAGTAATAATATATCAATGTTGAGTAATAATATATCAATGTTGAGTAATAATATATCAATGTTGAGTAATAATATATCAATGTTGAGTAATAATATATAATTGTTGAGCAAAAATAGATCAATGTTGAGTAATAATATATCAATGTTGAGTAATAATATATCAATGTTGAGTAATAATATATAATTGTTGAGCAATAATAGATCAATGTTGTGTAATAATATATCAATGTTGAGTAATAATATATCAATGCTGAGCAATAATAGATCAATGTTGAGTAATAATATATCAATGTTGAGTAATAATATATCAATGTTAAGTAATAATATATCAATGTTGAGTACTAATATATCAATGTTGAGCAATAATATATCAATGTTGAGCAATAATATATCAATGTTGAGTAATAATATATCAATGTTGAGTAATAATATATCAATAATAGATCAATGTTGAGTAATAATATATCAATGTTGAGTAATAATATATCAATGCTGAGCAATAAGAGATCAATGTTGAGTAATAATATATCAATGTTGAGTAATAATATATCAATGTTGAGTAATAATATATCAATGTTGAGTAATAATATATCAATGTTGAGTAATAATATATCAATGTTGAGTAATAATATATCAATGTTGAGTAATAATATATAATTGTTGAGTAATAATATATCAATGTTGAGTAATAATATATCAATGTTGAGTAATAATATATCAATGTTGAGTAATAATATATGAATGTTGTGTAATAATATATCAATGTTGAGTAATAATATATCAATGCTGAGCAATAAGAGATCAATGTTGAGTAATAATATATCAATAACTAACTAACTAACTAACTAACTAACTAACTAACTAACTAACTAACTAACTAACTAACTAACTAACTAACTAACTAACTAACTAATTATCTAACCAACCAAGCAAGCAAGGAAGCAACCAACCAGCCAGTCAGCCAGTCACCCAACCAACCAATCACCCAACAATTCACTCGAATAACCACCTAACCAACCTCCGCTAAGCTATCGTTCACTCTTGAACAAGGAGGAAATAGTCCTTACACGTAACATCATCAGAGGCAGTACACATAGTATATATATGAGAGAGACATTTCAGTAGACTGTAATCGTCTGTGATACATATAGTATCCGATATAGAGACATACCCAAAGACTGTTATCGATTGTTATACATCTAGTATACGATAGAGAGACATTTCGAAAAAAAAAACGGTTATCGATTGTTATACAGCTAGTACACGATAGAGGGACATTTCGAAAGACTGTTATCGAGGCACAATTCTCAACAGGACAAACGACTAGATAATGATGACCAGACACGATTACCAACTTCCAGTTAATCATCATGGAAACATAAAATAACAAATAAACCCATACGACAAGAGTTGAATATTGAAGAAGGTTGGCTACTAAAGACGTTAAAACAAAGAAAATTGAAATAATTTGGTCACTTGAAACATCATGAAATTTTGGAGAGAACAATAATGGCGAGGTATATGCCTGGGAAGAGAGGAAGAGGAATGATGGAAGATGGATGCAGGACGTGGCAGATGATCTCCAGAACGGTGTAAAGGGCGCGAGATGTCTTGCTTATGACCGAGAAGTTTTCCGGGAAGTTGTTGCTTTTTCTTTTTTTTTAATGTTGCGTATCCCTTACGGGACGTTGCAGTCAACACCAGAATTTTTCAGCTGCTGTTGATGTAGTAGGCAAGTGTTACGTTCAGTATTTTGCCATTGCTTTCTGAAGAAGTTGTTATGGGAGCGAAATTCTGCAAAGGACACACTAGCGAATGAATGAATGAATGAATGGATGAATGAATGAATGAATGAATGAATTAATTAATTAATTAATTAATTAACCATTAACAGGTGTTATGCAGAACGTCGCTCTCATCATGTGTCTGCATGTTGGTCGGACCCTGCTTCCTCCAGTCATAACCCCAATACTGACTCTACGAGCTTAAAGAGTTAACAGCCGGGAATGGCAGTAGTATGTAATGGTCATAAATCAGCCGTGTGGATGCGATAGGCAATTTGGAAGATACTACAGCACCTGCCCAAGACAATGTTTTCTAGGTCAGAGATCTGGAGTAGAGGAGTGATATCTTCGGAAATTTCGTACCTGTTTTCGGATTAAATAACCCCAGATGTCTATATAATCAACTGTTGATTTCCTGCCAGTCAATGATTACAAAAAAACTGATTTGATATTAATTAATGATAAACAACTATTTTTTTTTAAAGTTAATTAATAATAAACAATGGGTTTGTTACCAATCAATGATAAACAACTGATTTGTTACTAATCAATAATAAACAACTGATTTGTTAATAATCAATAATAAATAACTGATTTTTCACAAATTAATGACAAACAGCTATTTTTTACAAATTAATGATTAACAACTCATTTTCTCTACTTAACCTTAAACAATTGATTTCTACTAATTAGTGATAAACAGCTAATTTGCAACAAATTAATGATTAACAACTGAGTTGCTACAAATTAATCATTAACAACTTATTTGCTACAAATTAATGATAGAACTGATTTGCTGAAAATAAATGATAAACAACTGATCTGCTGCAAATTAATGCTAAGCAAGTCATTTGCTACTAAATAATGATAATATCTTATTTGCTACTAATCCGTGATTGTTAATTGTTAATTTGATAGTAATTAATTATAAACGACCGATTTACTCTACTTAATAATAAATAATTGATCTGCTTCTAATTAATGATAAACAACTGATGTAGTATTAATTAATGATAAACAACTGACTTGATTTTAAGTAATATTAAACTTATTTGATTTATTATTATATTTTGATTTTGATTATATTTATTAATCACAAACAACTTATATGATATTAATTAATTAAAAACAGATTTGCTACTAATTAATCGTTAACAACTGATTTCCTAATAATTAATGATAAACTTCTGATTTCCTGCAAACTAATGATAAACATCTTATTTCTTACTAAACTATAATGTTGCTGCTAACAAATGACAAACAACTGGTTTTTACGCTGACCTCGGAATCATCGTTGCTTGATGCGCTCAGCGGCGGGAATAAAACTGTATTGGCGACGGACTCAACCTGGGAGAAAGTATAGGGAAAATCATACGATGGTATAACGTATAGGATCAAATGTAAAGTCGAAGAATGCAACACGGAAATGTAAGATGATAGAAGGCGTGGGATAAAATGCAAATTGGTAGAAAAGAAAGGATAACATGTAAGATCAGAGAAAGAAAAAGAATGGGATAAAATGTAAGAAGGGAGAAAAGATGGAATAAAATGTAAGATGCCCCAGGAATGCTAACCTGGTATAAAAAAAGCACGGAAAAGTCGGATGTGTTTGCCTAAGGATATTGGCTCAAGGGTGCGTAACAAAACATACCGCAATTACGTCTAAAAAAAATCTGGATAAACACAGCAGAAGAAGAAGAAGAAGAAGAAGAAGAAGAAGAAGAAGAAGAAGAAGAAGAAGAAGAAGAAGAAGAAGAAGAAGAAGAAGAAATGTAAGATGGAGGAAAGGATGGGGTAAATGTAAGGTGAAGGAAGGGATGGGATACAATGTAAGATGGGAGAAGGGAGAAAGGATGGGATCAGATGTAAGATGGGAAAGGGATACAATAAATGTAAGATGGAGGAAGGAATGAGATACAATCTAAAATGAAGGAAGGGACAGAATAAAATTTAATATGGAGGTAAGGATGGGATAATTTGTAAGTTGGGAGAAAGGATCTGATATGATGTAAGACGGGAGAAGGGATATAATAAAATGTGAGATAGGAGAAAGGAGAAGGGATGGGTTAAAATATAAGATGGAAGAAGGGGTGGGGTAAAATGTAAGATGGGAGAAAGGATGGGATAAAATGTAGGATGGGAGAAAGAATGGGTTAGAATGTAAGATGGAGGAAGGGATGGGATACAATGTAAGATGGGAGAAAGGAGGGACGATGGGATTAATGTATGATGGAGGAAGGAATGGGATAAAATCTCAAATGAAGGAAGGGATAGGATAAAATTTAATATGGAGGTAGGGATGGGATACCTTGTACGTTGAGAGAAAGGATCTGATATAATGTAAGAAGGGAGAAGAGATGGAATAAAATGTGTGAAAGGAGAAAGGAAAAGGGATGGGTTAAAATATAAGATGGAAGAAGGGAAGGGATAAAATGTAAGATGAGAGAAAGGATGGGATAAAATGTAGGATGGGAGAAAGAATGGGTTAGAATGTAAGATGGAGGAAGGGATGGGATACAGTGTAAGATGGGAGAAGGGAGAAATGATGGGATAAATGTAAGATGAAGGAAGGGATGGGATAAAATGTAAGATGGGAGAATGGAGTAGAGATGGGGTAAAATGCAAGATGGGAGAAGGGATGGAATAAAATGTAAGATTGAGGAATGGATGAGATATAAAATATATGTCATAAAATATTACATGTACTAAAACCTGAAATCATGCCAGGCCACATGGTGTCATACCAGCCATGCTGAATGATTTGACTGAATGTTTTGAAATTGATTGGTGAGAATGAATACTCCTAAGTAATAGTGAGTGATGAAAATCATGATCATGTATGTACTATCCGTTTGGGTCAGTCCGTTTATACTTCTTAGTTATTCTACGAGCAATAAGAAGATCCCCCGCCGGCTTGCTAAGGCAGTCGCAGGTTTAGGACACAAATCTGACCACTGGGAGTCCAACCCCTATGGCGAGCCATAGCCCCGTTAGCCCATGACCTCGCGGTCATGGTTTCCCGGTCTGCACTATGTGGAGATGGGGGTTGACTTGTGTAGTCTTCGAGGCGTCGGCAGGCTACTAATTTTCACTTTTCACCCTTCAGCCGATCCTAACCTTGCTGGCTGCAGGGCTAGGCGCATTCCACACCTTGCAGAAATGAGATTCCTGAGAAGAATACTTAACGTAATAAGAAGAGATAAGATCAGAAATGAAGAAATCAGGACTAAATTGGGGGGTTATAGCTGCACTAGATTTTATTAGACGGCAGCATGTCAAATGGTCATGCTAGTAGGTTACCAACTAACAGTATACCACAACAAGCAATGATGTACAGAAGGAAACAGAGGAAGAGGCCGACCACGTAAACGTTGAAATATCGATACATGAAGCCCATAATCGGGCACTCTCGCGATGTTGATACTTCACCTCGACACCGCAAGATACAAGAGGAACACGATGAGGATGAGATGAGATGAGATGAGTATGTACTATGTACGCAGCAGGAAGATATTTTACTTGATTATTCTGTGGGAATAACGTGTTAATGACGATATGTCTTCATCAGTTCATGATTTCGTTATTTACTAGATTTTCGTAATTGTTAAGTCTTTGTGAGTTAATGTCTTCGTCAATTCATTTTTAATATGTTTCGTCTTCTTCTGTGTTCGCCCGGTATGTTGTTTTAGACGTAATTTGCGTTGCGCCTGTTTACAACAGAGCTGCGATATTTGCACCTTTCGGCCGACACATTTGTCTTCTCAATGAGGACAGAGACACGTTGTGGAAGAAAGAAACCAAGAGTGTAGAGATGCCCGAGTAGTCTATAGAAGCGACTCTTCTTAAGATACTCTGGAATAGTAAGTTGAAGAATTTGGTAATGTAAAATGGGAAATGTAGGATGGGTTCAGTGACATGAAGAATGTTTGCAGATAGTATGACTTCCATGGAGATCAAGTGGAATACACAGTTGAAGATACTAGCGAAATGAAATTGAAAAGTGATGACAAAATTGACTTGCATCGACGTTCAAACTTCAGAAGATACATAACAGACATTTAAGTGCCAGAATTGAAGAAAGTATGGACGGAGAGTTTGAAAGATTTGACGATGTGAAATGCGAAAATTACAAAAACTGAACAATGGCGAAAAATAAAAGTATGAACAGACGAAGACATGAACTTACCAAAACATGAATTGACAAAGTAGAAAAATGCATAGGCAGACTGACTGGAAAATATATAGACAGGTATTTAGAAACATATACAGACAAACACACATGCATACAGACAGACAGAAACATCATGAGACATTCAGATAGGCAGTCTCATGGAGGTACCCATTCATTCATATACAGGCAGGCAGGCAGGTGGGCAGCGAGATAGAAAGGCAGAGAAACAGACGATCGAATGAATGGACACAGACAGATAGTGTACAAGAGAGACTGATGCATCCGAGGACGGAATTTAAAAAATCGGACAGATTCTCCCCCCCCCCCCCCAAAAAAAAAAAAAAAAAAACAAAAAAAAAAAAAAACTGATGAATCCGTGGACGGACACACGGGCAGATTTAAGGAGATTGACTCACCTGGCTGCTCCTAGCTATACCGTACCGACACCAGCACGCAAAATGTTCACAGTTTAATGAAACAAGATTGTATCCCCGGGAACCCAATTTGCTCTCGGCTCTCTTCACAATTTCTTTTACAGGCAGGACTCTGAATATTAAGTACACAAAGTTAGAAGCCTAGAACACCATGAATAATTTTGAAGTGCTATATAGAACCATAGGCCTGTTACAATCATGCACGCGGATTCAAGCACATTCATGTGCAGTCATTCATTGGCACCTTTCCGTCTTGACAGACGATAGTTTGGTACATTGTGCTTCAAAAAGGCTTAATAACTACGATCCATGGCGGTGGCGAGTGTGGCTGGTAAGGCCAATTCTTGCTGCAAATGTTTGCCCACAGTAGGTGCATGTGAAAACATGGTCACTTCCACCATTTTGCACCATCTTACGTCTCTCACGCTCTGTGTGTGCTTTATCTGCAATCATTTTCTCCTTTGTCTTTATTCCATATCTGATAGTTGCCCTCCATGCATCACGTTCAGCGGCGACGTGCTCCCAATGTGCATTATCAATGCCTGTATCAATCATGTCCCGCTTACACACATCTTTGTATCGTAGTAGAGGCCGACCCTGATATCTCCTACCCGTCTGTAATTCACCAAAAAAGATGTCCTTTGGTATTCTACCATCATCCATCCTCCTAACGTGTCCTATCCATCTAAGTCTACGAAGACTGAGCATGGAATACACCGTCACACAACCTGATCTTTCCAATACTTCAGTATTTGTGATTTTGTCTTGCCACTTAATACCAAGTATTCTTCGCAGACACCGCATATGAAAGCTGTTTAAACGTTTCTCTTGGCGTGAGTAAGTTGTCCAGGTTTCACTGCCATAAAGAAGAGTACTAAGGACACAGGCTTGGTAGACGAGGACTTTTGTTTTGGCAGTAAGCTTCCTGTTCTCCCAGACTCTAGTTGCTAACATGTTCATTGTTGTTGCTGCCTTGCCAATCCTGATGTTGATTTCCTGATCGAGGGATAATTTGCTATTTACCTCTGATCCTAGATATGTAAAATGGTCTACTATCTCCAGTTCGGTGTCGTCAATAAAGATTGATGGTACACCATGTGCACCTTGTGACATAATCTGTGTCTTCTTTTTGTTAATTGTTAAACCAAATTCAGAACAAGCATTGGAGAATGATGATAGTAGTTGTAATTCTTCCTCAGAGTGGGTCGTAATCGCAGCATCATCCGCAAAAGGCAACTCTCTGATTAGTACCCTGCTAATTTTGGTCTTGGCCTTCAATCTCTGAGCATTATAGAGGCCACCATCTGAGCGTGAGTGAATGTATATACCGTCATCCTGATCACGAAAGGCATATTTCAGTAGAAGTGAAAAGTATATCCCAAAGAGGGTGGGGGAAAGTACACAACCTTGCTTAACTCCACTCTTGATTTCAAACTCTTCTGAAGTTGAGCCATCAAACTTGATTATACCCTTCATGCCTGTGTGTAACGATTCCACAATGGACAGAAGAGTTGGTGGGCAGCCAATCTTCTTTAGTGCTTTGAACAGACCCTCACGACTGACCAAATCGAATGCCTTTGTGAGGTCGATGAAGGCAATAAACAGTGGCTGATTTTGTTCCCGGCATTTTTCTTGCATCTGTCGCAATGAGAATATCATATCAATGGTAGACCGGTTCTGACGGAAGCAGCACTGTGATTCGGGGTAGACTTGATCTCCCAGGACTTGAAGTCTGTGCAGGACAATTCTGGCAAATACTTTCCCAACAATACACAGAAGTGAGATACCCCTATAGTTGTTACAGTCGCTCCTATCTCCCTTGTTCTTGTACAGCGTTATGATGTTTGAATCTTTGAAATCCTGTGGGACTTGTCCTTCTCGCCAGCATAGCTCTATTAGCTGGTGGATCTGTAGTGCGAGTGTGTCTTGCCCACTCCTGATCACCTCTATTGGAATCCCATCCTTACCTGGAGCTTTGCCAGATGCAAGCTCATTTATAGCACACTTAACTTCTGTTATAGTGGGAAGTGTGTCCAGGTGGTCAAGAGTTGGCAGGGCCTCTATGGCGTTGAGGGCATCATCCGCTAGCTTGGTCTCACTTGAGTAAAGCTCTAAATAGTGCTCGACCCATCTATCCATCTGCTGTTTCTTATCAGTGATGATTTCTCCAGTCAAGGTTTTCAGCGGTGCACTTCTTTTGATCATTGGACCACAGGCTTTCTTTATCCCTTCATACATACTTCTGATGTTTCCCTTATCACTTGCGATTTGAATGGACTCACATAACTTGATCCAATAGTCATTCGCACACTGCCTGGCAGCCTTTTGTACATCCTTCCTCGCTTGCTTCAGCTGACTCAAGAGTGTTACGCGTTGGTCTTTCCTTGTTTCTTAAGAGAGCTATCTTCTTTTTATCAATCAAGGGCTGCAGTATCTGGCTGTTTGCCGCAAACCAGTCCTGCCTCTTATGATCCACAGTGCTGTAAACCCCTACCGCTGTTTTATAAATAGTTTCCTTTAGTTTTCTCCATTTATCATTTACTACACAATTTTCTGATGTATCATTGAAAGCGTCTTCAAGTTGCTGTTGAAATTCAAAGCACTTTCCAGGATCGTGAATGTTAGTAATATTAATCCTGGGGCTAGACTTGTGTTTAGCTGTGTAGATTCTCTTTGGTCTCAGTCTAACCCTTGCAACAACCAAAGAATGATCTGTATAACAGTCAGCACTGTGGTAACTTCGAGTTAATGATGTATGGTTCAGATGTTGTCTCCGTGTGATAATGAAGTCCAGCTGATGATATATACTTTTATCGTTTCTTTACTTATTCATTCAGTCGGTGAAGATTTGTCCGCAACAGATTAGCAATATCTCCGGCGGGCCTATTCTCGCTGGTCGCGGGATCTGCACGAGTCAGGTGGGGAGTCTGACGGTAGTACACGCTTTACACAGGTCCGGACACTTGTGATTGACAGATGTACGCGTCCTATGGTCCAGGCGCGTACGAGGCCCTCATCTGTGGGACTTGGCTGAATGCCTCTAAGTCAGGTTCCATGGTTTCCAGGGTCTTGCCACCACTCGCAACCTGCTCGTGGTGGCGAGGTCTCGGAGGGTTGACGCTGAGATGCCAGCGACTGCAGCCTACCTTGTTCCAGACGTATTGGTTACCCATTCCTCTGGAATAAACAAGGCAAGGCCGAGAGAGGGAACATGCCGTTTGGGCACCACATGTTTCTTTGAATCTCTGCCCAGGCATTGAGTTGGAATTTTGGCCAAATTTCAACTCACATACTTTGGTCTGCCAAGACTGTAAGGTGCCACTCTCTCTCTCTCTCTCTCTCTCTCTCTCTCTCTCTGTCTGTCTGTCTGTCTGTCTGTCTGTCTGTCTGTCTGTCTGTCTGTCTGTCTCTCTCTCTCTCTCTCTCTCTCTCTCTCTCTCTATATATATATATATATATATATATATATATATATATATATATATATATATATATATATATATATATATATTATTGTTGTGTTTTTCATATATATGGTGTATTTTTAATGACTGTGCGGTGTTTGAAAATATTGCCGGTCCACGCTTTGTATGCACATTCTGTAAAGTTTATGCAACATAATAAGTAAATACAAAACGTGATCTACCTGGCGTAGGGATTAACGTCTTTCTCCGTAATCCCGTATATTCTCGTCAGTGACGCAGCTGCGCGAGATCTGGTAGCGGATCGCGCCGCGCTAGTAACTTATGGGGGTATGTGAGCCGGTCGCTCAGAAAGCAAAGGCAAACTACTGAGCGTAATCTTGCCAAGCGCATCAACAGCAGCTGAATGATGCTGGTGTTGACTGCAACATCCTGTAAGGGATACGCAACTTTAAAAAAAAAAACTTGGACCGGCAATATTTTCAAACTCTGCACAATCATAAAAGAACACCATGTATTTGTATTGGTGCGTGTGTTTTGTTTGTGTGCTGATGAAGTATTTGGCCGCAACGTCCATTTTGTTAATCGTGGTTGTGTTCTGGTAAAGATTACTGTCTACTTCTCGTTTTGTTATGATGTATTCATTGTATAGAACCTAAATTGTTGTTAATCAATCAGGTGCCGTCTCCATAATGGGGGTTGCTGCAATGGATTTATTGTCGTTACATTAACAGCAACAAAAAACAACAAAAAGTCACTAAGCTTCTACTCAGATTCATAATGATAAGAACACGGAAGAAAATAAAAATCGAAATTGGTGAAGAGCAGTGTGGATTTGTGGAATAAAACGGGGTAAAAATAATGTAATATATACATTACGAACATTAATAGAAAGATCAATAGAGACACACAAAGACATATATTTGTGCTTCATAGAACATTGATGCATGCTACAACCCAACCACCATTACAAACAGCAAAATAGGTATCAACATTATCATCATCATCAAGTGCCATGCCAGCTGGCGTAGGCGTTCATGGCTCTCTACAGATCTCTGTCTTTGGTTTTCTGGATCAACTCTGCTGATGGTATTCCTCCATGCCACCGTCTCAATCCATCCAGCATCATTTCTCTTGGTCTGCCTCTGCCTCTCTTCCCCTCGATCTTTCTAGTTGTCACGATGTTCTCCAATGTCTCTCTTTTCATCACATGACCAAAGAAAGCTGTTTGTCTCTTTCTTATTGTTGTATATAGTGTTCTAGTTTCATTAGCCTCTTTCAGGCAATCGTTGTTAGTTACTATGGCAGTCCAAGGAATTCGCAACATTCGTCTCAGGAACCACATCTCCGTTGCTTCTAATTTCTTCTTAATTTGTTCATTTACATTCCAAGATTCACTGCCATTCAGTAAAACTGGTTCTACATAGCATTTCAGCACTCTCTTTCTTACATTCAGTGATAGTGACTTATTGCATAAGATACTCTTCATTTTCTTGAATTTGCTTGCCATATTCTGCTTTTAATCTCTATTGTACATCTTCCATATGATGGTATAAATGCCCCTAGGTATTTACAATTATTAATTTGGTTAAGATTTGCCCCTTCTATTTCCATTTCACATTTTGGTGTCACCATTTTCTTTGATAACACCATTGTTACTGTTTTCTTGATATTTAAGGAGAGTCCCTTTCTTGCACTCTCTGTTACTACAACGTCTAATAATTGCTGTAGGTCTGTTGAATTATCCGCCACCAATACTGTGTCATCTGCATAGCGTATATTATTTATATTATAACCTACGACTAGTATTCCTGGCATCTCTTTGATCTCTCTCATTATTACTTCGCTATACAGGGAGAAAATATCTGGTGACAAGACACACCCCTGTCGTACTCCTAGCTTTATCTGTTCGTAACTACCCTCTTTATTTCCCATTTTAATTGCTGCTAGTTGGTTCCAGTAAATATTCTTTATTATTCTTAAATCTTTCCCTCAGTTTTGATATCTTCCAACATTTTAACCAGTTCATCATGGTTTACTTTATCAAATGCCTTAGTATAATCTATGAAGTACAAATATATGTCTTTCTGTTTCTCTATTAACTTGTCTATTAGTGTCCGTAATGTATATTTGCCTTGTTTGTGCCCTTTCCCTCCTCAAATCCATACTGTTCTTCACTAATTTCCATTATTATTTTCTGTCTGGTTCTTTTCATTGTGATTCTGAGTAGAAGCATAGTGATATAGTTTACGAGGTTAATTGTACGAAAATCTTCACATTCAATTGCTCCTGGTATTGTTTTTTTTTAAAATTATTGCTTTTTGGTATAGCTATAAATACAGATTTCAGCATATCACTGGGTAAATACCCACTGCTGTAAATAGCATTCAACATTTTGGTTAATATATCTACTCCAAATTTTCCCAATACTTCTAATTCTTCTATTGTGATTTCATCTGGCCCAACTGTTATTTCTTTCTTCATTTGTTTAAGCGTCAGCGACTTCTTCTTTTAGAATAGGTGGACCTTCTAAGTTACTGTATTCTGTTAATTCTTCCCTTTCTCCATCATATAATTCTCTTATATACTCATTCCACCTATACGTTATAGCACCTTCCTCCAATAGTATCTTTCCTGTTTGTTTAAAAAAATTTATTTCAAACACCATGTATTTATTCTTATTTTTCTTCCTGTGAGCTCACTGATTTGTCAGTGCATATATTTTTTTAAATCTTTAATGGAATGTAATTCAATATTTTAACCAACTTTATTTTGTATTTAACACATTTATCTTTTATTTCTTAATTTATCTTAGCTTATTCTTGTTTGACATTTTTACTCCGTTTTTTTATGTCCATCAGTATTAAGATTTTTTCATTCATCCATTTTTTCTTAGCTATTTGGCTTCTCTCCGGTAATATTTCATTGCTAGTTTGATGAATGGAGTCTCTTAACATTTCCCATTGTTCATTTATACTCTGTAATTTAGCTAATACATTGTACACATTTTTCACAGTAACTCTGTATTGTTCTTGAATTTCTATATCTACTTTCAGAACCTCTTGTCTCATGTTCTTAATAATTGTTTCCCCTCTCTTTAATCTTACTTTTTTGTGTCCACATAGTGGAACTTGATCACTATTACAGTCAGCACCAGGCATTGTCTTTACATTAATTAAAGCATTTCTAAATCTTTCATTAATTAGTATGTAGTCAATATGTTGCGTATTTTCTTATCAGGGCTTTTCCATGTGTATAGTCGTCTTGTATGGTGATTAAACCATGTGTTTCCAATTATCATATCATTGATATTTGCCCATTCTATTAGTTTTTCTCCTCTTTCATTTCTTGTACCTGAACCATAATTTCCCACCACATCCTCCATTTCTCCATTTCCTTCTTTTGCATTAAAATCTCCGAGTAGTATTTTTATTTCTTGTGATCCAGTTTGAACCATCACCATTTCGATTTCGTCGTAAAAGTGTTGTGTTTCTGCATCACAACTGCTTGTTGTTGGTGCATTTACTTGTATAATATTTATATCCATTGGTTTACCTTTGAATTTGACCATAATAACTCTGAAATACACCAGTATCCATTAATTGACTTGGCTGTTTCTTCGATAAATATTATTCCTACACATTTTTCATGTTTATCCCCTCCAGAATAAATTATTGTGTGATTGTTAGCTATAATTTTGCCCGATCCCTTCCACCTCATCTCACTGACGCCTAGAATATTCATTTTCATGCTATCCATCTCTCTTAGAACATTGTTCAAGTTTTCTAGCTCATTTAATGACCTAACATTCCATGTTCCTACTCTAAATTTATTTATTTTAGTTATTTAGTTATGATTAAGTTATGATGATGAAGAGCAAAAAAATGGCACTTGTGCATCCTTTGTTTTTCCTAAATCCAAGTAGTGTTTTGCTTAGTTGGGGTTCTGTAGTAGTTCGTAATCTTTTCTCAAGAAGTTTGCAAAATATTTTCCCAGTATGACTCAGAGTCATTTCACTGAGTGCAAAGAAAGGGCTCTCCTTGAATATCAAGAAAACAGAAACAATAGTGATATCACAGAAAAATGTGACACCACAATATGAAATGGAAATATGAGGGAACATTATTAACCAAGTGGATACTTTAAAATACCTAGGGGCATTTATAGCATCAGAATGAAGGTGCACAGCATAGATTAAGAACAGAATAGGGCAAGCTGCATATCAGGAAATGAAAAATATCTTATGCAATAAGTCGCTATCATTGAATGTAAGAAAGAGTGTTGAAATGCTATATAGAACCTCTTTTTCTGTATGGCAGTGAATCTCGGAATGTAAATGAACAAATTAGGAAGTGCTTGGAAGCAACAGCGATGTGTTTTCTGAGAAAATGTTGCGAATTTTCTAATTTATTTCTTCTCATAACCTGCCCATAAAATCTTGACTGTCTACGCCTAACTTTTCGTGTCCTTCTTGTAAGCGTTGTGGCGTAGACGCAATTCGCAATCCCGCATACCGCCTTCGAAACACAGCTGCAGGCCATTTGGAAGCAGACCGCTTTGCGCTGGTTTTCATACAACAGTATGAGTGCCGGTCGTTCAGAAAGGAATGACAAACTACTAAAGGTAAACTTGCAAAGAAATCACACACAAAATGCAAAACGTGCTGGTGTTGACTGCGATGTCCTGTAAAGGATATGCGACTAAATTTAAACTATTGTAGGACTTTTTTTTTTCTGTGTGTCCGTGGTATTCTTTCCATTGTCCTCAGAAATCACAAGTCCACTACCTTGAGATGTTTTTCAGCTTCTCTGCTTATTGTCCTTGTTTCATTTCCATACAACAGTATAGGTTCTATATAACGGTTCAAATCTATACAAAAATACAGGTTCTATGTAACATTTCAACACTCTTTTTCTCGATGCGTCTACTGTTTTGTACTTTGATGACCTCTCCTTGTAACTGCTAATTATCGTAGTTATCATATTTTAGGTGGGTTATTAATATTAAGTCACATTCAGCACCTTGCCTGTTTACTTGTTCCACTAGTTTTGTAACTATTGTTGGGTATAGGACACTACAGACATCTTTGGTTTGAGGTTGAGGAGCTAGCATAGATAGAAAGACACCAAGAGACTTTTATGTGGGCCACGATGAGAGCGTCCTTCTGCAAAAAAAAAAAAAAAAAAAAACAGAAGCCTATTACATGATATTGATGGTGATAAAAACTCCACAGGGGAGCAAGCAATAAAGGAGGCTCATGATCATCAGAAGGGTTCCTCCTCGCCGAATGTTTCAGCCTATTTACCTTCTTGACACTCTCAGGATGTAGGCCCGTCTGGGTCATGACTCCCGGACGTTTTTCTCCGGCCATACGTATTTATCGGTATTTATCGAGACGTTTGTATATTTCCTTTTGGACATGGCTAAGTGTGTCTGCCCAGAAGCCTTGTTGCCCTAGGGAAGAGGGGAGGGGGGGGGGGAACGAACATTTGGCGGGTGATCGGCAGAGGTTCTGGAAGAATCTCAAAACTGAGAGGGAAGACCAGGAGAATTTTCAATTAAATAGCGGTGGGGACGATTAGTAGTGTGACCCTTCGCTTTTCGTTGAACGAGGGAACGGAGCGTATATGCGAATTTCCTGAGTGCAGTGGTGTCGGTTCTTAGCTCAACTCAACTCAACTCCATCCAGCATCATTTCTCTTGGTCTGCCTCGCTTTCCATTGGTCTTTCCAGTTGTCACGATGTTCTCCAGCGACTCTCTTCTCATCTCATGACCAAAGAAAGCTGTTTGTCTCTTTCTGTATGTAATATTTTAGTTTCATTAGCCTCTTCCAAGCAATCGTTGTTAGTTACTCTGGCAGTCCAAGGAAATGGCAACTGTCGTCTTAGGAGCCACATCTCTGTTGCTTCAAAGTTCTTCCTAATTTGTTCATTTACATTCCGCTTGCTATAAAATATGTAAAATAATAAAAACAAGAATTCACTTGACTTTTCAACTCCATCCCAGATGTTGTTGACTAGTGCCTTGCTGTCTTGCGCCACAGTCTCGATACGGTCTTTTCTCACTTGTATATCTATTGCCGTTTTGTCGTACCCAGGCTCTCCGGCCAGGTGTATCACATACCCGTGACCTGTAAATGTGAGTATATGGACAATAATGTGAGGTTATTACAATGTTAAAGTAGACTACAAGAATCTACAGTACTGTTAACTAGTGGACCACACTTCAATAGACATTTCTACTCCCCCCTTTCCTCTCGCTCTCGCTACCCACGATCTTTGACCGTTATGAGCCTGTCTGCAAAGCGCTATCTCTTTCACCTGACTCCTTTACTCTCTTTCCGCCTCATCCTGTCTCTCTCCCTTTCTCAGTGTCACTCTGTGTGTGTGTGTGTGTGTGTGTGTGTGTGTGTGTGTGTGTGTGTCTTTCTCCGTCCTTCTCCCCCTCTTTCTAAACTTGTCTTTCTCTGTATCCCTCTCTTTCTTTCTCTTCCACACTCTGTGTCTCTTTCTCACTGTCTCACACTGCCTCTTGTCGGAAAGGAAACTTATCACAAACATCAGAAAGAGACAGTCATCGTTTGTTGGCCACGTTATGAGAAGACAAAAAGTGGAACTTGTGAGAACCGGAAAGATTTGCGGAAAGAGAGACATAGGAGGACAGCATGAGAAGATTCTTGAGTCTTGTATCATTGCACGTAAGGAAGTCAACACACGAATAGATCCATGACGTTGGAAATCGCAATGTTTGGAGATGTACGATTGCCCACGCCAGCCGGTAAGGCACTGGATGAATGAACCATGAGGTTACTAAAGAGTTAGAGTAAAGTACCGGGCATTGCAGGACAGTGATTACACTTCTTCAGTCATTTTTGCCAAGACAGCTTTGACTGTCCTGCATCTATAGCATGACTCTCTCTCTCTCTCTCTCTCTCTCTCTCTCTCTCTCTCTCTCTCTCTCTCTCTCTCCCTATCTCTAGTCTCCCATTTATTCTTTATTTCTGTCTGGGCAGAACGTGTTTGCACTGTTCCTAGTGCACATTTAAATATTTCAGACGCAAGGGAAGTAATTAGTGAGGTTCTTCATCACCGCCCTCTGGACAAGTTCATCGGATCTACGATCTCCTCCTAAACGTCTCCGCCTGTGTATATCGACTGATGGCATCAGTTCTGTGTTGGTTAGTCAAATGTCTCGTGCCCATGACACAATGGTTATGTCCGGCGACTCCCCACTTCACTCCCATCTCCCTCACTCTGGACTAGGAAGCGAATCCTCAAGAGTCCTTAAAGTCATCTGTTCGTCCGGAGTCTCTTGGAATTTATGATGTCTCGCCCATCCATTTCCCTTGCTCCCTCGATCACTGCCATGTCTTTCAACCTATCGGCGCACCAGTTGTCTCTCATTCCTGAGTGTCCCACTAGTAGTATAGTACGTGATTTATCCAGCATATTTGGAGGTGAACATTTCATCTATGTGTCTATTGATTATCGATCGACCACCACAATTTGTAAGCTATTTTTAGATTTTGATTTTTTTTTCTGCCACTGCCACTGGGTCAAGGTCGGAAGAGGGGTGTTGCACTTTGGGTAGATAGCTCGTGTCGCTAAGTTTACGTGTATTAATTATATTTTGTTCATAATAGTAATACATTTTATGTGTGTTAATTATGTCTTGTTAATTAGTTTCTTGTAATTGTCGATGGCGACATCTAGTGGGTGTTATTAAAAAGGTTGACTTTAGTGCAGTTTTTCATAGTTTTCCTTAGTAAACTAGTCCGGCTGACGACACAAACAGGCTCCCTGGGGAGCAAAATAGTGTTTTGTGGATCTGATCATCAGAAATACTAGGCTTGTTTTCCTTATATATCTAATAAATGATAATTGTATTTTAAAGGTGGGTATGGCCCAGTGTCATAAGTGTTACAGAAACAAAGTTAGTTAGTTAGTTAGTTAGTTAGTCATCAGTTGGGGTATCTTCGTTGCACTCCGGACATGTCCATAGGTGCTCAGATCCTCCCCCCAGCATATGCATCAGCGTCCGGTGGCTAATAGTGCCAGTTCTGTGTTGGTTGACGAGGCGCTTTGTTTTCCCGATGTACCTCTCGCGTCTGGCTGTGCCGATTCTTACTCCCAGGTCTTTCATCCTGGAAAGCGATGTGGAATCACTGGCGTCAAAATCCTCTGTTCTCGCCATATCTTTAAGGGCGTTAATAACATCGGCACGATCCATGGGCTGGCCATCTACAGGGGGTGCAGAGCCAGCGAATTTATCAGCTCGTTCATTTCCCTCGACTCCCGCATGTCCCGGGACGAAGATGAAGGTGACTTTGCGGACAACAGACTTCCGCAGCGACTCAGTCCACTGTCTACGTACAGATCCAGCTTCGACCTTCTGAATCATGCTCATTGAATCACTTAGTACACACACGTTGGTATAATGCTGTGATTCCAGCCATATGAAAGCCTGTGTAACTGCCATCACCTCCATCGTCATGCTGCTCGTGATCATGGAGTGGGCACCACTGGATTCTTGAACGGTTCGGCCCGCTGAGCGGGCTGTAAATGGCCACGCACTTCTCTGCTGCTTTACAACAGATCCATCTGTATAGATGAGCACTTCGGGGCTATCTGAGTGATCATAGATGAGCGCGTTAACCTCTGCATTGACAGCGGCAGAGTTCTGCTCTCTGCACCGTCTGTCGAGTGTGATAATGCAGGAGAAGGTACACTTAAAAGCTGGAGGCACCGGCACCCATTCCTTGCCGGGGTTGATACTGGTTTTTTACTGGTTACAGAAACAAAATCATTGCCAAAGGGTGATTTACTTATATTCCTGACGTGACGTCCAGTATGTCAGTTGGCTATTTATATTTCTGACGAACCGTCTGATATGTCATAAGAAACTGTTTTCCACACTCGTATTTTGTTCTGGGTGCAGGTTCAATTCCCTTACACTCCAGGTCCCAGTAAGAAAACTCGAGACAAAAGTCTTGTAGAAGCTGAAAAAAGACCAAGTCCCTGGCTCTAAGGTTACAACTGGAAATGGCTCGTTAAAGAAGTTAAAGGTAGCTGGTCTTTGTCTCACTGGGAGTGGGAAGAATAAGGTTAGATGCCAAGATTTTATATTTCTCAAACAGGGCCTCGGAACCAATCACTTCCAGTCCAACATGAGGAAGCTGAGGAAATGATGGTTAAAACATGCATGAACCACCATTTCTGCTCCCACATGGGAACCAAGTAGTTGTGCCAGAAAACGAGCTACTTATCTTGCTCTACGCAAGACTCTGACAAGTGCGAACGTGGGTTTCTCGTCCGAGTTTTGAACTGAATGCGAACTTGTAGATTTTTGGCCGAGTTTTTGAATCAAATGTGAAGATGTTGATAGAAATGCGCAAGTCATAGATTAGGGTAAAGTAACGGTTAAATAACGTTGATTTCATTAAATTATAAGTCTGAAGACATTATTTGAAGCCAACCGAGGCGTCTTCAGACTTATCGCCAAATTCAACCAATTTTGTACCTAAAATCCAAAATGGCGGCCGTACCCTTGAATGTCATTGAGTAGGGTTAGTGTGAGCGTGAAAGTTGTTGATTGTGGTAACGACTAACAATAATACTTGACAGCATACAAACCTATACAGACTTCAGTGACATTACATACACCATACATTTACAAACGTTCTAATTTCGTTTAGTTTCAAAAGTACAGGTTTTTTGGGTCAACTTTACCTGAACCTTGTGAACTTCAAAATTCTTTTTGTGCGTCAACCCGAAGGACGTTCCAGTGTGATTTCGAGCACCACTGAACAGCACATTGCCCAAGGATTACTTGAGTATAAAATTTTTTTCATTCCTCTTTATACTTTCGTTAGTCTGGCTTTAAACATCAACTGTGCTAGAAATATTTGTAAATTACTAACACCATAAGTAATTTTGTTTATATTCATTTCATCATACGTATTGTTCATCATGTCTTCTTTAAACGCTTTCATTGAAATGGGTTTAAAAATGAATATGTCTAGTGAGGGATTGAGAGCATGGAGTGAAAGTAAATATGCAGAATATCTCTTGAAACAGGAGCAAATTAGGGAGCGAGATGAGAGAGCGGCCGAAAGGGCGTTAAAGGCACAATCAGAAGCTGCTGTAAAGGAAGCAGAAGCTGCTCTAAAGCTTCAACAGGCACAATCAGAAGCTGCTCTAAAACAGCCAGAAGCTGCAGTGAGGCAAGCTGAGATCTTAGCCCAAAGCAAGAGAGAAGAGCAAGAAACACAACTGAAAATTGAACAGCTAAAAGCTGAATCTTCTAAAAATAAAGATAATAGAGAAACAGACAAAGATCAACCTTACAAGAAATACCAAGGTCTGATTAAAAGTTACAACACAGGTGATTGCATAGCAGCATTCACCCACAATTTTGAATTTGTCATGGATCATAATAAAATTCCAAAACCTGAATGGGGTATAGTATATGTAAGAAGTCTTTCTGGGGAACCTCTGAAAGTCATAGAGTCGATCCCAAATGACCCGAAAGAAGATTATCTGTACATTAAGGCGAAAATTATGTCACATTATTTACTGGGTGAATCAGGTTATAGAGAACAGTTTAGGAAGTTGTCGCCTAAGCCTACACACACGTTCTCTGATTACATCTCAGAAATTCAGAATATCTTTTCTAAATGGCTGTCAGCAGCCAAAGTAAATGGAAGTTATGACAAATTAGTGGATCTTATGTTGAGAGATAAGATTATCACATCTCTCCCACCCCCATTTTCTAAATTTTTGTTGGAATGTCAGTGTGAAAGTGTCCAACAGATTGAAAGTCGTGGCTCTGGTTATTTTGCAGCCAATAAGCAATGTTTCTCTAGTAGTCTAACCAGCACAGACTTTGTAGCAGCAGCTACATATGGCAAATATCAGTCAAGGTCAAATAACAAACAAAGACCATATAAACAAGCTGCAGAGAAATTTTATCAGTGCAGATATTGCCACCTATCACACAATGAAAATGATATGTGTGACCAACATCCTGGGTACACTGTTTACTTGCAGAACTACATTTCTAAGCAAGATAAAGAAAGGAAGAACTACAGAAGTCTTACCAAATGTTATCTTTGTAAGGCTTTTGGTCACTGGCGTAAGGATTGTAAAGGCAAGGCAATGACCAGAAAGGCTAATGCAGCCATGTTTGACAGTTCTTCTTCAGAAGATGAAAGTGTACAAGATCACCCAGTAAACTCAGCACATTCCATTGATGTGTTCCATCATGAAAAATGTACCATTTGTGATCAATTTCATGAGGATGGCGTGTTAACATGCGGCCATTCTATACCTGTTACGAATGAGGAGGCCAATTTTGTAGTAAACTCCCAAGGTAAACTAAACATCCACCAGGGATATGTTAATGGTAGAGCTGCCACAGTTTTACTTGATAGCGGAAGTACGCTCATTGGCGTGAAGAGAGATTACATTTTACCATCACAATATAGTGGTAAATATGTCACATGCAGGACGTTCTCAGGTAACATAGAGAAATATCCACTTGCATGGGCATATATAACTACACCATTCCTTACAGGAAAGGTTAAATGCGCAGCATTAACCAATCCTTGTTGCGATGTTATCATTGGAAACCTTCCTGAAGTGAATGACATGCCACATGACAGCATTACATCAACTGCCACTTGTAATATTGATACTACCATTTCACCTTCATCACAAATCACCATTCATGATGTATTACCACCTGTAATTGAATGTACAAATGCCAATCTGGCTTCGCCAGAACATACATGTAATTGTGTGAATGTGACATCAAAGTGTGATGAGAATGATCGTTGTGATGTAATAAATGCAGTAACTAGATCTACTGCACAGATGCAAGATCAAATCGATCAGACAGAGGCTTTACAACGAGTAAGTCCAGTTGTAACATCTCCTGAGACAACTAGGGAGAAGTTTATAACATCTCAGAAAGCCGATCGATCTTTGCAAAAGTATTTTAAACTTGTAGGCCAAAAGCCAAGAGTAGCAAAGAATGCTCAATGGTACTTTGCTCTGAAGAACGGAATTCTAACACGGTACTACACCAAAGGTGCCAGCACTATAGAACAAACAGTGCTACCGTTAGAAAACCGCAAGCAAGCATTGAATATAGCTCATGACATACCCTTTGCAGGACACATGGCGTATGCTAAAACTAGAGCAAGGTTACTTACTCAATTTTATTGGCCCAAGTTTTGCAACGATACCAAACAGTATTGCAGATCGTGTGACATCTGCCAAAAGCTTGTCAAAAAGGGTAAACACCCACAAGATGAATTGCAAGTTACTGATTTGGCTAGTAGACCGTTTGAAAAGATCTCGGTCGATATAGTTGGTCCTCTTAACCATGTAACATCGAGAGGTAATAGGTACATTGTAACACCCATTGATCTATGCAGTCGGTGGCCAGAAGCGATTCCAATGAAGAACATAACTTCCAAAGATATCATGGAAGTGTTCTTTCATATTTTTGCGAGGGTAGGATTCCCTGATACCATCCTTTCAGATTGGGGTAGCCAGTTTATTGCCTCAGCTACACAAGCCTTTACCAAGATGTTGGGTGTTAAACAATGCTTCAACAGTCCCTATCACCCGCATTCGACCGGTATCGTGGAAAAGATGAACGGCGACCTCAAACATATGCTCTCTAAAGTAACCCAAGAACACCCTGAAGATTGGGATACTTATCTGCCTGCAATTTTGTTTGCATATAGGGAAGTGCCCCATTCCAGCACTGGGTTCTCACCATTTGAAATGTTATATGGTGCACAACCACGCGGCCCATTATCTCTTTATGAATCTATGTTGACTGAAAGTACAACTTTGCCTAAACCCATTTCGTCATATGAACATGTAATATCATTGCGTGACAGAATTATGAAATCATGTATGTTAGCTAAAGAAGCTCTCCAAACATCAGGAGCTATTTACCGACAATATGCTAACAGAGGAAATAGAACTATTACACTGACACCAGGACAGGACGTTCTTCTTCTTTTGCCAAGTGATAGACATCTCCTCACTGACTCATGGCAAGGACCGTTCAAAGTGCTACGACAAATTTCGACGGTAGATTACGAAATTGCAGTTAGGGACAAACACAAAATTTTCCACATTAATTAGCTCAAACCATATTACCACAGGCAAGACGACCAAATTGAAACTGCAGGAGGCACCACCATAGTGGACCAGACGGACGACAATGACACTGACGAAATACCGACACCAGTTCTTGACACGACGACCAACTTACAGGTAAATCCTAAACTGACGCAGACACAGACTGACAGTTGCAGACAACTGATACAAGAGTACAAGACGATCTTTTCTGACAGCCCAGGACAGACAGATTTAGTTCAACACCAAATCATCTTGACATCCGACATTCCTATCAAGTGTAGACCATATTCTATCCCTATACACTATAAGGAAAAACTACATCAAGAAATCATTGATTTAGAAACAAATCATATCATTCGACGTTCACAATCTCATTATTGTTCACCAATAGTTTTAGTAAGGAAAAAGGAAAAAACTATCAGACTCTGTGTGGACTATCGTAAACTCAACAGCATTACACAGTTGGATTTAGAACCAATGAGCAAATGTGAAGACATCCTGACTGAACTATCTGACTCACGTTATTTTACTAAACTTGACATGACAAAAGATTACTGGCAGATAGCTGTACATCCTGACAGTATACATCTGACTGCATTTGCCACACCGTGGGGTTTATACGAATGGTGTAAACTACCTTTCGGATTAGTCAATGCACCGGCTACCTTCGTCAGAATGACAAGAATTCTTTTGACAGACATTGCTAACATCATTTGGTACATGGACGACATTTGCATACACACAAAGGACATGACAGATCACATAACAGCACTACAGCAGACATTTGACAGGATTAGACATCATGGACTGACTGTAAAACCTTCCAAAGTTGATATAGCCTTTCAAGAAATTTCATTTTTGGGCTATAAGATCTCAAATGGTTTTATATCAACTGACGATAACATCATGTCTAGAATTTTGAAATTGTCGCTTCCGACAACGAAGAAACAGTTGCGAAGTGTGTTAGGTCTTTTAAACTATTATAGACAATTTATTCCTCATTTTGCAGAATTGACCAAATGTTTCACTGATTTACTAACAAATAAACATCCCAATGTTATTGTAGACAGCGAATGTTTGAGGCCAGCATTTACGAAGATTCTTTCATATTTTTCTAGAGCACCTATTCTAAAATTGCCAAATTTGAATATTACTTTTAGATTAAGATGTGACGCGAGCTCCGTAGCCATTGGAGGTGTGCTTCTCCAGGAACACGACCAAATCTTGTACCCAGTAAACTACGTCTCTCGAAAACTGAACACCAGCGAACGAAATTACAATACACCGGAACTCGAGGCTCTTGCCATGGTATTTTCGGTACGTAAACTTTCTAGATTTCTTTTAGGTAAACATTTCATTACTGAAACAGATAATAGTCCGCTGACAATTGTTACCAGAGGAACGCCAAGTAGCAGCAAGGTGGCAAGATGGTCCCTTCTTCTGCAAGACTATAGCTATGAGATTAACCATATAAAGGGTTCCCAAAACTGTCTTGCAGATCTTTTGTCGAGATGACCATACGACGAACCTAATACCCAGTCAACACCAGAGCACAGTGCAGAGAGTGTATAAAACTGCAACGTAGATAGTGATCAGTACCACAGCCAATTGTGACAATGTGTCAGTAACGCTGTGTACAACAATGTGATGGGGTAGATTGTATCTCCCAATGTATATAACTTATGTACATATTTGGATTCTTATTATTATCATTATTATGCGAATGAATGCGTGTATAATTGTGAGATATGTGAAAGAATGGAATCAGTATTATGTAAACTAATGTGTTGTGTAACTGTAAGGTATGAGAAAAAATGTGATTATTATTGTAAATACATAAATATTATAACAATCAGACACTACAAAGACAAGTGTCACTGGACAACACTACAGGATCCAGGAACTTACCTAGCCACTACAGCGTGAAGTAATCCTGAATGTATCCAGACCGATGTATCCAAGACGTTTTAACAAGGTACGAAAGAAGACTGCGACATTACAATCCGAGCAGAAGGCGGAAGAAACGACCCAACAGCTGATAGTAACAACTAATACTCCGTTTATATAATATCCATCCAGAACGGAACAACGTCGTGTGAATGACACCACAACACATGTGTAAAATAGCACAGCTGTATACTTCCGGTATTTTTTGCATATTAATTTAAAAGTTAGCAGACTACACTAAAAAGTCTATAAATTTATGAAGATTGTATTAAAATGTGATTTAAAATATTTCCATATACGGAATTGTATTTGTCGATCTTTATAATATGTAATCTCAGCATCGTAACTTGATTACTTCTTTACAAACGTGACTTTTTGTGCACATTTGTCAATAAGTATCAAATTATGACACTAAGAAATAAATTTGTAGTGATAATTTATGTCATGTAAACGACGATAAATTATTGTTCCTAAATTTTTTGTATAATAACCAAGGGACAGTACTCTAAATTCTTGGTGATGTGTAAATATGTATTGTAACCATTAACATGTGTACTTGATAGATAACACGTCAATGTGACGTCATTTACATATGAACAATATATTGCCAAAACTGTTGACCTTCATTAGAAACTCTAAACAGAGGTCTGATGATGGAGCTATCTCAGAGGGAGATGCTCACAGTTTAACCTGATGATTTTAGTATTTTTGTTCTTGGTTGTTGAGGTAGGGGCCAGTTTAGCCG
Organism: Cepaea hortensis; assembly: GCA_963921405.1. Taxonomy (NCBI): domain Eukaryota; kingdom Metazoa; phylum Mollusca; class Gastropoda; order Stylommatophora; family Helicidae; genus Cepaea; species Cepaea hortensis. The sequence goes on from OY992891.1 coordinate 32,716,061, forward strand.
TGACCTACCGGACTAGCTGTGTCACAGCGAGGTAATGTCCATCAAATAGATTGTACTTGACTGTTGTACTTCATGGTGCAACATAATTGTTGTATACATATTGTTTACTATTCACCTGTATATATTTATAATAACTAGTAAGTTATGTAGACGAAATACAATGTTCGATTTTGACAAGTTTAATAACACCTATGTATATTGTACATGAAAGGAAATCCTTACATGAAAAAGGGGTGTGGAGAGTGTCAAAGTCTCACATCTGAGGTTGCGACGCGTTGGCTGTGCGAACGCCAGGCGACATAACAACGCGCAACCCTGAGTGATGTTAAACACTACAGAGGGAATGCGGCGTCTTCGACGACGCCCGTATAAGCAGCCAAGCACAGCAACTGAGCGACGCTAAAATAACCGCTGGTCAGCGGTACACCCCGTGAACCTTGCAGGGGTCACACCAGCTGACTTGAGCGCCGACTAGCGTGTAGAACGAAAGGCCAGGCAGACCGGGTTAGGCGTTTGTATGGACAGGTCGCATGAGCCTGCGAGTGGTTTTGAATCTGCATTGAGAGCTAGCCTGTGTGACAGTGGGAGACTGGTTCGAACGCTTGAGTATTTTGGCGTGTAAGTGATATGTATATTGATTGCATGTATCCTTATCTATTGTATTGATATTGTTCATGCTGTAATGATTGCTATGGATTGTCATTGCGCGATGTCTGTGCGATAATGAATGCAGCGCGTAAATAAAGCTTGTAAATAACAGTTTCGGATATTCACTTCGTGTGATTTGATAGTTTGATACTGCTTCACACTTGCCAGAAAACGAGCTACTTATCTTGCTCTACGCAAGACTCTGACAATATAAAAAAAAAATGGAAGAGAGATACCAGGGACTTTTGGATGCCCACATGAAGGCAGATTACTGGTGGACCCTTAAGCATAACTATCCGGGCATATCACATTCCACGAAGTCCTCGAAAATAAGCTTTTTATGTGTTGACTACTCATAAAAAAATGTTAGTGATAAAATTGTAATACATTTTTGGTGTTTTATATGAAGACAATAAAATGCACAGTAATTAAACTTAATATGAATGCAGATTACAGTTAAAATGCCACTGATGGCACCTAACAGTATTCTTGTAAATAACAATTGCCTTACTGAGAAGGTCCTTCTTAGTTATCTCAAAAACTAGAGCTGATATAAAAGAAAATATGATTACATTTTTGGAATCAGCAAAAAAAAAAAATTATCCAAGAATAGCTATACAACTTTAAGGCACCAAAATGTGTGTAGACCAGTGTAATCAGTAGAAATATAGAGGAAATGTCCACCATCAAATGTATCGGATAAATCACTCACTATACTACTTGTATCTTCTTACAAATCGATACTCAGTGGGGGTTGTAATTATTGACCAACTAGGGTTAGAATTAATTTGTAAGATGATACAGATTATGGTCGTGTCTTAGAAGAAAAAAAAAAAATATGACAATTATCTATACGAGTATATGGGAATATTCTTAAACGAGTGAATCCGAACCTCTATCTCGGAGCAGTCATAACATCTGATGGGAGGTGCCCTGAAGAGATTAGAATAAGAATCGTCATTGCAAAGGTATCCTTTTGCGAGATGGAAAACATACTGATAAATAAAAAGATTTCAATTGCAGCGAGAAAAAGAGTGTTGAAGTGCTACTTAGAACTTATACGTTTAGGTATGGATGTGAGACGTGGACATTGAGCAGACAAGTTGAAAAAACATATGGCTGTGGAAATGTGGTTTCTGAGGAAAATGCAAAAGATATCAAAGACATATAGAGAAACCAATGAGCAAGTCTACAAGAAACAAATGAAAACAGTAAACTGATTAGAGAAATTAGACGAAGACAGTCACAATTTTTTTGGACACATTATGAGAAGAAATAAATGGGAGAACTTAGTGACAACTGGCAAGATTGAGGGAAAAAGAACAAGGGAATGCAGAGAAGTAAATATTTAGATGGAATGACAACAAGGCATGGTGGAGAATAGAACACAGAGCTGACCCACGACTCTGGTGAACGTATAAAATGGCGAAACATGACCGCGAACGCTTACCGGCATGGCACATGATTATGATCAGTACCTCTCCGGCTAGCCTTTATTTCCCAAGAAATACGCAAGAGAAGACACAATGCTGTAGTGTAAACCTCATACTCACCAACATACACCGTCCAGTGTGAGTACCCCAGCTGTCGCGGGAACTCAATCAAATCGCCCACTGCAGGTGAGCTGCTAGTTTCTAGCACACTCATGTCGCACACCTTGACCTTTTGAAAGTTGACCTTGAAAACAACCTGGTGAAAGCTGAAGAAACGTGCCATACAGCAAGGAAGTTCAGTTGTAATTTAGGATATAATTAACTGATTAAGTGCATGGGACGATTAACTGATTCAGTGACGAAGGATAATATATCGCCCACTGTGACCTCTCATTTGTATAGAAGGAAGATACACCGCCATACTACAGTTATCGTGTTATTTGTTTTGTTTCGTGGTATCTTCCACAATGTCAATGCTCAATGAGAAGAAATTAAAGTTAGAATACTTGTTCATTCGACTGTGTACCATCTGTGGTCCAAACATACTTTTTGTTTGGCTCTGAATCAGTTAATCGTCTTACAAGTCTTCCCTTATCTGCCATGGGCTTATATATTGCCGAAATTTTGTCATTGTATTATAATATAACATGTCTGCTACCTTATCAACAATGTTTAAGTCATAACTGTTTCACATCCCCTACTTCCCATTTTCCGTCATTCGTTTGTGTTTGGTACTAACCTAGTTTTTTGTTTGGTCCAAACGTAGTTTTTGTTTTGTCCAAAACCTAGTTTGTTTTGGTCCAAACCTAGTTTTTGTATTATCTAGACCTAGTATGTGTTTGCTTCAACCCTAGGTTTTGTTTGGCCCAGACATATGTTTTATTTGGTCCAAATCGAGTTTTTATTTGATCAATACTTAGTTTTTGTTTGGCCTAGACATAGTTGTTGTTTGGTCCAAAACCCAGCTCTCTCTCTCTCTCTCTCTCTCTCTCTCTCTCTCTCTCTCTCTCCCCCCCCCCCCCCCATTCTGACGTGTCTCCGCCTTGTCGTGGTAGAGGAGCTTGCGTGTTCCAGTGACCCCAAGAGCTATGCCGACGATAGCACAGCTACATGTCGGACAGGTCAAGGGGTGCTGGAACCAAACCAAAAGAGACACATACCTGCTGCTCTGCAGGTAGACTGGGGACAGGCAGTCTAAAGTCCGAATCAGGCACACGATGCAACAAATTCTTGGTCCAGACACATACTCTATGGCCCTCTGCTGAGGAATATGGCTGAACGCCTATTAGTCATTAACCCTCGGATGTGAGAGCCAGGCCGCTCTCAGCCGAGGGATATGAGGGATCCCCCGAATGAGAGGGTCTAGCCGCTACTCGCTCTCTGCTGCATGGAGGTAAGTTGCTGGGCCGGCAGCACATGTAGCCTACCTCGAGAGCGTTATTAAAGGTGAAAAAATGTTCCAATCGCACGCAGTGGTTACTCTATAACATACTCATTAGTTAGTTAGTTAGTTAGTTAGTTAGTCGCGGTTCCAACTTCATGGCATAGGGTCCCCCATTATGTTCCGTTCCTGTGCAAGTGAATACCACACAAAATGCTCCTTGCTGTCCAATGTGAAAAGTGGTACAGACAGGAGTCTCGGCAATACAACAGCCCGCACAAGTACAATGTTCATAATTGAGTGAGCGTAATGAAAGATGAAGAAAAGTTTCATTAACTCGAAATAGAACGCATGGCTAGCGAATCCATTACGTGGAAGTCCGAGACGAAAGCTTACTGAGTGGATGTTGTTTGTAAACTAAGGTGGAAAAACGTCTCATTAACACGAAATGAATCGATTGGCTAGCGAATACATTACGTGGAAGTCCGAAGCGAAAGCTTTGCTGAGTGGATGTCGTCTGCAGACTGACCGTTCCTGGTTTGTGCGGGGAGCGGCCAGTGGCGAACGAAATACTCAATACATGGAAGTGAGGAAAAAAAACAGCCATGAGCATGACGTGGTGATTCCTTGGGTGAGCCTAGCGCCAGAGCACTATATGCGGGCTCTGCAATTATGGAAGCCTCCTTGGGTAGCGGGGAATGCCCATAGTCTGCTCCTGCCTTCCCTTGTGGGTTGATCGTGATGTCTCTGGCCGTACTAACTTGGCCAGCTGAGATGTGGACGACAGCTCAGCAGAATGTCCCTCGAAATCCCCAGGAAGGTAACCTGACTAAAAAACGCCCGCCGAAGTTGGATGTGCCGTCCAAATGGTGGTAAACAAAAACTGGCACAACGCAAAAACACCAGAGTGAAATGTCCCTCGTGCCCTAACTATCTTTTCCTCCGCCCGGAATAGCTCTGATTATATAGTCTTCCGGTCGGAACAGCTCTGACTATATGGTCTCCCGGACACAGCGTCCGTAGACGTCAGAACCGAAGGCTGGCTGATTAGAAGTCGTCTGCAGACTGACCGACGCTGGTATGTGCGGGGAGCGGCCTGTGTCGAACGAAATGCCCAATACACGGAAATGAGTAATTCAAGTAGCCATGTGCAGGACGTGACCTTTCCTTGGGTGAGCCCAGCACCAGAGCGCTATGTGACGGCTCTGCAATTATGGAAGCCTCCTTGGATGGCGGGAAATGCCCATGGACTGCCCCTGCCTTCCCTTAAGGCCTGACCGTGAAGTCTTCGACCGTTCTAACTTGACCAGCTGGGATGTGGACAGCACCACAAAAGTGAGAGTCCCGTAGGAATGCTAACTGATAAAAAAAAACAAAACGCACGCTAAAGTGTCGGATGTGTTGGCCTAATGATTTTGGTCCAAGGGTGCCTAACCAGACAAACTGCAATTACGTCTGAAAAAACACTCTGGAAGAACGCAGAAGAAGAAGTCGTTTTTTTTTTTGGGGGGGGGGGGGGGGGGGTTCTAACCTAGTTGTTGTTTGGTCCATACCTAGTTTTTCCTTGATCTAGATCTAGTTTTTGTTTGGTCCAACCCTAGTTTTTGCTTGGTCTAGGCCTAGTTTTTGTTTCGTCTAGGCATAGGTTTTGTTTTGTTCAAATCTAGGTTTTGTTTAATCCAGACCTAGTTTTTGTTTAATCCAGACCTAGTTTTTGTTTGGTACAAACCTATATTTTGTTTAATCTACCTAGTTTTTGTTTGCTCCAAACCAAACTGATCTACGACTCTGGTGATCATGTGAGATGGCAAAACACCCCCATGGCAAGAGATGATTATGATGATGACCTTGAGCCCAGATCAATTTTGAAAACGTGAATCTTCCGAGCTGCGGAACGAACCCTGACCAACTGGTCGGCAGACGAGCGTCTAGCCACTACGCTACCGAGGCAGCCAGGAATAAAATATCTTCTTATTCCCACTTTTATAATCCACTGGGGCATATCTCTTCAACCAAATCACGTTAAGCCGCCGTATCGTTTGCTATCTCCTGCAGCTCTCTCAATGCCCTCCCAGTATTATCCATCTCTTTCTGTAATTGTTTTATCCATGTGTGTTATTTATTTGTTTTTTTTTGGTTTTTTGTTGGTAACTCGTTATTTCGATGGCCTTGTGGATTCCAGACAAATGAGCGTCTAGTTATATTGTCCCCGTGTTTTCTCAGTGTGTGTCCCATTCAGCGCCAGCGTCTAGTTATATTATCCCCATGTTTTCTCAGTGTGTGTACCATTCAGCGCCAGCGTCTAGTTATATTGTCCCCATGTTTTCTCAGTGTGTGTGTCCCATTCAGCGCCAGCGTCTAGTTATATTGTCCCCAAGTTTTCTCAGTGTGTGTCCCATTCAGCGCCAGCGTCTAGTTATATTGTCCCCATGTTTTCTCAGTGTGTGTCCCATTCAGCGCCAGCGTCTAGTTATATTGTCCCCATGTTTTCTCAGTGTGTGTCCCATTCAGCGCCAGCGTCTAGTTATATTGTCCCCATGTTTTCTCAGTGTGTGTCCCATTCAGCGCCAGCGTCTAGTTATATTGTCCCCATGTTTTCTCAGTGTGTGTCCCATTCAGCGCCAGCGTCTAGTTATATTGTCCCCATGTTTTCTCAGTGTGTGTCCCATTCAGCGCCAGCGTCTAGTTATATTGTCCCCATGTTTTCTCAGTGTGTGTCCCATTCAGCGCCAGCATCTAGTCATATTGTCCCCATGTTTTCTCAGTGTGTGTCCCATCCAGCGCCAGCGTCTAGTTATATTGTCCCCATGTTTTCTCAATGTGTGTCCCATTCAGCGCCAGCATCTAGTTATATTGTCCCCATGTTTTCTCAGTGTGTGTCCCATCCAGCGCCAGCGTCTAGTTATATTGTCCCCATGTTTTCTCAGTGTGTGTCCCATCCACCGCCAGCGTCTCCCCACCGCTTGGTCCATTGGTATGTGTTTAGTTCTCTCCGTGAGCTTTACATTGGCGATTCTGAAAGCTGGACATTCAGCACAGGTTCGGGAGAAATCTCAACACTCGCCTGACTCCGATAGATGAGTCAAGAACCGACATCACTGTACTCGGGGCATTTCTGTAAGCGCTCAGTCCTCATCTTCAACAACCAGCGAAGAGTTTCAATACTAATGGTGTCCGTTGCAATCTGATTATATGAGTATGTCCGTCGTGCTAGTGACGACTGTCGACCAGATCCGCTGACCGCCCCTTGCTGCTGCATTCTCTCTAGGATACGATATTCTATCTGTTCTTCTGCGCTAATCATATTCTCTTAAAGGGCCTTCTCCATTGATGCCTTCTTATGCATCAAATCACCGTTTAATGATGCGGCCTCGGCCAATGTGTGCTCAGATAGTTGCAAACACTGTTAAGGGCACAAGCCGCTTGAACGCCAAATTATCGTAATTGAAAGGTAAAACTCAGTCTTACAGCAAATTAACCAACCAACCACCACCACCACCACCACCACCACAATCATCATCATCACCACCACCACCATCATCATTACCATCACCATCACCACCATCATCATCATCATATCATCATCATCATCATCATCATCATCATCATCATCATCATCATCATCATCATCATCATGATCATCATCATCATCATCATCATCATCATCATCATCATCATCATCATCATCATCATCAGCAGCATCATCATCATTATCAGGGTTATCATCATCATCATCATCATCATCATCATCATCATCATCATCATCATCATCATCAACTTCCACTTTTGCCGTCAAGCGTCTGGGGGAGGAATAGGTGACGCTCTAGCGCCAGTTGGGTGGCAACTAGATACTGTCAGTCCGTGTGGTTGCACATTGTCTGTAATGTCTGGATAGTGTCAGTCCGTGTGATTGCACATTGTCTGTAATGTCTGGATAGTGTCAGTCCGTGTGGTTGCACATTGTCTGTAATGTCTGGATAGTGTCAGTCCGTGTGGTTGCACATTGTCTGTAATGTCTGGATAGTGTCAGTCCGTGTGGTTGCACATTGTCTGTAATGTCTGGATAGTGTCAGTCCGTGTGGTTGCACATTGTCTGTAATGTCTGGATAGTGTCAGTCCGTGTGGTTGCACATTGTCTGTAATGTCTGGATAGTGTCAGTCCGTGTGATTGCACATTGTCTGTAATGTCTGGATAGTGTCAGTCCGTGTGGTTGCACATTGTCTGTAATGTCTGGATAGTGTCAGTCCGTGTGATTGCACATTGTCTGTAATGTCTGTATAGTGTCAGTCCGTGTGATTGCACATTGTCTGTAATGTCTGGATAGTGTCAGTCCGTGTGATTGCACATTGTCTGCAATGTCTGGATAGTGTCAGTCCGTGTGGTTGCACATTGTCTGTAATGTCTGGATAGTGTCAGTCCGTGTGGTTGCACATTGTCTGTAATATCTGGATAGTGTCAGTCCGTGTGGTTGCACATTGTCTGTAATGTCTGGATAGTGTCAGTCCGTGTGGTTGCACATTGTCTGTAATGTCTGGATAGTGTCAGTCCGTGTGGTTGCACAATGTCTGTAATGTCTGGATAGTGTCAGTCCGTGTGGTTGCACATTGTCTGTAATGTCTGGATAGTGTCAGTCCGTGTGATTGCACATTGTCTGTAATTTCTGGATAGTGTCAGTCCGTGTGATTGCACATTGTCTGTAATGTCTGGATAGTGTCAGTCCGTGTGATTGCACATTGTCTGTAATGTCTGGATAGTGTCAGTCCGTGTGATTGCACATTGTCTGTAATGTCTGGATAGTGTCAGTCCGTGTGATTGCGCATTGTCTGTAATGTCTGGATAGTGTCAGTCCGTGTGATTGCACATTGTCTGTAATGTCTGGATAGTGTCAGTCCGTATGATTGCGCATTGTCTGTAATGTCTGGATAGTGTCAGTCCGTGTGATTGCACATTGTCTGTAATGTCTGGATAGTGTCAGTCCGTGTGATTGCACATTGTCTGTAATGTCTGGATAGTGTCAGTCCGTGTGATTGCACATTGTCTGTAATGTCTGGATAGTGTCAGTCCGTGTGATTGCACATTGTCTGTAATGTCTGGATAGTGTCAGTCCGTGTGATTGCACATTGTCTGTAATGTCTGGATAGTGTCAGTCCGTGTGATTGCACATTGTCTGTAATGTCTGGATAGTGTCAGTCCGTGTGATTGCACATTGTCTGTAATGTCTGGATAGTGTCAGTCCGTGTGATTGCACATTGTCTGTAATGTCTGGATAGTGTCAGTCCGTGTGATTGCACATTGTCTGTAATGTCTGGATAGTGTCAGTCCGTGTGATTGCACATTGTCTGTAATGTCTGGATAGTGTCAGTCCGTGTGATTGCACATTGTCTGTAATGTCTGGATAGTGTCAGTCCGTGTGATTGCACATTGTCTGTAATGTCTGGATAGTGTCAGTCCGTGTGATTGCACATTGTCTGTAATGTCTGGATAGTGTCAGTCCGTGTGATTGCACATTGTCTGTAATGTCTGGATAGTGTCAGTCCGTGTGGTTGCACATTGTCTGTAATGTCTGGATAGTGTCAGTCCGTGTGGTTGCACATTGTCTGTAATGTCTGGATAGTGTCAGTCCGTGTGATTGCACATTGTCTGTAATGTCTGGATAGTGTCAGTCCGTGTGGTTGCACATTGTCTGTAATGTCTGGATAGTGTCAGTCCGTGTGGTTGCACATTGTCTGTAATGTCTGGATAGTGTCAGTCCGTGTGGTTGCACATTGTCTGTAATGTCTGGATAGTGTCAGTCCGTGTGGTTGCACATTGTCTGTAATGTCTGGATAGTGTCAGTCCGTGTGGTTGCACATTGTCTGTAATGTCTGGATAGTGTCAGTCCGTGTGGTTGCACATTGTCTGTAATGTCTGGATAGTGTCAGTCCGTGTGATTGCACATTGTCTGTAATGTCTGGATAGTGTCAGTCCGTGTGGTTGCACATTGTCTGTAATGTCTGGATAGTGTCAGTCCGTGTGATTGCAAATTGTCTGTAATGTCTGTATAGTGTCAGTCCGTGTGATTGCACATTGTCTGCAATGTCTGGATAGTGTCAGTCCGTGTGATTGCACATTGTCTGCAATGTCTGGATAGTGTCAGTCCGTGTGGTTGCACATTGTCTGTAATGTCTGGATAGTGTCAGTCCGTGTGGTTGCACATTGTCTGTAATGTCTGGATAGTGTCAGTCCGTGTGGTTGCACATTGTCTGTAATGTCTGGATAGTGTCAGTCCGTGTGGTTGCACATTATCTGTAATGTCTGGATAGTGTCAGTCCGTGTGGTTGCACAATGTCTGTAATGTCTGGATAGTGTCAGTCCGTGTGGTTGCACATTGTCTGTAATTTCTGGATAGTGTCAGTCCGTGTGATTGCACATTGTCTGTAATGTCTGGATAGTGTCAGTCCGTGTGATTGCACATTGTCTGTAATGTCTGGATAGTGTCAGTCCGTGTGATTGCACATTGTCTGTAATGTCTGGATAGTGTCAGTCCGTGTGATTGCACATTGTCTGTAATGTCTGGATAGTGTCAGTCCGTGTGATTGCACATTGTCTGTAATGTCTGGATAGTGTCAGTCCGTGTGATTGCACATTGTCTGTAATGTCTGGATAGTGTCTGTCCGTATGATTGCGCATTGTCTGTAATGTCTGGATAGTGTCAGTCCGTATGATTGCGCATTGTCTGTAATGTCTGGATAGTGTCAGTCCGTGTGATTGCACATTGTCTGTAATGTCTGGATAGTGTCAGTCCGTGTGATTGCACATTGTCTGTAATGTCTGGATAGTGTCAGTCCGTGTGATTGCACATTGTCTGTAATGTCTGGATAGTGTCAGTCCGTGTGATTGCACATTGTCTGTAATGTCTGGATAGTGTCAGTCCGTGTGATTGCACATTGTCTGTAATGTCTGGATAGTGTCAGTCCGTGTGATTGCACATTGTCTGTAATGTCTGGATAGTGTCAGTCCGTGTGATTGCACATTGTCTGTAATGTCTGGATAGTGTCAGTCCGTGTGATTGCACATTGTCTGTAATGTCTGGATAGTGTCAGTCCGTGTGATTGCACATTGTCTGTAATGTCTGGATAGTGTCAGTCCGTGTGATTGCACATTGTCTGTAATGTCTGGATAGTGTCAGTCCGTGTGATTGCACATTGTCTGTAATGTCTGGATAGTGTCAGTCCGTGTGATTGCACATTGTCTGTAATGTCTGGATAGTGTCAGTCCGTGTGATTGCACATTGTCTGTAATGTCTGGATAGTGTCAGTCCGTGTGGTTGCACATTGTCTGTAATGTCTGGATAGTGTCAGTCCGTGTGATTGCAAATTGTCTGTAATGTCTGGATAGTGTCAGTCCGTGTGATTGCAAATTGTCTGTAATGTCTGGATAGTGTCAGTCCGTGTGATTGCACATTGTCTGTAATGTCTGGATAGTGTCAGTCCGTGTGATTGCACATTGTCTGTAATGTCTGGATAGTGTCAGTCCGTGTGATTGCACATTGTCTGTAATGTCTGGATAGTGTCAGTCCGTGTGATTGCACATTGTCTGTAATGTCTGGATAGTGTCAGTCCGTGTGGTTGCACATTGTCTGTAATGTCTGGATAGTGTCAGTCCGTGTGATTGCACATTGTCTGTAATGTCTGGATAGTGTCAGTCCGTGTGGTTGCACATTGTCTGTAATGTCTGGATAGTGTCAGTCCGTGTGATTGCACATTGTCTGTAATGTCTGTATAGTGTCAGTCCGTGTGATTGCACATTGTCTGTAATGTCTGGATAGTGTCAGTCCGTGTGATTGCACATTGTCTGCAATGTCTGGATAGTGTCAGTCCGTGTGGTTGCACATTGTCTGTAATGTCTGGATAGTGTCAGTCCGTGTGGTTGCACATTGTCTGTAATATCTGGATAGTGTCAGTCCGTGTGGTTGCACATTGTCTGTAATGTCTGGATAGTGTCAGTCCGTGTGGTTGCACATTGTCTGTAATGTCTGGATAGTGTCAGTCCGTGTGGTTGCACAATGTCTGTAATGTCTGGATAGTGTCAGTCCGTGTGGTTGCACATTGTCTGTAATGTCTGGATAGTGTCAGTCCGTGTGATTGCACATTGTCTGTAATTTCTGGATAGTGTCAGTCCGTGTGATTGCACATTGTCTGTAATGTCTGGATAGTGTCAGTCCGTGTGATTGCACATTGTCTGTAATGTCTGGATAGTGTCAGTCCGTGTGATTGCACATTGTCTGTAATGTCTGGATAGTGTCAGTCCGTGTGATTGCGCATTGTCTGTAATGTCTGGATAGTGTCAGTCCGTGTGATTGCACATTGTCTGTAATGTCTGGATAGTGTCAGTCCGTATGATTGCGCATTGTCTGTAATGTCTGGATAGTGTCAGTCCGTGTGATTGCACATTGTCTGTAATGTCTGGATAGTGTCAGTCCGTGTGATTGCACATTGTCTGTAATGTCTGGATAGTGTCAGTCCGTGTGATTGCACATTGTCTGTAATGTCTGGATAGTGTCAGTCCGTGTGATTGCACATTGTCTGTAATGTCTGGATAGTGTCAGTCCGTGTGATTGCACATTGTCTGTAATGTCTGGATAGTGTCAGTCCGTGTGATTGCACATTGTCTGTAATGTCTGGATAGTGTCAGTCCGTGTGATTGCACATTGTCTGTAATGTCTGGATAGTGTCAGTCCGTGTGATTGCACATTGTCTGTAATGTCTGGATAGTGTCAGTCCGTGTGATTGCACATTGTCTGTAATGTCTGGATAGTGTCAGTCCGTGTGATTGCACATTGTCTGTAATGTCTGGATAGTGTCAGTCCGTGTGATTGCACATTGTCTGTAATGTCTGGATAGTGTCAGTCCGTGTGATTGCACATTGTCTGTAATGTCTGGATAGTGTCAGTCCGTGTGATTGCACATTGTCTGTAATGTCTGGATAGTGTCAGTCCGTGTGATTGCACATTGTCTGTAATGTCTGGATAGTGTCAGTCCGTGTGATTGCACATTGTCTGTAATGTCTGGATAGTGTCAGTCCGTGTGGTTGCACATTGTCTGTAATGTCTGGATAGTGTCAGTCCGTGTGGTTGCACATTGTCTGTAATGTCTGGATAGTGTCAGTCCGTGTGATTGCACATTGTCTGTAATGTCTGGATAGTGTCAGTCCGTGTGGTTGCACATTGTCTGTAATGTCTGGATAGTGTCAGTCCGTGTGGTTGCACATTGTCTGTAATGTCTGGATAGTGTCAGTCCGTGTGGTTGCACATTGTCTGTAATGTCTGGATAGTGTCAGTCCGTGTGGTTGCACATTGTCTGTAATGTCTGGATAGTGTCAGTCCGTGTGGTTGCACATTGTCTGTAATGTCTGGATAGTGTCAGTCCGTGTGGTTGCACATTGTCTGTAATGTCTGGATAGTGTCAGTCCGTGTGATTGCACATTGTCTGTAATGTCTGGATAGTGTCAGTCCGTGTGGTTGCACATTGTCTGTAATGTCTGGATAGTGTCAGTCCGTGTGATTGCAAATTGTCTGTAATGTCTGTATAGTGTCAGTCCGTGTGATTGCACATTGTCTGCAATGTCTGGATAGTGTCAGTCCGTGTGATTGCACATTGTCTGCAATGTCTGGATAGTGTCAGTCCGTGTGGTTGCACATTGTCTGTAATGTCTGGATAGTGTCAGTCCGTGTGGTTGCACATTGTCTGTAATGTCTGGATAGTGTCAGTCCGTGTGGTTGCACATTGTCTGTAATGTCTGGATAGTGTCAGTCCGTGTGGTTGCACATTATCTGTAATGTCTGGATAGTGTCAGTCCGTGTGGTTGCACAATGTCTGTAATGTCTGGATAGTGTCAGTCCGTGTGGTTGCACATTGTCTGTAATTTCTGGATAGTGTCAGTCCGTGTGATTGCACATTGTCTGTAATGTCTGGATAGTGTCAGTCCGTGTGATTGCACATTGTCTGTAATGTCTGGATAGTGTCAGTCCGTGTGATTGCACATTGTCTGTAATGTCTGGATAGTGTCAGTCCGTGTGATTGCACATTGTCTGTAATGTCTGGATAGTGTCAGTCCGTGTGATTGCACATTGTCTGTAATGTCTGGATAGTGTCAGTCCGTGTGATTGCACATTGTCTGTAATGTCTGGATAGTGTCTGTCCGTATGATTGCGCATTGTCTGTAATGTCTGGATAGTGTCAGTCCGTGTGATTGCACATTGTCTGTAATGTCTGGATAGTGTCAGTCCGTGTGATTGCACATTGTCTGTAATGTCTGGATAGTGTCAGTCCGTGTGATTGCACATTGTCTGTAATGTCTGGATAGTGTCAGTCCGTGTGATTGCACATTGTCTGTAATGTCTGGATAGTGTCAGTCCGTGTGATTGCACATTGTCTGTAATGTCTGGATAGTGTCAGTCCGTGTGATTGCACATTGTCTGTAATGTCTGGATAGTGTCAGTCCGTGTGATTGCACATTGTCTGTAATGTCTGGATAGTGTCAGTCCGTGTGATTGCACATTGTCTGTAATGTCTGGATAGTGTCAGTCCGTGTGATTGCACATTGTCTGTAATGTCTGGATAGTGTCAGTCCGTGTGATTGCACATTGTCTGTAATGTCTGGATAGTGTCAGTCCGTGTGATTGCACATTGTCTGTAATGTCTGGATAGTGTCAGTCCGTGTGATTGCACATTGTCTGTAATGTCTGGATAGTGTCAGTCCGTGTGGTTGCACATTGTCTGTAATGTCTGGATATTGTCAGTCCGTGTGGTTGCACATTGTCTGTAATGTCTGGATAGTGTCAGTCCGTGTGATTGCACATTGTCTGCAATGTCTGGATAGTGTCAGTCCGTGTGATTGCACATTGTCTGCAATGTCTGGATAGTGTCAGTCCGTGTGGTTGCACATTGTCTGTAATGTCTGGATAGTGTCAGTCCGTGTGGTTGCACATTGTCTGTAATATCTGGATAGTGTCAGTCCGTGTGGTTGCACATTGTCTGTAATGTCTGGATAGTGTCAGTCCGTGTGGTTGCACATTGTCTGTAATGTCTGGATAGTGTCAGTCCGTGTGGTTGCACAATGTCTGTAATGTCTGGATAGTGTCAGTCCGTGTGGTTGCACATTGTCTGTAATGTCTGGATAGTGTCAGTCCGTGTGATTGCACATTGTCTGTAATGTCTGGATAGTGTCAGTCCGTGTGATTGCACATTGTCTGTAATGTCTGGATAGTGTCAGTCCGTGTGATTGCACATTGTCTGTAATGTCTGGCTAGTGTCAGTCCGTGTGATTGCACATTGTCTGTATTGTCTGGCTAGTGTCAGTCCGTGTGATTGCACATTGTCTGTAATGTCTGGATAGTGTCAGTCCGTGTGATTGCACATTGTCTGTAATGTCTGGATAGTGTCAGTCCGTATGATTGCGCATTGTCTGTAATGTCTGGATAGTGTCAGTCCGTGTGATTGCACATTGTCTGTAATGTCTGGATAGTGTCAGTCCGTGTGATTGCACATTGTCTGTAATGTCTGGATAGTGTCAGTCCGTGTGATTGCACATTGTCTGTAATGTCTGGATAGTGTCAGTCCGTGTGATTGCACATTGTCTGTAATGTCTGGATAGTGTCAGTCCGTGTGATTGCACATTGTCTGTAATGTCTGGATAGTGTCAGTCCGTGTGATTGCACATTGTCTGTAATGTCTGGATAGTGTCAGTCCGTGTGATTGCACATTGTCTGTAATGTCTGGATAGTGTCAGTCCGTGTGATTGCACATTGTCTGTAATGTCTGGATAGTGTCAGTCCGTGTGATTGCACATTGTCTGTAATGTCTGGATAGTGTCAGTCCGTGTGATTGCACATTGTCTGTAATGTCTGGATAGTGTCAGTCCGTGTGATTGCACATTGTCTGTAATGTCTGGATAGTGTCAGTCCGTGTGATTGCACATTGTCTGTAATGTCTGGATAGTGTCAGTCCGTGTGATTGCACATTGTCTGTAATGTCTGGATAGTGTCAGTCCGTGTGGTTGCACATTGTCTGTAATGTCTGGATAGTGTCAGTCCGTGTGATTGCAAATTGTCTGTAATGTCTGGATAGTGTCAGTCCGTGTGATTGCAAATTGTCTGTAATGTCTGGATAGTGTCAGTCCGTGTGATTGCACATTGTCTGTAATGTCTGGATAGTGTCAGTCCGTGTGATTGTACATTGTCTGTAATGTCTGGATAGTGTCAGTCCGTGTGATTGCACATTGTCTGTAATGTCTGGATAGTGTCAGTCCGTGTGATTGCACATTGTCTGTAATGTCTGGATAGTGTCAGTCCGTGTGATTGCACATTGTCTGTAATGTCTGGATAGTGTCAGTCCGTGTGATTGCACATTGTCTGTAATGTCTGGATAGTGTCAGTCCGTGTGATTGCACATTGTCTGTAATGTCTGGATAGTGTCAGTCCGTGTGATTGCACATTGTCTGTAATGTCTGGATAGTGTCAGTCCGTGTGATTGCACATTGTCTGTAATGTCTGGATAGTGTCAGTCCGTGTGATTGCACATTGTCTGTAATGTCTGTATAGTGTCAGTCCGTGTGATTGCACATTGTCTGTAATGTCTGTATAGTGTCAGTCCGTGTGATTGCACATTGTCTGTAATGTCTGGATAGTGTCAGTCCGTGTGATTGCACATTGTCTGTAATGTCTGGATAGTGTCAGTCCGTGTGATTGCACATTGTCTGTAATGTCTGGATAGTGTCAGTCCGTGTGATTGCACATTGTCTGTAATGTCTGGATAGTGTCAGTCCGTGTGATTGCACATTGTCTGTAATGTCGTCGATCTATTTTCTTCTCGGGTCTATTTGCTCTGGTGTCAGGTTTTCTTTTTTGTAGCGCCAGTGTTGGTAGCTGATAAAACAAAAGTCGGAAATGTCGAGAGGATTGACTTCATTGCCCCGAGTTATATCCCATATGACTCGGTCTCTTTCGTCAGGATGACCTACCGAAAACACTGCACAAAGCACGAACTCCGTAGCCTCGGCGACGACCCCCATGAGTCTCCGAGAAAAATGCACTCGTGAACCGAAAGAGACAGTCTGGAATCGAACCCACAAGGTTTGAAGCACGAGGCAGACGGTTTGACCACTTCACCAGGGAGGTTGCATTCTAATAAAATGACATATGATCTTCTGGCTTTCAGTAAATGCGGCGCAAGTATTTAATCCCACTGTCTATCTAATAACATCTTTTCTTACTTGGTCCCTATACTTATAGTTAAGTTGACAGCTATCCGAGACCGAGTAGGAACTGATGTTATCAGACAGACAGCCTGATCAACCAAGCATTAAAAATAAATAAATAATAATAATAATAATTTAAAAAAAACAACAACCAAACAACTGAAAAAATAAATAAAAAAATGAAAATAAAATAAACGAGAGAACCACCACTATTCTTGCACTGTTTGGAACTTTAACACAACATTTTCTGGTAGTTAGCACATCTGGTGTAATGGCGACGCGATGACTCGTTGTTCTTAGGGGAGACGCTGTTCAGTGTTTTTCTGTGAATTTCCTATGGAAATTCCCGGGGAATTCGTGTGGATAGTGTTTTTCCTTTGGATTATGTGATGTTATTTCGTGTTCGTTTATTGGAAGTATTCAAAAGAAGCCACGGAAGGCAGGTGGTGGATGAAATTTTGAGGGCAGCCGACAGATATTTGTTGGTTATGGTCTCGAATTTCGCGACGGCAAGCAGAGGATCTCTTTCGAGAGACAATGATTGCGGTCATCCGGCCAGTATGGTCACTGCCATAGAGGAAAGCAAACTACCTCTTTGAAAGTGCCTAGTTTATTATGATTCGCTTAAAGACTGATCATCGCAAGACAAGGACAGAGACATTAAAATTAGGAACATGGAACGGTAGGACGTTAAACAACGACGGAAAATTAGAGAACATAACACAAGAAATTCAAAGAGAAAAATTAATATATTAGGTATGTGCGAAACGAGATGGACAGGAGCAGGCATCAAGATACATACAGATTTTAAGATTATTTATTCTGGAGGTGAAGATCGACATAGGGGAGTGGCAATAATTTTGGACAGGAAAACATCAACGTCTGTTCAGGGATATTGGGCAGTGTCGGACAGAGTTCTACTAGTTAAATTGAGTGGCAGACCTTTTAACATAAATGTTATTCAAGTATATGCCCCAACAGGAGAGTCCAGTGAAGATAGTGTAGAGGAATTTTATAATGACATAGAGTCTGCCTTAAAGAAATGTAAAAATTCAGAAATAAACATAATAATAGGGGACTTCAATGCAAAAGTAGGAAATCAAGGGGATAGATACACAGTAGGAAACTATGGTTTAGGAGGGAGAAATGAAAGCGGATACAGAATAGTAGAGTGGGCAAAAGAACAGGAAATGATTGTAGGAAACACCTGGTTCAAGCAACACCCTAGAAGATTATGGACCTGGAGGAGTCCTGATAGCAAGATTAGAAACCAGATTGATTACATTCTCATTAGCAGAAGATTTAGAAACGCGCTAACAGTAGCAAAAACAGTTCCCAGTGCTGATTGTTATAGTGACCACAGATTACTCACAGGAACATTAAGGATAAAGTTGAAGAAAGTCAAGTATATAACAGGAAACACTAAATATGACTTGTGTACATTGAGTAATGACAAGGAAATACAAAACAAATTCAACATAGAAGTACAGAACAGATTTGAAATATTGTCTGATCTAGAGATCCTATTCCAGGATGTGGATGATCAATGGGAAATGTTAAAGAATTCAATCAATGTGGCTGCAGAAACAACTATTCCAAAATTAAAGAAGGTGGGTCGTAAGAAATGGATGACTGAGGAAATTTTACACTTAATGGAAACAAGAAGACTCAACAAAAATAATCCTGCCAAATATGAAGAAATTCACAGACAAGTCAGAATATTATGTAGGAAGGCAAAAGAATCATGGCTTGAGGAAAAGTGCTTAGAAATTGAAAAACAACACAACAGTCAAAATACCAAATTAGTGCACAAAAGAATTCAGGAACTTACTAATAAAAGAACAAGTACATCAACAGGCTGCCTAAAAACTAAAGATGGCAAAATCATAATAGAAAAAGATCAGATTCTACATGTATGGACAGATTATGTGAAAGACCTGTATAATGATAACAGAGAGGAACAGTATGACATTAGATTTAATAATGAAGGACCAGCAATTTTAAAGATGGAGTTTCAACATGTTCTTAAGCATATGAAAGCTGGCAAGGCCCCCGGTGCAGATAACATCACAACAGAAATGATTAAAGCTTTAGAAGAATTTGGACTAGAGCAAGTCACTAGACTGCTGAACACATTATATGATACTGGAGATATACCTTCTGAATTATGTAACTGTATTTATTGCAATCCCAAAGAAATCAGTAACCTTAGAATGTGATCAACATAGAACAATTAGTATAATGAGTCACATCACAAAGATTTTGTTACGAATTATCATGCAAAGAGTGAGGAAGAAAATACAACCTGAAATAGGGGAAGAACAATGTGTGTTTGTAGAAGGAAAGGGTACAGTAAATGCTGTGTATATGCTGCGAGCAGTTATTGAACGTGCTTTAGAAGTAAACAAGGATATACATCTTTGCTTTATTGACTACACAAAGGCTTTTGATAGAGTTAGACATGTCAACATTGTGGATATGCTTGCAGATCTACAAATTGATGGGAAAGACATTAGACTTATAAAAAACATATATTGGAAACAACAAGCTGCCATAAGGATTGATAATGAAGTAGGACAATATCAACCAATTAAGAGAGGTGTTAGGCAGGGATGTGTAATGTCTCCAGAGCTTTTTTCCTTATACAGTGAAAATATTTTCAGAAATGTAGAAGACCTAAATGGAATCAGCATTGGAGGACGAAACATAAATAACATTAGATATGCAGATGATACAGTATTGATTGCAGACAATGATAGAAGACCGAGAGGAAAATACCTGGATGGCTTGGCCACATGGCATGGACGAGACAGGAACACTGAGCTGATCCACGACTCTGGTGATCGAGTGAAATGGCGAATCATGACCGCCCACGCTTTCCGGCATGGCACATGATTGATTGATTGAGCACATCTGACCTTGACCCGAGTGACTCAACACCGATTCTAGTTACTCACTCCAACAACAGAGTGGGTATAAAACAAACACACAATCATAAAAACAAGCATACGTTGATTGATTGATTGATTGATTAATTTAGGAATCGACATCACAGCATTCGGGGCATTCCCATAAGTGCTCCGTCCATATCCTCAGCAGCCAGCGAAGAGTTCCAGCACTAATAGTACCAGTAGCAATCTGATTATAAGTCCGTCTCGCCTTTCATTTGAGCGTTGAGCGTCGGCCAGATCCCCTCATCACTCCTCGCTGTCTCATTCTTGCCAGACCATGGTGATCCATTTGCGCACACGCGCAAATGCTTGTAACATGCTTGTTACCTGTGACCTCCGAAGCGAAGCAAGCCACTCCGCACGAAGCCTGCCCGTCCTCACCCTCGTCAGCATGCTTTCTGAGTCAGTTACAATCATGATGTGTGTGTGAGTGTGTGTGTGTCGTATTCTCCATCCAGCGGAGAGCCGCAGTGACTGCCTTCAACTCCATTTTTAAGCTGGATGTTGTGGTATCATATGCCAGGCTCTCATGCCCCAAACATCGACCATTAGCTTTGGCTATGAACCCCCAGCCACTTCTCTCACCTCTTGACACCGAACCATCTGTGTAGATAATCACATCACCCGAGTGAGCATTGTCCTGAATTAGTTGCTGGATTTCCACTTCCGTGGCCCCTGCTGGCCACTCCCTGCACTCCCAGCTTAATGTGATTATAACTCTGCACAAGTCTGACTGCTCCGCTGGCACTTTGACCCACTCCTCTCCACGCCTAATGTTCTCCAAGGGGCACACCTGTCTGATCGTATCCTCTGCTTGAGCCATCCATGATTTCCCTCTTATCAGTCGCTGACCCTTAACTGCGCCCAGCGCCTCATGCAGTGGGTGGTCTGTGTCTGCAGCTACTCTGAGGTATGCCTTCGCCTGCATCACATTGAGCCTACCAGCAACAGTTGGCAGACCAAGGATGTAACGCAAACACACTACTGGGGTGTCTCTAGTGCATCCCAGAATGACCTGCATAGCTTCGTTCTGTATGCGCTCTAACTTCACCAGCTGACTCTCTGAGACAGTGAGCAGACCTAATCCATAATCAATTACTGAGAGGATCAAGTGCTGGTATAGTGTGAAAAGCATTCTCTGCTCTGTGTCCATTGCAGCCATAGTTTTAAGTGCACTGAGTCCCTTTTGAGATCTTGTCACAACCGTCTCCACATGGTCCTTGAAGGATAGGCTCCTGTCAAATGTGATCACCAGATACTTCAGTTTGTTCTCTCTGCTGACATTTCCACCATCTATTGCGAGGCTTGGGACATCAGCTCTTACAATCCTGTTGTCCAGAAAGCACCACAAAACAGCCGCCTTTTCTGGGTGGATGACAGCACTCATTTTTGTGCACCAGTCAATCACTTTATCTACTGTCGCCTGTAACTCCTGGGCTGTTTTCTCCCTATCTCTCCCCTGCCTATATGCAAGAATATCATCTGCAAATGTTAGTATTATTCCAACGCCTGGTGCTTCTAGGTTTGCAATCTTGCTCGTATACACATTAAAGAGCACCGGTGAGACTGCAGATCCCTGTGGCAGTCCCGGGGTTAACATATGTGGCTCTGAGGTCCATGCACCCAGATGGAGAGCAACCAGACGAGAGTGTAGGACGGCTGCTATCCAGTTCACCAACCAGGGATTGACCCCCTTCACCATCAGTGTGATCATCAAATTATCATATTGAACTCTATTGTACGCATCCTCGAGATCAAGCGCTACCGCCATCGTTTCCTGTCTACTCTGGAACCCCTCATAAACATCAAAGGCAAAAGTGGCTGCATTTGACCAGGTATCTTTTCCTGGCCTGTAGCTCCCCAGGCCTCTTGGAAGAAGCTTCCCCCTTTCCAAAAAAATCCTGCAGCTTAACAGCGACTATCTTCTCTTAAACCTTCCCAAATGTATTTTGAAGGGTGATGATCCTAAAGCCTCTAAGCTTTGATTGATCCTTGAATGGTTTTGGGAGAGGGATGAGATAGCTGTGCACCCAATCCTGCGGTACCGATGCTGTCCTAATGCTCTGGTTAAAGCAGTCTGTCATCTCCTCCAGGTCTGCATCGCTCAAATCCTTCATGTGGCCATACCTGACCCCATCGGGCCCTGGTGCCGTGTCTTTTGCCTTTTTCAAAATGTTTTTAACATCTTCCACCTGTATGATGTCTTCATACTGCATATTCTTCGTGGTGCCAGATAACTCCTCTCTTACTGCATCCCTGGTGTCCGCATCATTATGATTGGTCTGCTCTAAAAATCTCTGGAGAAACGCCTCCCCTTTCTCTTTGTCTGTTGTCACGCGCACACTATCATCTGTATAAATTGTTCCCACTGTCATAGGCCGATCTTTTCTCTGCAGTTGCCTGTGCAGTTTCCAGAATTTTCGCAGTGTTTTATCACCCCCAATCTCCCTCATGAAACATTCCCATTTTGCCTTTTTGGCGTCTGCAGCACAGCGCTTGAAAACCCCCACCTTGTCTTTCTTGACGTTTTCCGCTGTGGCCACTCTCTCTCGTGAGCTTCGAAGTGTCTGTCGCACTTTCTTTAGCTGCTTCACTGCAGCTCTCTTTGCTTTCCAAGTATGGTCTACTTCTGGGGTCCACCATGGGGGCTGCAAAAAGGGAGTTTTAACAGTCCTGTTGCATGCCCCTTGTCTGAGGCGTCCAAGAAGGCAATCGGTCCACTCATACCGGAAGGTCTTGCGCGCTCTCCCAGCTTTAACTTTCCTGGGTTTAGAGATCAGGACTGAGTATGGCATGTGATCACTCCCATGGTCATTCAAAACAGTCCACTTTACATCAAGGACTGATGACTGGGAGACAAGTGCCAAGTCAATAGCTGTGTCTGCATCGCCAGGCCTCATTGCCATTCTTGTCGGCCTACCATCATTTATGCAGACCACATCGGAGTCCACCATGGCATCCGCAAGGGCAATTCCCTGTCGGTTTTCTCCACTACAGTCCCAATCTCTGTTCCTTGCATTGAAGTCTCCACATATGAGTAGCCTACCACCTGATAATTCCTCCAGTTTATTAAGCCAGTCCCAATGTTCCTTTCTAACAAAACAGTCCACTGTGGCATATACATTTATGATGTTTCAACTTAAGCCACCAATCTCCATTTGTATACCCTGGACCTCTCTTGCACTGTGATTCCACTGGCTCAAGTCAAGTACCACATGCTTCACTCCTCTCTTCACCAGCAGGCCTTGCCCATGTCTCTTTTGCCCAGTAGGGTTTATATAACTGGCGTACCCAGGGCAATGGTATTTGTCTGTATTTAGCTCCTGGAGCATGAGGACGTCAAAATCATATATTAGTCTCTCCAATATAGGACCTCTCTGTCTGGCACTGCGACAATTCCAGTATCCCACTCTTACATAGTTGAAAATTAGTCTCTCCACTTTTCGTCTTGCTCTCCTGGCGCCTGCCCTCCTATTTCTATGCCGTCTTCTCACACCATTTCCTCGTCTTCTCATCCTCACTCTCTCTTCGCTAGCCTCTGAGGGATGTGTCAAGCGCAGAGCACATGCTCCGTAGCTCCGGCGACGATTCCCGTGTTTAAATAAATCCATAGGCAAAGTTTGGATATTGCAGGAAATAAACGGTCGCCCTAGCATTGCCTGCTTGCTAGGGAAGAGGCAGGGGATGTCCCGCAGGAGTCCATACGCCTGGTGCCGCCCGGCACGCCTGCCATACGTCCAACGTTCACGACCAGTTAACCCATGGCCATCCAGTTCCTCAGCACGCTGGTCCACCTTGAACTTGGGGGTTTATATTTAGAGTTTTCCTTCTCCTAGATGGACTGCTGTCCAAAGCTAACGGGTTCCACCTACGCGGGAGAGGGGTTAGAGCGCGCCGACTCGCTTGGCAGGCACGTCTCCGAGCATATGAGGTATTTTCTAAGGAACTCAGATCCCACCCTGAGATCCCTCCTCGCCCTCTGTGCCCACCGCCAGTTGGTCCACGGCTGCTTATTGGATATTCGCAGCTAACCTCTATATCTAGAGGCCGTTCCACGATCCGCCACCTGTGGACGCGCTGGGTCGGGGATGGTCGCCCCAGCTTTACCCAGACACACATGTAGAGATAGGGGTTAAACAATGGATGCAGGGATGGATGTTTGAATGTATCAATGGATGTATAGATGGATGAATAGATGGATGCATGAATGGATTTATCGATGTATGGATTGATGGATGAATAGTTAGATGGATGGATGGATGGATGGATGGATGGTTGGTTGGATGGATGGATGGATGGATGCATAGATGGATGACTGAATCTATGGCTGTATTTATGGATGTATGGTTGGATAGATGGATGGATGTATACATTGACGAATGAATGAATGGATGTCTAGATGAATGAATAGATGGATGGATATATGGATTAATGCATAGATTAATAGATTGTAGGATGGGTGTATACATGGATGGACTAATACATGAACGCATGAGTGTATGGATGAATGGATGGATGTATGGATGTATGTATTAATGGACAGATGAATGGATGGATGTATTGATCGATGTATGTTTGGATAGATGGACAAATTCATGGATGAATGAAGAGATGAATAGATGGCTGGCTGGATGGATGGATGGATGGATGAATGGATGGATAGATAGATGTATAAAACTTCCGGTTCAATATGGCGGATAGGTGGTTGAGCTGTTAAGGCCTCTATGGTGATTTTGCTTGTGGCAACAGCTTGCTTACGCATTTTTCTCACGTTGGACTGGTAGTACATGGTTCCGTCGCCCAGCTACTGAGTTAAGTGCTTGGAGCGACACTGAGCTGTGGATTTCGCGTGGAGTGCTAAGTCTGTCCGCGGTATTTTGATCTGTATGTTGAGAAAATGGCGGCGGCCGGTTGCTTAACTAGCTAGTTTTACATTATGCAGTAATGTGTGTGAAGCTGCTGCTTTTCTAGTGACTGCCACATCCATCGACGATGAACTGTAATGTTGTGGTAGCCTTATGCATGTTCTTGCCTGTGCGTGCTGATGGTTTGTCGGTACTGCTGTTTGTTCCACTTTTCGCATGGGACAGTGAGGGGCCTTTTGTGTGATATTCACTGGCACAAGAACGAAGCATTATGAGAGTGACACTGTGCTGTGAAGTTGGAACAGCGACTAACTAACAAAGTAAATAGATGTATGTATGGATACATGTTTTAATGTCTGGTTGTATGTATGGATGAATGAATGGGTGAATGGATATATGGATGGCTAGATGATTGGTTGGATTGACTTATAGATGTATGGATAGATTAATGGATGAATGTATGGACGGACTGGTGAATGTGTGGACACCTGGATGAATGGATGGATGATGCATTAATAAATGTGTGGATACATGGATTAATGTATATGAATATATGGATGGATGGATGTATGGATCGATGCATGTATCGATGGGTGGATGTGTAGATAGATGTATGAATAGATTTATACATGTATGTATGGATGGTAGATGTATTTATAGATGGATGGACGCGTGGATTTATGGATGAGAGTATGGGTGGATATATGTATAGATGGATGGATAATTAGATGGGTGGATCGATAGACGGACAGATGAATGTAATAATGAATGGGTGGATGGATGGATGGGTGTGTCAACAACTCAACTGACAGGCATCCTCGGGTACTTCTCACACACCCATACAAGACAACTTGCAAGTCGTGTGGGAGGCAAAATGCATGGTCCATTTTATTGCCGTTGGCTCGCTTACAAGCGGTAAACAGTCGCTAATGCAATACACAATATACAGCCACAGAATTCTCTAACACAAACTGCTAACCCTATGCTAGTTCTGTCTATTAGTGAACACAAAACTCCTAACGCTATTCTAAACGATGTGAACGCCTCAAGTCCAGTCTCCCGTCTGCCTAACATCTCTCCCGTGGTTACACACCACGCGGGGTGACCTTCACCTTCGTGCGTGTTACCTCACATCGCACGCTGCTGGCAAACGTGGCCTGTTGAGTGCATACTCAACTGTGCTGTGGCTACACGAGGTGTGATGTTATCGTGATGAGAGTGCTAACTCTCTGAACAACGCCTGCGTGTCTCATGAGGGAGTGGCTAACCTTCTCCTATTACCTCATCTCCCCTGCCCTTGCCTCGGGCACCGTATCTCCTCCTGGTCTCTTCAGGATTGACCGCTCTCCCTGGCGGAGGGGATGCGGTCGAGTCTTTGACACCCACCCACCCCTCTTGTGTTGCGTCATCAACTTTCACTCATTGGTTGTGACGCAAGAGGTTCCTAAACAAAAAATTAGTGTCTCTAATTTTTGTCAAAGACTCTAGATAACCTGGCTTTGGGCATTCCAATAGACTATTAATAACTATTGTCACAATGTAGCAAAGCCTTACTTGGCTACTGGCAATCGCCACAAACTTGACTGGTTGGCGTGAGCCCCTACTCACATGCTATATTATATTTATCAGAGGTATGTCTGAACCGGACCGTTGTCTTATAAGACCTGCCCTCACATAGTAAATTAACTTACTACCCATACAAAGTTGACTTTCTTAGGGTCAACACATGAATTGCTTCATGTCCCCCATATAATATTTAACAACCATTCTACAAGAGTGTGTGCGACAGGCTTTACCTCCTTCGCTTTCGCGCGTAAGACTATTTCACTGTTAATTTAGTTCTTCGTTGTCTATTATGTCCCCTGGCCCCAAAGTTATCTGCCTTTGATTTACACATAGTGTATGCAATTTATATGTTTGTTTTTCTGGTTGTTTGCGTGTTTGGATGTAATAAATCTACTAATCTAAGTTCTACTCTATATTTCTAACCTATCTGTGTATGTATGTTAGTTTTTTGAGTGTCATAATTTGGTTCAATGTGGCCACAAACAGGTGTATAACACTAATTCGTGACTACATTCCCTTGTTATGAAACCCAAAATACTGTAATCTAAGTTCTAAACTATATCACAGACAACACATTCATACCAACACATTTTCACTAACGAAAACCAACATTAACACAGACAAATATTAAAAGTCGTGGCAGGCAGCAGAAGAATTTGCTGACTGCTTGCATTCTCTCCCGTCTATCTTTCATTCATTCTCACTTTCACCCTTCTGTCATACTCCTTTCACCCTTACTTCTATCACCCATCACTCATCCCTCCATACTTATTCTTCTACTTATTTAAAAACCTTGGAGTGAGACTGTACAGGTTTGGCTCAGTTTGAGATAAGTGAGCCCAATGACTGTGCGAAAGTCGTTGCACGAGTCATGTATATACAATATATTTACATGGATGAGCAAGGGTTGATGGTTTGTTCCCTTGATCTTATACTATATTACACTAAAATAAAAATTCTATATTCTACCCTACTAATACTAATTCTATAACTATGTGTTAACTACTTTATTAACTTTGTTATGTTAATTATATGATATGGTTATATTAATTCTTATCTTTATCTAATCTAAGGGATGTAATATAACTAACTGAATGTCATAGATGTGATGTGAGTTATGTATCTTAATTAAATGGATGATATGAATAGCCATTATCTATTTTTCTCAATACTAAGCTAAATAATGTTTTTAATAGCTGAAAGAAATTACACGAATGATGTTAATCTAAATGTTGTAAAAGATGTATGTTCACTTATATAATGTTTTTATTCTATTATGGTGTGACTGGATGATACTAATACATGGTAATGTTAGTTGGATGGTATGGTTTTATTAAGATGGGGTAAGCTAAACTAAGCTATAGCTAAATGAAGTGTAACCCTCTAAATGGTACTATTCCTATCATAATTTTAATTTCGCTTGTAATTAACTATTCTTACGTCTAACCTAAAATTTAAGTTTAAATTAAAGTTAAGTAACTGGGTTAATTACTGTACTAAGTAAACTATTTAAATAAATGAGAATATTATATTACCTAATTCTATCTCTAATTTATCACTATCTTAAAATACTATATTACATATCACATTTAGTTTATATACATGGTATTCAGTTTCCTCAGGTTAGTAGCTGCCTTCACGTTTGTATATTAGTTACATAGGCACAATATATAACTACACAATTTGCCTGGGTATCTGAAATACATTATACAGTCATCATAGAGTTTATCGGTAGTGCACGTGTAGAGATTCGCTGGTGTCGTAGCTCAGTCTTTACGTGTCTGACATTAAGCACTGTTCTGACACTGTTTTCTGCGTTTAACTCACATGATACACCGGAATGGAGCTTAGTTGGAAATGAGCTGTCCTCGTTCACACGGTGGTATCTAAGTATAGCAGCACAGTTCTTAATCTGATGTCTACGGACATATGAGAGTTCAGTGTTTTGGTACATGATTACGCCAATAATGTGGATATGTATGTAAGCTATTTTACATCTTATATTATCAAATATTCATGTACTAACTATCAGTCTACATTTAACTGTTGGATTTCAGGTATTTCTACCCCAGATGGTCTGCTAAGGGTATCAGCCAGAATATTATCCTTACCCTTGATATGTTCTATACTAAATGTATAGTTTTGCAAAATAAGAGACCACCTGTATATCCGGTCATTTCGATGCACACCACTCTGGATGACCGTGATGGGAGAATTGTCGGTCTGGATAATGAAGTGCACACCCGCCAGAAAACGGTGGAGCTTTCTCACCGAGTAGATGACGCTCAGGGCCTCCAGTTCTGCTATCGAATATCTGGACTCGGTAGGTGTGATCTTACGGCCCACGTAGCAAATCGGATGGAAGATGCCCTCATAAAATTGGCCTAGGACTGCAGCGATGGAGATCCTGCTGGCATCTGTCCTAAGATAATAAACGAGCCCAGGGTTAGGCAAGCGGAGGATGGGAACATTACTAAAAAGAATTTTCAATTTTGACAATGCAGAAATTAATAATGCATCTTTCACATCCAATTTTACTGATGCTTTTAGCACATTAGAAAATACACTTGTAATTTCAGCTAGGTTTGGAATAAATTTACTGTAGTAATTAACTAATCCTAAAAGACTTCTAACCTGCTTTTTCGTAGTAGGCATGGTTAGATTCATAATTTTTGTAATAATCCTATTGTCAGTCTTCAGTTGACCTTGAGAGATGACATGACCCAAAAATTCAATTTCTTTTAGGCCTAATTCGACTTTGCTCGGTTTGACAGTGAGACCGAAGAGTCGCAACCTATCAAACACATGTCTCAGTTTCAGTAAGTGTGCAGTCCAGTCTTCAGTATGGACACATATATCATCTATATAGGTCACAGTATTCGTCACTCCATGTAATAGATCTCTAGTTAAGCGTACGAAAGTGGCAGGAGCATTTCGAAGTCCGAAAGGAAGAAATCGCCACTCGTATAGTCCTAAAGGTGTTGAAAACGCAGTAAGATGCATAGATTGAGCTTGCATCGGGACCTGCCAGTATCCTTTAGTAAGATCTAGTTTTGAAAAGATTTTAGAGGTAGACATGTCCAAGATAAGATCTTCGCAGGAAGGAATAGGTTCTGCGTCGATCTTAGTGATGTTATTGAGTTTCCGATAGTCCACGCATAGACGAATTGTGGAATCTTTCTTCTTAACTAGGACGATTGGAAAAGAGTACTCTGATGTAGACTTTTGGATAATCCCGCTAGCTTCTAAATTAAGAATTTCCTTATTTAGATTTTCCCTATAGCTGAGTGGGATAGAGTACGGCCTACATTTAATAGGCTTAGAATCTGAAAGAAGAATGGAGTGTTCGATTCTGTCCGTCCTACCTGGGATGTCAGAGAATAAGTCTTTGTATTCAGTAACTAAATCCACTAATTGTCGTCGTTGAATGTCTGTTAGTCCCTGATCTATATGTATGCTGTCCACTGTCGCAGTTTTGTCTACAATGGGAACAGGTAGTTCCATTCCGTCGTCGTCTGCCTGATTCAGTACAGTGGTGGTACTAAGTGTGTATTCTGTTAACTGACTAGGTGTATTGCCATTGTCGGAACTGCCAGTCTCGCTAACTAGTGTAGTTGCGTTGTGTATGTCTGTCGTCTGATCACTAGGTGTTGGTGCACTCTGTTCGTCTGTCACTACTTCTGTTTCGTGTCTTGAAAAGTAAGGTTTCAACATGTTGACATGGAATATCTTTAAGTGTCCGTTTATTGATATTTCATAGTCAACATCTGAAATTCTACGTACCACCTTGAATGGCCCTTGCCATGAGGTTAACAATAAATTTCTTTTGTCTGGAAGTAGCAAGAGTATGTCTTGATCTGGTTCAAGTTCAATTGTTCTTGCCCCTTTGTTGGCATATTGGCGGTAGATTTGACCCTTCCTCTCCAAAGCTGCCTTAGCGATAACACACGATTTCATGATCTTGTCTCGTGTTTCTGTCACCATTTCATAAGGTGTTTTAGGGATCGGAATTTCAATAGAATCAGTTATTACCTGATGGTAAATGGTTAGGGGTCCACGTGGGTTAGCCCCGTAAACTAATTCAAACGGTGAGAAACCCGTGCTTGAATGGGGAATCTCCCGATAGGCGAACAGCACTGTTGGTAACAGTGTATCCCAATCAGCTGGGTTTTCTGCTGTCACCTTAGCCAGCATATGCTTTAGGTCACCGTTAATTTTTTCTACTATTCCATTGCTGGCTGGATGGTATGCTGTCGTAAAATGTTGTTTAATACCTAACATTTTTGTAAGGGCTTGCGTTGCAGCCGATATGAACTGAGTTCCACGATCGGATAAAATGGTCCGTGGGAATCCGAATCGTGAGAACAGGTGTAGAAATACATTGGCAACGTCTTTGGAGGTGATGTACTTCAAAGCTACTGCCTCAACCCACCTTGTACATAGGTCGACCATTGTCAATATGAAGCGATTTCCTTTGCTGGACACCTGATTCAGGGGTCCAACAATATCTACCGCCACACTCTCAAATGGCCTAGAAGCCAGTGTAGAAGGCTGTACTTCAGCTGTAGGATGTTTACCCTTACGTACTAATTGTTGACAGACATTACACGAACGACAAAATAATTTTATGTCATTGCAAAAACCTGGCCAATAGAAATGAGCCTGAATTCTGGCCCTGGTCTTATCATATGCAAGATGACCAGCAAACGGTGACTCATGTGCAATCTTTAGCACAGTTAGACGATGTTGTTCCGATAACACCGTTTGCTGAATCTCATGGTTACCAGTAGTATAATATCTAGTTAAAATACCATTGTTAAGTCTAAAAAACCAAGATGCATTTTTGGTCACTTTGGCTTTATCTTTTAACAATTTTAAGTATGGAGACACACTAGTATCAGCTTTTTGCTGTTCTATAAATTTCCGTCTGCTGGTGTCCTCTGTGCCAGTTGGGGAAAGCAACAGTAGTCTCTCATCTTGTAGTGTGTCTTGATGTTTCACACTGTCTGCTCTTGTTGTTGCATTAGCTGCATTTAATTTCTCCCATGCAACTATTTCCTCATTAGTACATTGTTTCAGTTGAGGTAAACACCCCAAAATTAAATCAGTACAAGGGTTGTTAAGTATTGCACAAGTAAAGGTACCGGAAAGAAACGGGGAATTAATACGGGCTTTTGCCAAAGGGTAAGTCTCAATGTTACCCGAAAAGGTTCGGCATTTGACAGTGTCACCTGTGTAATCACCCGGACTCACTAGTTCTTTCCGAAGACCGATAAGGGTGCTGCCGCTGTCCAGCAAACATTGACATGGTACATCATTGACCATTGCATGGTGGAACACTAACTTGCCTCTGGAGGCTAATGCTGCATTCACACTCTCAGATGAGCATGGTACTGTATGTCCACATTCTAGTCTTCCGTCTGCATGGAATTGGTGACATCGTTCACAGCTGTCAAAGCTTAATATATCGTTAGCAGCACACACATCCTCTGCTTGGTTAGTTGGTAAGTCACTTTCAATCTCACACTCATTCTCACTACCACTATCTGAAGAGGTGTCAATCAACATAGCGTTGTTAGCTTTCACACGTTGGCGGCCAAGGCACTTATTAGAATAATGGCCATAAGAGGAACAAAAAAAACATTTGATTGCACGCCTGTATGCAGACCGTTTGCTTTGCTGCTTCTTGATCACATTTTCAAGATGCGCCGGATAATTCGGCGATTTGTCGCACATAGCATAAGTGTCGTGCATTTGTTGACAGTACATGCATTTGGAAACTTTTCTGTCTTTCTTATCATACTTCTGAAAAGGTTTTCTGTTACCCTGATAATTTTTTGATTGGTCTTTGACAAAGGAAACTATCTCAGAGTCATTGGAGGTCTTAAACACATCTCTGTTAGAAGAAAAATATGCTGACCCTTTCTTTTCAAACTGCTCTATGTTTTCAATGTCTGACTGCTGCAAAAATTTGGCAAAAGGAGAAGGTATGGTGGATATAACCTTATCCATAGTAATTAAGTTTTTTAATCTATCAAAGTCTTTTCCTATGTTAGCTGCTTTAAGCCACCTGTTTAGTACACTCTGTACATTTGAAACATAATCAATAAAGGTTTCACTAGGTTTAGGTTTTAGATTTGAGAACTGAACCTGATACCCAGGGGCATCAAGTAAAAAGTGCTGCATAATCCTATCATGGATGTATTGATAGCTAGATCTAAGTTCAATAGGAATAGACTCTATTACTTTAAGGGGCTCACCACTCAGATTCTTCATATAAATAGGAGCCCACATCTCTAAAGGAACTTGGTGATATTTAAATTGATACTCTAGATTCTCTGTCCAGGCAGATATGGAGTCCTCTTTACAATATGGTTTGATAATATTTTTGTATTTGTTGAACTTATTTTCCTCTTGTTGCATTCTTAGTTTAGTGGCAGAGATCTCTGCGTGTGAGTCTACATCCATGCTTTTCATTTTTAACTGTGTCTCTGATTCTACTTGAATTTGTTTTTCCTTAATATCTATTTCTTTTTGCTTTAGATCTAATTCCTTTTGTTTTAATTCTTTCTCTTGATCTAATTGTTTTTGTTTCATCTCCTTATCATATTGTAATTGTTGTTGTATTTGTTGTTGTTTAACTTCTAATTCTTTATGCTTAATTTGTTTGTCATCTTCTAGCTGCTTTTGTTTTGTTATCTCAGCTAGTTCTGCAATCTCCTTTTGATGTTGTCTTTCTAGTGCCCGTTCATTTCTTTCAGCGTTCTCTTTTCGTATGCGTTCAGCTGTTTCAGCATCTTTTGCTTCTTTAAATTTCTTATCAGCATATTCTTCTAGCTCTTTACCCGTATATTGTAACTCTTTACCCGTTTTTATGAAGTCAGCTAGAGTAGCCATGATGTTTAGTAATGTAGCTAGTGTTGATCTACACTGTTTTGTTTATTTACCTATTTATTTCCAATGTTATCTATTTGTTCCTTGTTAAGGAATATTAATTTTATTTTCAGTTTATATGTTGAACAAACTTGTATGTTGGAAAATCAGAGCACAAAAATTATTATAGTGTGTCACAAGCTGAAAAAGAGATGCACTATTAATCACAATGCATGCCAAAAATATAGTTGTACTCAGCTTAATGTGGGAACGAAGCTCCTTTGACACAGGTCACCTTGCTTGGTACACTGGGGTGGAGACACGTTTCGTAAGTAGCACACCGTATTTGGCCCACAGGTGTATGTGCACAGCTGTTGTTTGCCCTCTGATATATAGGGCAGCAGTAAACACCCCTACTAAACGATATGATTCACTCGACCACTAAGGACAATGACTTAGACAATGACAGACTCACGAACAACTAGAACATGTATCAATTAATTTTAATGTCAATGTCCTGTCTTTGTTTTAAACAATAATTGCCTTTCGTTACTAACCTAGTTAATTTCTGTAGACGTTGTGCAGCTAAGTATCAGATGCTTAGCCCGAAAATAGTTCCATCGTGACGATAAGCAAAGAGAAAATAGACCCAAAAATGAATAAATGCTTGTAAAGAAATCAAAATAACATAATAATGTGTAAATAAATAATTATATTCCTTTAGTAGTTGAAATAAATAACTAATAAATGATATAACGTACCGATTCAGGCGGGCAGCCGTCTAGCAATTCTCTACACACTCGACTGCTGTATGCTAATGAGCCCAGACGACTGTTTGTCAATCATCTGACGTCACAGCACAGTGCGATGAAAAATCGATATTGTCGGCTGGCTTTGTATCGCTCCGCCGTGAATCATTTTTGGTACTCATTTCTCAACAAAAAGGCAAATATATAAATAAATATGAGAAAACAAGAATATTAATACTTACAGCTTTGATGAATACATACTTTGACTAAATAAATATTTCATAAATACAATTAAACAGTTTAATATGTCACGATAGGCACATTTCTAGCTTGCAAAATTACTCTCGTCTGCACAAATCACCGTCACTACACAAATTAAACCCTAGTCTAGAGCCTCGTGGACGAGTGGAGTAGCTTGAATATTACATTCAAGCTTCACTTCTGACAACCACAATTACCCTGGCCTGTCAACAACTCAACTGACAGGCATCCTCGGGTACTTCTCACACACCCATACAAGACAACTTGCAAGTCGTGTGGGAGGCAAAATGCATGGTCCATTTTATTGCCGTTGGCTCGCTTACAAGCGGTAAACAGTCGCTAATGCAATACACAATATACAGCCACAGAATTCTCTAACACAAACTGCTAACCCTATGCTAGTTCTGTCTATTAGTGAACACAAAACTCCTAACGCTATTCTAAACGATGTGAACGCCTCAAGTCCAGTCTCCCGTCTGCCTAACATCTCTCCCGTGGTTACACACCACGCGGGGTGACCTTCACCTTCGTGCGTGTTACCTCACATCGCACGCTGCTGGCAAACGTGGCCTGTTGAGTGCATACTCAACTGTGCTGTGGCTACACGAGGTGTGATGTTATCGTGATGAGAGTGCTAACTCTCTGAACAACGCCTGCGTGTCTCATGAGGGAGTGGCTAACCTTCTCCTATTACCTCATCTCCCCTGCCCTTGCCTCGGGCACCGTATCTCCTCCTGGTCTCTTCAGGATTGACCGCTCTCCCTGGCGGAGGGGATGCGGTCGAGTCTTTGACACCCACCCACCCCTCTTGTGTTGCGTCATCAACTTTCACTCATTGGTTGTGACGCAAGAGGTTCCTAAACAAAAAATTAGTGTCTCTAATTTTTGTCAAAGACTCTAGATAACCTGGCTTTGGGCATTCCAATAGACTATTAATAACTATTGTCACAATGTAGCAAAGCCTTACTTGGCTACTGGCAATCGCCACAAACTTGACTGGTTGGCGTGAGCCCCTACTCACATGCTATATTATATTTATCAGAGGTATGTCTGAACCGGACCGTTGTCTTATAAGACCTGCCCTCACATAGTAAATTAACTTACTACCCATACAAAGTTGACTTTCTTAGGGTCAACACATGAATTGCTTCATGTCCCCCATATAATATTTAACAACCATTCTACAAGAGTGTGTGCGACAGGCTTTACCTCCTTCGCTTTCGCGCGTAAGACTATTTCACTGTTAATTTAGTTCTTCGTTGTCTATTATGTCCCCTGGCCCCAAAGTTATCTGCCTTTGATTTACACATAGTGTATGCAATTTATATGTTTGTTTTTCTGGTTGTTTGCGTGTTTGGATGTAATAAATCTACTAATCTAAGTTCTACTCTATATTTCTAACCTATCTGTGTATGTATGTTAGTTTTTTGAGTGTCATAATTTGGTTCAATGTGGCCACAAACAGGTGTATAACACTAATTCGTGACTACATTCCCTTGTTATGAAACCCAAAATACTGTAATCTAAGTTCTAAACTATATCACAGACAACACATTCATACCAACACATTTTCACTAACGAAAACCAACATTAACACAGACAAATATTAAAAGTCGTGGCAGGCAGCAGAAGAATTTGCTGACTGCTTGCATTCTCTCCCGTCTATCTTTCATTCATTCTCACTTTCACCCTTCTGTCATACTCCTTTCACCCTTACTTCTATCACCCATCACTCATCCCTCCATACTTATTCTTCTACTTATTTAAAAACCTTGGAGTGAGACTGTACAGGTTTGGCTCAGTTTGAGATAAGTGAGCCCAATGACTGTGCGAAAGTCGTTGCACGAGTCATGTATATACAATATATTTACATGGATGAGCAAGGGTTGATGGTTTGTTCCCTTGATCTTATACTATATTACACTAAAATAAAAATTCTATATTCTACCCTACTAATACTAATTCTATAACTATGTGTTAACTACTTTATTAACTTTGTTATGTTAATTATATGATATGGTTATATTAATTCTTATCTTTATCTAATCTAAGGGATGTAATATAACTAACTGAATGTCATAGATGTGATGTGAGTTATGTATCTTAATTAAATGGATGATATGAATAGCCATTATCTATTTTTCTCAATACTAAGCTAAATAATGTTTTTAATAGCTGAAAGAAATTACACGAATGATGTTAATCTAAATGTTGTAAAAGATGTATGTTCACTTATATAATGTTTTTATTCTATTATGGTGTGACTGGATGATACTAATACATGGTAATGTTAGTTGGATGGTATGGTTTTATTAAGATGGGGTAAGCTAAACTAAGCTATAGCTAAATGAAGTGTAACCCTCTAAATGGTACTATTCCTATCATAATTTTAATTTCGCTTGTAATTAACTATTCTTACGTCTAACCTAAAATTTAAGTTTAAATTAAAGTTAAGTAACTGGGTTAATTACTGTACTAAGTAAACTATTTAAATAAATGAGAATATTATATTACCTAATTCTATCTCTAATTTATCACTATCTTAAAATACTATATTACATATCACATTTAGTTTATATACATGGTATTCAGTTTCCTCAGGTTAGTAGCTGCCTTCACGTTTGTATATTAGTTACATAGGCACAATATATAACTACACAATTTGCCTGGGTATCTGAAATACATTATACAGTCATCATAGAGTTTATCGGTAGTGCACGTGTAGAGATTCGCTGGTGTCGTAGCTCAGTCTTTACGTGTCTGACATTAAGCACTGTTCTGACACTGTTTTCTGCGTTTAACTCACATGATACACCGGAATGGAGCTTAGTTGGAAATGAGCTGTCCTCGTTCACACGGTGGTATCTAAGTATAGCAGCACAGTTCTTAATCTGATGTCTACGGACATATGAGAGTTCAGTGTTTTGGTACATGATTACGCCAATAATGTGGATATGTATGTAAGCTATTTTACATCTTATATTATCAAATATTCATGTACTAACTATCAGTCTACATTTAACTGTTGGATTTCAGGTATTTCTACCCCAGATGGTCTGCTAAGGGTATCAGCCAGAATATTATCCTTACCCTTGATATGTTCTATACTAAATGTATAGTTTTGCAAAATAAGAGACCACCTGTATATCCGGTCATTTCGATGCACACCACTCTGGATGACCGTGATGGGAGAATTGTCGGTCTGGATAATGAAGTGCACACCCGCCAGAAAACGGTGGAGCTTTCTCACCGAGTAGATGACGCTCAGGGCCTCCAGTTCTGCTATCGAATATCTGGACTCGGTAGGTGTGATCTTACGGCCCACGTAGCAAATCGGATGGAAGATGCCCTCATAAAATTGGCCTAGGACTGCAGCGATGGAGATCCTGCTGGCATCTGTCCTAAGATAATAAACGAGCCCAGGGTTAGGCAAGCGGAGGATGGGAACATTACTAAAAAGAATTTTCAATTTTGACAATGCAGAAATTAATAATGCATCTTTCACATCCAATTTTACTGATGCTTTTAGCACATTAGAAAATACACTTGTAATTTCAGCTAGGTTTGGAATAAATTTACTGTAGTAATTAACTAATCCTAAAAGACTTCTAACCTGCTTTTTCGTAGTAGGCATGGTTAGATTCATAATTTTTGTAATAATCCTATTGTCAGTCTTCAGTTGACCTTGAGAGATGACATGACCCAAAAATTCAATTTCTTTTAGGCCTAATTCGACTTTGCTCGGTTTGACAGTGAGACCGAAGAGTCGCAACCTATCAAACACATGTCTCAGTTTCAGTAAGTGTGCAGTCCAGTCTTCAGTATGGACACATATATCATCTATATAGGTCACAGTATTCGTCACTCCATGTAATAGATCTCTAGTTAAGCGTACGAAAGTGGCAGGAGCATTTCGAAGTCCGAAAGGAAGAAATCGCCACTCGTATAGTCCTAAAGGTGTTGAAAACGCAGTAAGATGCATAGATTGAGCTTGCATCGGGACCTGCCAGTATCCTTTAGTAAGATCTAGTTTTGAAAAGATTTTAGAGGTAGACATGTCCAAGATAAGATCTTCGCAGGAAGGAATAGGTTCTGCGTCGATCTTAGTGATGTTATTGAGTTTCCGATAGTCCACGCATAGACGAATTGTGGAATCTTTCTTCTTAACTAGGACGATTGGAAAAGAGTACTCTGATGTAGACTTTTGGATAATCCCGCTAGCTTCTAAATTAAGAATTTCCTTATTTAGATTTTCCCTATAGCTGAGTGGGATAGAGTACGGCCTACATTTAATAGGCTTAGAATCTGAAAGAAGAATGGAGTGTTCGATTCTGTCCGTCCTACCTGGGATGTCAGAGAATAAGTCTTTGTATTCAGTAACTAAATCCACTAATTGTCGTCGTTGAATGTCTGTTAGTCCCTGATCTATATGTATGCTGTCCACTGTCGCAGTTTTGTCTACAATGGGAACAGGTAGTTCCATTCCGTCGTCGTCTGCCTGATTCAGTACAGTGGTGGTACTAAGTGTGTATTCTGTTAACTGACTAGGTGTATTGCCATTGTCGGAACTGCCAGTCTCGCTAACTAGTGTAGTTGCGTTGTGTATGTCTGTCGTCTGATCACTAGGTGTTGGTGCACTCTGTTCGTCTGTCACTACTTCTGTTTCGTGTCTTGAAAAGTAAGGTTTCAACATGTTGACATGGAATATCTTTAAGTGTCCGTTTATTGATATTTCATAGTCAACATCTGAAATTCTACGTACCACCTTGAATGGCCCTTGCCATGAGGTTAACAATAAATTTCTTTTGTCTGGAAGTAGCAAGAGTATGTCTTGATCTGGTTCAAGTTCAATTGTTCTTGCCCCTTTGTTGGCATATTGGCGGTAGATTTGACCCTTCCTCTCCAAAGCTGCCTTAGCGATAACACACGATTTCATGATCTTGTCTCGTGTTTCTGTCACCATTTCATAAGGTGTTTTAGGGATCGGAATTTCAATAGAATCAGTTATTACCTGATGGTAAATGGTTAGGGGTCCACGTGGGTTAGCCCCGTAAACTAATTCAAACGGTGAGAAACCCGTGCTTGAATGGGGAATCTCCCGATAGGCGAACAGCACTGTTGGTAACAGTGTATCCCAATCAGCTGGGTTTTCTGCTGTCACCTTAGCCAGCATATGCTTTAGGTCACCGTTAATTTTTTCTACTATTCCATTGCTGGCTGGATGGTATGCTGTCGTAAAATGTTGTTTAATACCTAACATTTTTGTAAGGGCTTGCGTTGCAGCCGATATGAACTGAGTTCCACGATCGGATAAAATGGTCCGTGGGAATCCGAATCGTGAGAACAGGTGTAGAAATACATTGGCAACGTCTTTGGAGGTGATGTACTTCAAAGCTACTGCCTCAACCCACCTTGTACATAGGTCGACCATTGTCAATATGAAGCGATTTCCTTTGCTGGACACCTGATTCAGGGGTCCAACAATATCTACCGCCACACTCTCAAATGGCCTAGAAGCCAGTGTAGAAGGCTGTACTTCAGCTGTAGGATGTTTACCCTTACGTACTAATTGTTGACAGACATTACACGAACGACAAAATAATTTTATGTCATTGCAAAAACCTGGCCAATAGAAATGAGCCTGAATTCTGGCCCTGGTCTTATCATATGCAAGATGACCAGCAAACGGTGACTCATGTGCAATCTTTAGCACAGTTAGACGATGTTGTTCCGATAACACCGTTTGCTGAATCTCATGGTTACCAGTAGTATAATATCTAGTTAAAATACCATTGTTAAGTCTAAAAAACCAAGATGCATTTTTGGTCACTTTGGCTTTATCTTTTAACAATTTTAAGTATGGAGACACACTAGTATCAGCTTTTTGCTGTTCTATAAATTTCCGTCTGCTGGTGTCCTCTGTGCCAGTTGGGGAAAGCAACAGTAGTCTCTCATCTTGTAGTGTGTCTTGATGTTTCACACTGTCTGCTCTTGTTGTTGCATTAGCTGCATTTAATTTCTCCCATGCAACTATTTCCTCATTAGTACATTGTTTCAGTTGAGGTAAACACCCCAAAATTAAATCAGTACAAGGGTTGTTAAGTATTGCACAAGTAAAGGTACCGGAAAGAAACGGGGAATTAATACGGGCTTTTGCCAAAGGGTAAGTCTCAATGTTACCCGAAAAGGTTCGGCATTTGACAGTGTCACCTGTGTAATCACCCGGACTCACTAGTTCTTTCCGAAGACCGATAAGGGTGCTGCCGCTGTCCAGCAAACATTGACATGGTACATCATTGACCATTGCATGGTGGAACACTAACTTGCCTCTGGAGGCTAATGCTGCATTCACACTCTCAGATGAGCATGGTACTGTATGTCCACATTCTAGTCTTCCGTCTGCATGGAATTGGTGACATCGTTCACAGCTGTCAAAGCTTAATATATCGTTAGCAGCACACACATCCTCTGCTTGGTTAGTTGGTAAGTCACTTTCAATCTCACACTCATTCTCACTACCACTATCTGAAGAGGTGTCAATCAACATAGCGTTGTTAGCTTTCACACGTTGGCGGCCAAGGCACTTATTAGAATAATGGCCATAAGAGGAACAAAAAAAACATTTGATTGCACGCCTGTATGCAGACCGTTTGCTTTGCTGCTTCTTGATCACATTTTCAAGATGCGCCGGATAATTCGGCGATTTGTCGCACATAGCATAAGTGTCGTGCATTTGTTGACAGTACATGCATTTGGAAACTTTTCTGTCTTTCTTATCATACTTCTGAAAAGGTTTTCTGTTACCCTGATAATTTTTTGATTGGTCTTTGACAAAGGAAACTATCTCAGAGTCATTGGAGGTCTTAAACACATCTCTGTTAGAAGAAAAATATGCTGACCCTTTCTTTTCAAACTGCTCTATGTTTTCAATGTCTGACTGCTGCAAAAATTTGGCAAAAGGAGAAGGTATGGTGGATATAACCTTATCCATAGTAATTAAGTTTTTTAATCTATCAAAGTCTTTTCCTATGTTAGCTGCTTTAAGCCACCTGTTTAGTACACTCTGTACATTTGAAACATAATCAATAAAGGTTTCACTAGGTTTAGGTTTTAGATTTGAGAACTGAACCTGATACCCAGGGGCATCAAGTAAAAAGTGCTGCATAATCCTATCATGGATGTATTGATAGCTAGATCTAAGTTCAATAGGAATAGACTCTATTACTTTAAGGGGCTCACCACTCAGATTCTTCATATAAATAGGAGCCCACATCTCTAAAGGAACTTGGTGATATTTAAATTGATACTCTAGATTCTCTGTCCAGGCAGATATGGAGTCCTCTTTACAATATGGTTTGATAATATTTTTGTATTTGTTGAACTTATTTTCCTCTTGTTGCATTCTTAGTTTAGTGGCAGAGATCTCTGCGTGTGAGTCTACATCCATGCTTTTCATTTTTAACTGTGTCTCTGATTCTACTTGAATTTGTTTTTCCTTAATATCTATTTCTTTTTGCTTTAGATCTAATTCCTTTTGTTTTAATTCTTTCTCTTGATCTAATTGTTTTTGTTTCATCTCCTTATCATATTGTAATTGTTGTTGTATTTGTTGTTGTTTAACTTCTAATTCTTTATGCTTAATTTGTTTGTCATCTTCTAGCTGCTTTTGTTTTGTTATCTCAGCTAGTTCTGCAATCTCCTTTTGATGTTGTCTTTCTAGTGCCCGTTCATTTCTTTCAGCGTTCTCTTTTCGTATGCGTTCAGCTGTTTCAGCATCTTTTGCTTCTTTAAATTTCTTATCAGCATATTCTTCTAGCTCTTTACCCGTATATTGTAACTCTTTACCCGTTTTTATGAAGTCAGCTAGAGTAGCCATGATGTTTAGTAATGTAGCTAGTGTTGATCTACACTGTTTTGTTTATTTACCTATTTATTTCCAATGTTATCTATTTGTTCCTTGTTAAGGAATATTAATTTTATTTTCAGTTTATATGTTGAACAAACTTGTATGTTGGAAAATCAGAGCACAAAAATTATTATAGTGTGTCACAAGCTGAAAAAGAGATGCACTATTAATCACAATGCATGCCAAAAATATAGTTGTACTCAGCTTAATGTGGGAACGAAGCTCCTTTGACACAGGTCACCTTGCTTGGTACACTGGGGTGGAGACACGTTTCGTAAGTAGCACACCGTATTTGGCCCACAGGTGTATGTGCACAGCTGTTGTTTGCCCTCTGATATATAGGGCAGCAGTAAACACCCCTACTAAACGATATGATTCACTCGACCACTAAGGACAATGACTTAGACAATGACAGACTCACGAACAACTAGAACATGTATCAATTAATTTTAATGTCAATGTCCTGTCTTTGTTTTAAACAATAATTGCCTTTCGTTACTAACCTAGTTAATTTCTGTAGACGTTGTGCAGCTAAGTATCAGATGCTTAGCCCGAAAATAGTTCCATCGTGACGATAAGCAAAGAGAAAATAGACCCAAAAATGAATAAATGCTTGTAAAGAAATCAAAATAACATAATAATGTGTAAATAAATAATTATATTCCTTTAGTAGTTGAAATAAATAACTAATAAATGATATAACGTACCGATTCAGGCGGGCAGCCGTCTAGCAATTCTCTACACACTCGACTGCTGTATGCTAATGAGCCCAGACGACTGTTTGTCAATCATCTGACGTCACAGCACAGTGCGATGAAAAATCGATATTGTCGGCTGGCTTTGTATCGCTCCGCCGTGAATCATTTTTGGTACTCATTTCTCAACAAAAAGGCAAATATATAAATAAATATGAGAAAACAAGAATATTAATACTTACAGCTTTGATGAATACATACTTTGACTAAATAAATATTTCATAAATACAATTAAACAGTTTAATATGTCACGATAGGCACATTTCTAGCTTGCAAAATTACTCTCGTCTGCACAAATCACCGTCACTACACAAATTAAACCCTAGTCTAGAGCCTCGTGGACGAGTGGAGTAGCTTGAATATTACATTCAAGCTTCACTTCTGACAACCACAATTACCCTGGCCTGTCAACAACTCAACTGACAGGCATCCTCGGGTACTTCTCACACACCCATACAAGACAACTTGCAAGTCGTGTGGGAGGCAAAATGCATGGTCCATTTTATTGCCGTTGGCTCGCTTACAAGCGGTAAACAGTCGCTAATGCAATACACAATATACAGCCACAGAATTCTCTAACACAAACTGCTAACCCTATGCTAGTTCTGTCTATTAGTGAACACAAAACTCCTAACGCTATTCTAAACGATGTGAACGCCTCAAGTCCAGTCTCCCGTCTGCCTAACATCTCTCCCGTGGTTACACACCACGCGGGGTGACCTTCACCTTCGTGCGTGTTACCTCACATCGCACGCTGCTGGCAAACGTGGCCTGTTGAGTGCATACTCAACTGTGCTGTGGCTACACGAGGTGTGATGTTATCGTGATGAGAGTGCTAACTCTCTGAACAACGCCTGCGTGTCTCATGAGGGAGTGGCTAACCTTCTCCTATTACCTCATCTCCCCTGCCCTTGCCTCGGGCACCGTATCTCCTCCTGGTCTCTTCAGGATTGACCGCTCTCCCTGGCGGAGGGGATGCGGTCGAGTCTTTGACAGGGTGGATCGATAGATGGACGGATGAATGTATTAATGAATGGATAGATGGATGGATGGATGGATCGATAGATGGACAGATGAATGGAGGGATGATTAGATGGATAAATACATAGATGGATGAACAGATACGTAGAACGAAAGAA
This sequence comes from Cepaea hortensis, assembly GCA_963921405.1. Taxonomy (NCBI): domain Eukaryota; kingdom Metazoa; phylum Mollusca; class Gastropoda; order Stylommatophora; family Helicidae; genus Cepaea; species Cepaea hortensis. The sequence continues at coordinate 32,759,825 of OY992891.1, forward strand.
CGAACGAAAATCTTTATTTTCAAAGGGTTAAGAATTGGGCACGCAGGCCCTTCTGACATTCTGCCCTTCTTCTCAATTTCCTCTCATACATTCTTTCATTCAACATCACTTATGAAGCAAATAAATTTTTTACAACAAAAGAACAATAGCATTATTATAACGCATGAAAAATAATCAATAACAAATGACTCACTGAGGCAATGTTTAACATGGGCATTATAAATACGCAAGGAAGGTGTAACATGCCATACATATAAGAATGTTTTTGTTTTTTGAGATAATTTACCATTATTATTGTCTTTTTATATGTTTTTTGTTTTGTTTATGGGGGTATGTAGTCTGTGCTGAGGTAGTGTTCAAACAGGTGGCGAATGTATGTATAATGATTGGTGGTGTCTTTGATTTATTGTGGAAGATTGTGGAAGATTAAAAAGTAGTCGCTTGTGGAGTAGCAGTAACCGAAGACGTTTATGTAGGTTAGAACTGTCGGTAAGCTTTTCACCATTAATTAAACGCACTGCCCTTTTCTGGAGTGAATATAGGCATTTTGTTATTGATTTGGAGCATCCATCCCAGATTGTGGAGCAATAAACAATATGTGTTTGTGTATTGGAAGTATAGAATATCTTTCTTGTGTTTTCGTCAAGGAAATTTTTAATTTTGGCAATTTGGTATACTTTTGTGACTTTTGGCAGCCCAATTAATTTTCAGCATTCTTCTATATGACCACATCTCTAAGGCTTCCGGGAATTTCTTCGCCTGTTTACTAATTGTCCAAGATACACGGCCGTATGTTAAGGTTGGTTCTATGTAACTTGCAAGAACTCTTTTTCTAGCTTTCAAGGATAATGATCTATTGCACACAGCGTTCTTCATTTAGGGGGCTGAATGGTCTCAAGGTATGGTGTGCTAGAGGTCCCGGGTTCAAGCCCCGGTGAGGGTCGGGATTTTTTTCATGTGGACTTCTAGTAACAAAACTTCCCCTGGTCTCTGGATAGTGAGATCAAACGCCCGTATGAATTGTTGCGTACCTAAATTATCACGTGACAGTCTGAAATCGAAAAAGAGTAGCCTGACGGCGCTGCCCGGACAAAATTTCGAGTTAAAAATCTACTTCAGGATTCTCGCCGGTGCTACGGCGTTCGTGCAATAAGCTGAGATTCTCCGGACTCAGGCTTGAGCTAGGAGTAGAACGGAGCACTTATGGGTTACACCCGTGTGTCGTGATGTTGATTCGTCGACTAAACTAAACTAAACTAAACTAAACTAAACTAAATGTTCTTCATTTTATATAACGCAGTTTTTGGTAACATACGAGGGTAAGTTGAAAAGTAAGTCACAAATGGCTGTAGAAAAATAACTAATTATGATAGCAACTTGAAACCATTTTTATAATTTTTACAGACATTGATGCACTTATCCCATCGTTTTATCAGTCCTCCCAAACCCCCTACACAGAAATGTGTGCCCTGTTCTCATTTACCTGCCATCCCACAGAACTGTGTGACTTACTTATTGACTCGCCCTCGTAACTTTTTCTACCTAGCTATGCACCGCTTTACGCGACAAACATGTGTCAGCATAAACAGGAAACCCACCTTGGCGGAAGACATTTCGCGAATGATGCCGAAGTTAAATGTGAAGTGAAAACGTGGTTTTGAAAACTGAGCACGCACAACAAGTCTTTACTTGCGATGAAACGGGCCTCTTCTGGAAGAAAATGCCAAAGAGGACCTTTATCACCCAGGAGGAGACAGCACTGTCGAGGCACAAACCAATGAAGGACAGGCTGACTCTGCTGTTCTGTGCCAATGTAGTGGATGGGATTGTGTCCTTGGGCAAAAACATGGGCCTGGAAGTCGATGGCAACGACTTGGAGGAGCTGATTGAGGACCACAACGGAGAGCTCACTACAGATGAGCTTGTGGATCTTCAGAATGAACAGCTAAAGACATTAAAGGAGGGGCAGTCGTCCGGTGATGAGGAGTCAGTGACCGTTTCAACTGTCAGAATTAAAGAAATCTGCTGCAAGTGGACAGACGTCGAAGACTTCATTGTGAACCATCATCCAAACAAATTTGTTGCTAACAGGGCATTAAACCGGATGAATGATAATAACACGGTGGCCCACTTCAGAAAGATTCTCCAGCAAAGGAAGCGACACATTTCTCATGATAGATTCTTGGTGCAGAAAGATTCCCAGTCGGCTGCCAAGAAACAGCGACAAGAAACTCCTGAAACTAATGATGCAGAATAGCAAATAAAGTGGCAAATTTCACATGATCGTTTTCTTGGTAAGAAAGATAGAGTAAATTTGTTTTATTTTTCAACTGCCAGAATTTAGTTTATTTGGTTGTTTTCTTTCTCTTTATTTAATACGTGAAGTACACGTATTCTTTGCGTTTTGTCAGGTAAACGACCAGATGTTAATAAAAAGGAACGATTATTTCATCTTGAAACGGATTGTCTCTATTTCATTGATTTCAATGTTTCGGGTTACGAACGTTTCGCGTTTCGAACCGAGTTGTATAATTATAGCGAAATGATCCATGACTCCAATCTGTAAGTTTTCACACAACAAAACAATGCATGTTCTCAACACGTGTATGCAAGGGGTTAATACCGTTTAATAGTTAATTACATTAATTCTCTTTAACTCAACCATTTATTACATAAATTATATTTAACCCAGACACTTATTACATTAATGTTTTTTTTTTAACCCAGACACTTATTACATTAATTCATTTTAACTCAAACACATATTATATTAATTATCTTTAACCCAGACATTTTTTACATTAATTCTCTTTAACCCAGACACTTATTACATCAATTCTTTTTAACCCTAACACTTATTACATTACTTACCATTAAACCAACCACTTATTACATTAATTCTTTTTAACCCAGACACTTATCACATTAATTCTCTTTAACCCAAACACGTATTACATTAATTATCTATAACCAAGACACTTATTACATTAATTTTCTTTAACGCAAGCACTTATTATACTAATTCTCTTTAATGCAGACACTTATTACATTAATTCTTTTTAAGCCAAACATTTATTATAATAATTATCCTTAACCCAAACACTTATTACATTAATTCTCTTTAACCTAAACACTTTTTAAATTAATTCTCTTTAACCAAGACACATTTAAATTAATTTCCTTTAACCCAACTACTTACTTCATTAATTCTCTCTAACCTAAACACCGATTACATTAAGTTTGCCTCAGCACAGACAGATATCACTAACTACACGAAACATAAGTAGTTCTTGTCCTTATGTAAGGTCTTCTTGATTCCTTTCTCTGCCAGTTTGGTTTTCATCTTGTCAAACGCGGTTGTTGTAGTGTGACACAAAGTCCTTGAACCATTTATTCTGGGTGTGGGCGTGGGTGAAAGTCTTCTTCCTGAAACAGAGAACATTGTCGCTAACTTGGTCAATCGTGACGTCCAAAAATAAACAGGTAAATGTGAATTTCATAATTAGCATCTCATTAATTGTAATAGCTCAGGTGACATCAGCAGGGACAATAAGAATAACCCAAAATGGAAGCACCAGTGGTAGGTATGCACTACCACTTGTATGTTTCTTGATACCCCTAAGAACAGCAAAGAGTAGTAAGACTGTAATCTACATGTGTGAGAATATGATGTGAGTCAAGAACTAACATCATTGCACTCGGGGCATTCCCATAGGCGCCCAGCCCTCATCTTCAAACGCCAGTGAAGAGTTCCAATACTAATGGCGTCCCTTGCAATCTGATTATATGTCCGACTTGCTTTACCGCCGAGTAACGACTGTCTACCAGATCCCTTCACCACCCTTTGTTGCTGCATGCTCTTTAGACCATGATAGTCTATCTGTGCTTCTGCATTATGCACAGTCTCCCAGAGGGCCTTCACCACATCTACCGTATAATGCATCAAATCACCCCCCCCCCACCCCGACCGCCCCCCCCCCCAGTGATGCGGCACCAGCCAATCTACTCTCCTGTTCATTTTAATAACACCAGAGTGTCCTAGAGAAAAGATCCAGCGAAAGCTCACAACCCGCGTTGCATGCCAGTATGTGTGAGAATAAGTGTGAGGTCACGAAGCACCCGATGCTCGATGCTTTCCTCCCTGAGTGAGTGGTTGCTTAGGAGCAAGCACATTTCACAGATGTAGGACAAGGACAAAGACAACGCATAGGCACAATAACTACAACCCATGTCGGTAAGACCAAAGATGGAGTTAAACCTCTCCATAGCACGAAACCTGAGCTGAATTGCAGAAGCCATAAGTTGCCCATGCAGCATGATCCCTCTCTCGATCTGCCAAGTTTACTATAGAGGAAAAGTAACACCAATACATCTGGGACAAGAGAAGCTGCAGAAGCTGCCAGATTAGCAAAGCAATGCTCTAACTGTCCGCCCCTAGAAGCTTCAATCCTAGACCAGTTGCCGATAAAGACTTAGAGCCTGGTCTGCCTGGCCATGACATTTAGTCTTTAGGTTGCATTTCCTCACACCAAGATCTCTCACATCCCTCTATGTCATCTCTCACATCTCTCTATGTCATATTTCGCAACTTCCAATGCCATCTTTATGTTATCTCTCAAATCTCTCTGTCTCATCTCTATGTTATCTCTCTGTCTCATCTCTATGCCATCTATCACATCTCTCTGTCTCATCTCTATGCCATCTCTCACATCTCTCTGTCTCATCTCTATGTCATCTCTCACATCCCTCTGTCTCAACTCTATGCCATCTATCACATCTCTCTGTCTCATCTCTATGCCATCTCTCACATCTCACTGTCGCATCTCTATGTTATCTCTCTGTCTCATCTCTATGCCATCTCTCATATCTCAAAGCCGCATCTCTATGTTATCTCTCTGTCTCATCTCTATGCCATCTCTCACATCTCTCTCTCATCTCTATGTCATCTCTCACATCTCTCTGTCTCATCTATATGCCATCTCTCACATCTCTCTGTCTCATCTCTATGCCATCTCTCACATCTCTCTGTCTCATCTCTATGTCATCTCTCACATCCCTCTGTCTCAACTCTATGCATCTATCAAATCTCTCTGTCTGATCTCTATGCCATCTCTCAAATCTCTCTGTCGCATCTCTATGTTATATCTCTGACTCATCTCTATGCCATCTCTCACATCTCTCTGTCGCATCTCTATGTTATCTCTCTGTCTCATCTCTATGTCATCTCTCACATACCTCTGTCTCATCTCTATGTCATCTCTCACATCTCTCTGTCACATCTCTATGCCATCTCTCACATCCCTCTGTCTCATCTCTATGCCATCTCTCACATCTCTCTGTCTCATCTCTATGCCATCTCTCAAATCTCTCTGTCTCATCTCTATGTCATCTCTCAAATCTCTTTGTCTCATCTCTATGCCATCTCTCACATCTCTCTGTCTCATCTCTATGTTATCTCTCACATCTCTATGTCTCATATCTACGTTATCTCTCAATCTCTCAATCTCATCTCTATGTCATAACTCACATCTCTCTATGCCATCTCTCACATCTCTCTATGTCATCTCTCACATCTCTCTATGCTATCTCTCAAATCTCCCTATGTCATCTCTCACATCTCTCTGTCTCATCTCTGTATCATCTCTGACAACTCTCTATCTCATCTCTCACATCTCTCTATGCCATCTCTTACATCTCTCTTCTCATCTCTACGTCATCTCTCACATCTCTCTGTCTCATATCTATGTCATCTCTCACATCTCTCTGACTCATCTCTATGCCATCTCTCATATCTCTCTGTCACATCTCTATGCCATCTCTCACATCTCTCTGTCACATCTCTATGCCATCTCTCACATCTCTCTGTCTCATCTCTATGTCATCTCTCACATCTCTATGTCTCATACCTACAATAACTCTCAATATCTCTATTTCATCACTATGTCATCACTCACATCTCTCTATGCCATCACTCACATCTCTCTATGTCATCTCTCACATCTCTCTATAATATCTCTCAAATCTCCCTATGTCATCTCTCACATCTCTCTGTCTAATCTCTGTCTCATCTCTGACATCTCTCTATCTCATCTCTCACATCCCTCTATCTCATCTCTCACATCTTTTTATGCCTTCTCTCACATCTCTCTATCGCATCTCTAAGTCATCTCTCACATTTCTCTGTCTCATCTCTATGCCATCTCTCACATCTCTCTGTCTCCTCTCTATGTTATCTCTCACATCTCTCTGTCTCATCTCTATGTCATCTCACACATCTCTCTGTCTCATCTCTATGCCATCTCTCACATCTCTCTGTCGGATCTCTATGTTATCTCTCTGTCTCATCTCTATGCCATCTCTCACATCTCTCTGCCTCATCTCTATGTTATCTCTCACATCTCTCTGTCTCATCTCTATGCCATCTCTCACATCTCTCTGTCACATCTCTGTGCCATCTCTCACATCTCTCTGTCTCATTTCTATGTCATCTCTCACATCTCTCTGTCTCATCTCTATGTCATCTCTCACATCTCTCTGTCTCATCTTTATGCAATCTCTCACATCTCTCTGTCCCATCTCTATGACATCTCTCACATCTCTCTGTCGCAGCTCTATGTTATCTCTCTGTCTCATCTCTATGCCATTTCTCACATCTCTATGTCGAATCTCTATGTTATCTCTCACATCTCTCTGTCTCATCTCTATGTCATCTCACATCAATCTGTCACATTTCTCACATCTCTCTGTCTCATCTCTATGCCATCTCTCACATCTCTCTGTCGCATCTCTATGTTATCTCTCTGTCTCATCACTATGCCATCTCTCACATCTCTCTGTCTCATCTCTATGTCATCTCTCACATCTCTCTGTCTCATCTCTATGTCATCTCTCGGTCACATCTCTATGCCATCTCTCAAATCTCTCTGTCTCATCTCTATGCCATCTCTCACATCTCTCTGTCTCATCTCTATGTCATCTCTCACAACTCTCTGTCTCATCTCTATGCCATATCTCACATCTCTCTGTCTCATCTCTATGTCATCTCTCACATTTCTCTGTCTCATCTCTATGTCATCTCTCTGCCTCATCTCTATGTCATCACTCACATCTCTGTGTCTCATATCTACGTTATCTCTCAATCTCTCTGTCTCATCTCTATGTCATCTCTCACATCTCTCTGTCTCATCTCTATTTTATCTCTCACATCTCTCTGTCTCATCTCTATGCCATCTCTCACATCTCTCTGTCTCATCTCTATGTCATCTCTCACATCTCTCTGTCTCATCTCTATGCCATATCTCACATCTCTCTGTCTCATCTCTATGCCATATCTCACAACTCTCTGTCGCATCTCTATGTTGTCTCTTTGTCTCATCTCTATGCCATCTCTCATATCTCTCTGTCTCATCTCTATGTCATCTCTCACATCCCTCTGTCTCATCTCTATGCCATCTCTCACATCTCTCTGTCACATCTCTATGCCATCTCTCACATCCCTCTGTCTCATCTCTATGCCATCTCTCACATCTCTCTGTCTCATCTCTATGCCATCTCTCAAATCTCTCTGTCTCATCTCTATGTCATCTCTCAAATCTCTCTGTCTCATCTCTATGCCATCTCTCACATCTCTCCTTCACATCTCTATGTAATCTCTCACATCTCTCTGCCTCATCTCTATGTCATCTCTCACATCTCTATGTCTCATACCTACAATAACTCTCAATATCTCTATTTCATCACTATGTCATCACTCACATCTCTCTATGCCATCACTCACATCTCTCTATGTCATCTCTCACATCTCTCTATAATATCTCTCAAATCTCCCTATGTCATCTCTCACATCTCTCTGTCTAATCTCTGTCTCATCTCTGACATCTCTCTATCTCATCTCTCACATCCCTCTATCTCATCTCTCACATCTTTTTATGCCTTCTCTCACATCTCTCTATCGCATCTCTAAGTCATCTCTCACATTTCTCTGTCTCATCTCTATGCCATCTCTCACATCTCTCTGTCTCCTCTCTATGTTATCTCTCACATCTCTCTGTCTCATCTCTATGTCATCTCACACATCTCTCTGTCTCATCTCTATGCCATCTCTCACATCTCTCTGTCGGATCTCTATGTTATCTCTCTGTCTCATCTCTATGCCATCTCTCACATCTCTCTGCCTCATCTCTATGTTATCTCTCACATCTCTCTGTCTCATCTCTATGCCATCTCTCACATCTCTCTGTCACATCTCTGTGCCATCTCTCACATCTCTCTGTCTCATCTCTATGTCATCTCTCACATCTCTCTGTCTCATCTCTATGTCATCTCTCACATCTCTCTGTCTCATCTTTATGCAATCTCTCACATCTCTCTGTCCCATCTCTATGACATCTCTCACATCTCTCTGTCGCAGCTCTATGTTATCTCTCTGTCTCATCTCTATGCCATTTCTCACATCTCTATGTCGAATCTCTATGTTATCTCTCACATCTCTCTGTCTCATCTCTATGTCATCTCACATCAATCTGTCACATTTCTCACATCTCTCTGTCTCATCTCTATGCCATCTCTCACATCTCTCTGTCGCATCTCTATGTTATCTCTCTGTCTCATCTCTATGCCATCTCTCACATCTCTCTGTCTCATCTCTATGTCATCTCTCACATCTCTCTGTCTCATCTCTATGTCATCTCTCGGTCACATCTCTATGCCATCTCTCACATCTCTCTGTCTCATCTCTATGCCATCTCTCACATCTCTCTGTCTCATCTCTATGTCATCTCTCACAACTCTCTGTCTCATCTCTATGCCATATCTCACATCTCTCTGTCTCATCTCTATGTCATCTCTCACATTTCTCTGTCTCATCTCTATGTCATCTCTCTGCCTCATCTCTATGTCATCACTCACATCTCTGTGTCTCATATCTACGTTATCTCTCAATCTCTCTGTCTCATCTCTATGTCATCTCTCACATCTCTCTGTCTCATCTCTATTTTATCTCTCACATCTCTCTGTCTCATCTCTATGCCATCTCTCACATCTCTCTGTCTCATCTCTATGTCATCTCTCACATCTCTCTGTCTCATCTCTATGCCATATCTCACATCTCTCTGTCTCATCTCTATGCCATATCTCACAACTCTCTGTCGCATCTCTATGTTGTCTCTTTGTCTCATCTCTATGCCATCTCTCATATTTCTCTGTCTCATCTCTATGTCATCTCTCACATCCCTCTGTCTCATCTCTATGCCATCTCTCACATCTCTCTGTCACATCTCTATGCCATCTCTCATATCTCTCTGTCTCATCTCTATGCCATCTCTCACATCTCTCTGTCACATCTCTATGCCATCTCTCACAGCTCTCTGTCTCATCTCTATGCCATCTCTCACATCTCTCTGTCACATCTCTATGCCATCTCTCACATCCCTCTGTCTCATCTCTATGTCATCTCTCACATCTCTCTGTCTCATCTCTATGCCATCTCTCACATCTCTCTGTCGCATCTCTATGTTATCTCTCTGTCTCATCTCTATGCCATCTCTCACATCTCTCTGTCTCATCTCTGTGTCATCTCTCACATCTCTCTGTCACATCTCTATGCCATCTCTCACATCTCTCTATCTCACCTCTATGCCATCTCTCACATCTCTCTGTCTCATCTCTATGTTATCTCTCACATCTCTCTGTCTCATATCTATGTCATCTGTCAGATCTCTCTGCCTCATCTCTATGCCATATCTCACATCTCTCTGTCTCATCTCTATGCCATCTCTCACATCTCTCTGTCTCATCTCTATGTCATCTCTCACATCCCTCTGTCTCATCTCTATGCCATCTCTCACATCTCTCTGTCACATCTCTATGCCATCTCTCACACCTCTCTGTCTCATCTCTATGCCATCTCTCACATCTCTCTGTCACATCTCTATGCCATCTCTCACAGCTCTCTGTCTCATCTCTATGCCATCTCTCACATCTCTCTGTCACATCTCTATGCCATCTCTCACATCCCTCTGTCTCATCTCTATGTCATATCTCACATCTCTCTGTCTCATCTCTATGCCATCTCTTACATCTCTCTGTCGCATCTCTATGTTATCTCTCTGTCTCATCTCTATGCCATCTCCCACATCTCTCTGTCTCATCTCTCTGTCATCTCTCACATCTCTCTGTCACATATCTATGCGATCTCTCACATCTCTCTGTCTCACCTCTATGCCATCTCTCACATCTCTCTGTCTCATCTCTATGTTATCTCTCACATCTCTCTGTCACATCTCTATGCCATCTCTCACATCCCTCTGTCTCATCTCTATGTCATCTCTCACATCTCTCTGTCTCATCTCTATGTCATCTCTCACATCTCTCTGTCTCATCTCGATGTCATCTCTCACATCTCTCTGTCTTATCTCTATGTCATCTCTCACATCTCTCTGTCTCATCTCTATGCCATCTCTCACATCTCTCTGCCTCATCTCTATGCCATCTCTCACATCTCTCTGTCTCATCTCTATGTCATCTCTCACATCTCTCTGTCTCATCTCTATATCATCTCTCACATCTCTCTGACTCATCTCTATGTCATCTCTCACATCTCTCTGCCTCATCTCTATGTCATCTCTCACATCTCTCTGTCTCATCTCTATGCCATCTCTCACATCTCTCTGTCTCATCTCTATGTCATCTCTCACATCTCTCTGTCTCATCTCTATGCCATCTCTCACATCTCTCTGTCGCATCTCTATGTTATCTCTCTGTCTCATCTCTATGCCATCTCTCACATCTCTCTGTCTCATCTCTCTGTCATCTCTCACATCTCTCTGTCACATCTCTATGCGATCTCTCACATCTCTCTGTCTCACCTCTATGTTATCTCTCACATCTCTCTGTCACATCTCTATGCCATCTCTCACATCTCTCTGTCTCATCTCTATGCCATCTCTCACATCTCTCTGTCTCATCTCTATGTTATCTCTCACATCTCTCTGTCACATCTCTATGCCATCTCTCACATCTCTCTGCCTCATCTCTATGCCATCTCTCACATCTCTCTGTCTCATCTCTATGTCATCTCTCACATCTCTCTGTCTCATCTCTATGTCATCTCTCACATCTCTCTGACTCATCTCTATGTCATCTCTCACATCTCTCTGCCTCATCTCTATGTCATCTCTCACATCTCTCTGTCTCATCTCTATGCCATCTCTCACATCTCTCTGTCTCATCTCTATGTCATCTCTCACATCTCTCTGCCTCATCTCTATGCCATCTCTCACATCTCTCTGTCACATCTCTATGTCATCTCTCACATCTATCTGTCTCATCTCTTTGTCATCTGTCAGATCTCTCTGCCTCATCTGTATGCCATCTCTCACATCTCTCTGTTTCATCTCTATGCCATCTCTCACATCTCTCTGTCTCATCTCTATGTCATCTCTCACATCTCTCTGTCTCATCTCTATGTCATCTCTTACATCTCTCTGTCTCATCTCTATGTCATCTCTCACATGTCTCTGCCTCATCTCTATGCCATCTCTCACATCTCTCTGTCACATCTCTATGCCATCTCTCACATCTCTCTGTCTCATCTCTATGCCATCTCTCACATCTCTCTGTCGCATCTCTATGTTATCTCTCTGTCTCATCTCTATGCCATCTCTCACATCTCTATGTCTCATCTCTGTGTCATCTCTCACATCCCTCTGTCTCATCTCTATGTCATCTCGCACATCTCTCTGTCACATCTCTATGTCATCTCTCACATCTCTCTGTCTCATCTCTATGTTATCTCTCTGTCACATCTCTATGTTATCTCTCTGTCACATCTCTATGTTATCTCTCTGTCACATCTCTATGTTATCTCTCTGTCACATCTCTGTTATCTCTCTGTCACATCTCTATGTTATCTCTCTGTCACATCTCTATGTTATCTCTCTGTCACATCTCTATGTTATCTCTCTGTCACATCTCTATGGTATCTCTCTGTCGCATTTCTATGTTATCTCTCTGTCACATCTCTATGCCAACTCTCACATCTCTCTGTCTCATCTCTATGCCATCTCTCACATCTCTCTGTCTCATCTCTATGTTATCTCTCACATCTCTCTGTCTCATCTCTATGTCATCTCTCACATCTCTCTGTCTCATCTCTATGCCATCTCTCACATCTCTCTGTCTCATCTCTATGTCATCTCTCACATCTCTCTGTCTCATCTCTGTGTCATCTCTCACATCTCTCTGTCTCATCTCTGTGTCATCTCTCACATCTCTCTGTCTCATCTCTATGTCATCTCTCACATCTCTCTGTCTCATCTCTGTGTCATCTCTCACATCTCTCTGTCTCATCTCTATGCCATCTCTCACATCTCTCTGTCTCATCTCTATGTCATCTCTCACATCTCTCTGTCTCATCTCTGTGTCATCTCTCACATCTCTCTGTCTCATCTCTATGCCATCTCTCACATCTCTCTGTCTCATCTCTATGTCATCTCTCACATCTCTCTGTCTCATCTCTATGTCATATCTCACATCTCTCTGACTCATCTCTCTGTTATCTCTCACATCTCTCTGTCTCATCTCTATACCATCTCTCATATCTCTCTGTCTCATCTCTATGTTATCTCTCACATCTCTCTGTCTCATCTCTATGCCAACTCTCACATCTCTCTGTCACATCTCTATGCCATCTCTCACATATCTCCGTCTCATCCTTATGTCATCTCTCACATCTCTCTGTCACATTTCTATGCCATCTCTCACATCTCTCTGTCTCATCTCTATGTTATCTCTCACATCTCTCTGTCACATCACTCACATCTTGTCACACCCCAGATATCCCACTCCTCCCCTCCGGCCATTCTTTCCCCTCCCCAGACTCTGCAGCACTATCCCTCTACTACTTCATCTGGCGATCTGCCTTCTTTTGTCTTGGAAAACAAACATCAACCATCCCAAAATCCGACATTCTCTGAAATCACGCTGAGTAACAAAATATCAATATTGAGCAATAATATATCAATATTTAACCAACCAACCAACCAACCAACCAGCCAGCCAACCAACCAACCAACCAATCAACTAACCAACCAACCAACCCCAATCAAATCAAACAATCACCTAACCATCCACCCGAATAACCACATAATCAACCTCTGCTAAGCTACGGGAAACCTTTCGGCAAGAAGGGAATACTGTTTACATGTATCATCAAAAGAGGCAGTACATCTAGTATACGGTAGAGAGACATTTCGGTAGACTGTTATCTAATGTTATACATCTTGTATACTGTAGAGAATCATTTCAAGAGACTGTTATCGATTGGTATACATCTAGAATAAATGTGATAGATGTGACAATGGAACACAGGATCAAGATCTGGAGAGCTCGTGCATACTTAAAAATAAGTGCAGATGAGCAGCACCCTCTGCATGACGCGAACCGTTCAAGAATCCAGTGGTGCCCACTCCATGACCACGAGCAGCATGACGATGGAGGTGATGGCAGTTACACAGGCTTTCATATGGCTGGAATCACAGCATTATACCAACGTGTGTGTACTAAGTGATTCAATGAGCATGATTCAGAAGGTCGAAGCTGGATCTGTACATAGACAGTGGACTGAGTCGCTGCGGAAGTCTGTTGTCCGCAAAGTCACCTTCATCTTCGTCCCGGGACATGCGGGAGTCGAGGGAAATGAACGAGCTGATAAATTGGCTGGCTCTGCACCCCCTGTAGATGGCCAGCCCATGGATCGTGCCGATGTTATTAACGCCCTTAAAGATATGGCGAGAACAGAGGATTTTGACGCCAGTGATTCCACATCGCTTTCCAGGATGAAAGACCTGGGAGTAAGAATCGGCACAGCCAGACGCGAGAGGTACATCGGGAAAACAAAGCGCCTCGTCAACCAACACAGAACTGGCACTATTAGCCACCGGACGCTGATGCATATGCTGGGGGGAGGATCTGAGCACCTATGGACATGTCCGGAGTGCAACGAAGATACCCCAACTGATAAAAAAAAAAAAGATAACTAACTAACATACATCTAGAATATGACATTGAGACATTTCGAAAAACTGTTATCGATTGTTATGCATCTAGTATACAATAAAGAGACATTTCGGAAGTCTGCTATCGACTGTAATACATCTACTATTCGATAGGGAGACGTTTCCAAAGACTGTTATCGACTTTTATACATCTGGCATACGATAGAGAGACATCTCGAAAGAATGGTATTGATTGTTATACATCTAGTATACGATAGAGAGACATTTTGGAAGGCTGTAAAAGCGGCACAGTTCTCCAAATGACAAAACAAATAGATGATTATTACCAGACACGACTACTAACTCCCAGTTAATCATCATGGATACAGAAAAAGAATAAATGCATTTATACTACAAGAGTTGAATATTAAAGAAGGTTGGCCACTAAAGACGTTAAAACGAAGAACATTGAAATATTTTTGTTTGACTCACCTGGCCGCTCCTAGATACACTGTACCGACACCAGCACGCAAAATGTTTACAATTAAATGAGGCGGGGTTGTATCCCCGGTCACCCAATTTGCTCTCGGCTCTCTTCACAATTTCTGTTTCAGGTAGGACTCTGAATATTAAGAACACAAAGTTAGAACACTATGAATAGATTTGAAGTGCTATATAGAACCATAGATGTGTTATGATCATGCATACGGATTCAAGCACATTCGTGCCAAGTCCACAGCAAGGAAACATATGAGTACATATATATATATATATATATATATATATATATATATATATATATATATATATATATATATATATATATATATATATATATATATATAAATCTTTGTGTGTATGTATGTATGTATGTATGTATGTATGTATGTATGTATGTCCTTCATTCGTTCGCGAACGGTCCAACCGATTGAGATGAAATTTTCTACACGTTTTCCTTTCATTCCTGTGCAACCAACTGTAATAGTTTTATCTATCAGCTATCAGCTATTACCTTTCTAAAATTTAATTTTGTAATTACATGACTGAACATAAGAAAATATAATAGTATATGACAAAAAGGGATATAACTTTTAGTATAATTGTTATATCTTAAGTTACGTCCCCTGAGTTTAAATGAGTTGATTGACGGTGAATTAAGTGAGATGCTCCACATAGATAGATAGATACATAGATAGATAGATAGATAGATAGATAGATAGATAGATAGATAGATAGATAGATAGATAGATAGATAGATAGATAGATAGATAGATAGATAGATAGATAGATAGATAGATCCCCGCCAGAGCCTGGGCGAAGCCGGGCCGGGCAGCTAATATTTGGGCAGCTATATTCAAGGGAACTTAACATAAGAAAAGTTATTTCAAGGGTCATAACTTTTAATAACATCACTATTATGTTATGTATAGATTTTTGCATTGTTTTCACAGATTTATAAACTCTTTTCTATAGTTATATACCGGCATATGAGTTATAATATATAGTGATATAATGTTTAAGGCATTTTCATAATAATTGTCATAAAAGTAATGCATCTATTTAAATAGTGAAAATTTTCTAACACATCTTTTTATGTTCATAAAACCAGTGTTCATTAAAAATAATGGATTTATTTTAGATACGTCACAATTTTATGTCTGTACTTTTTTCGGAGTGGAACTTTTGAAGTAATCGAAGCATTTGTGTTTGAACAAGCATTTTCTTGGCAGAGAGAATGTCAGTACACAATTAAATGGGTATATTCTCGATTTAGTTTTTGTTTAAAAAAAAAAGTTGGCCGCGTGTGTGTCAACATCACATTTTTCATTCAATGTTGTGGGTGTGCATACCTTATGCATACCTTACACGCAGCACGCCTGTTAAAATGCAGGTGTTTTGTTTTTTTGTGTCTAAAAAAAGAAGAAGCCTATCCTTTGAAGTACCCAGCATTTACGTTTAGTAGTTTCAGGTTGCCCTTTTTCTTTTGGCCATGTACCATATTTCAATATCCTCTACTATATATGTAGACAATATTTGTTTGTGTGTGTGCCCTTTATCGGATTCAGATGAAATGCAATAGTTAGTTAAAAATCTAATTTTCTATTTTAGTGAAAGAGAGCACATGGTGTCTGGAAGGACATTCTTAAGTTAATTTTGTGTGTGTTGTTCATACTTTATGCATACCTTACACGCAGCACGCCTGTTAAAATACTGTTAAAATGCGGGGTTTCTTTTTCCCCAAAGATTTATAAACTCTTTGTCTATAGTTATTTACAGGCATATGAGTTATAATAAATAATGATACAATCTTTAAGGCATTTTCATAATTATCATGAAAGTAATGCATCTATTTAAATAGTGAAAATTTTCTAACACATCTTTTTATGTTTTTAAAACCAGTGTTCATTACAAATAATGGATTTATTTTAGACCGCCAGGAGCTGGGCGAAGCCGGGCCGGGTCAGACAGACAGACAGACAAGCAGACAGACAGACAGATAGATAGATAGATAGATAGATATATCCCCGCCAGGGTTTGGGCGAAGCCGGGCCGGGTCAGACAGACAGACAGACAAGCAGACAGACAGACAGATAGATAGATCCACGCCAGGGCCTGAGCGAAGCCGGGCCGGGTCAGACAGACAGACAGATAGATAGATATATCCCAGCCAGGGTCTGGGCGAAACCGGGCCGGGTCAGACAGACAGACAGACAAGCAGACAGACAGACAGACAGATAGATACACAGATAGATAGATAGATAGATAGATCGATAGATAGATAGATAGATAGATAGATAGATAGATAGATAGATAGATAGGAAGATAGATAGATAGATAGATAGATAGATTGATAGATAGATAGATAGATAGATAGATAGATAGATAGATAGATAGATAGATAGATACATACATACATACATACATACATACATACATACATACATACATACATACATACATACATACATACATACATACATACATACATACATACATACATACATACATACATACATACATACATACATACATACATACATACATACATACATACATACATACATACATACATACATACATACATACATACATACATACATACATACATACATACATACATACATACATACATACATACATACATACATACATACATACATACATACATACATACATACATACATACATACATACATACATACATACATACATACATACATACATACATACATACATACATACATACATACATACATACATACATACATACATACATACATACATACATACATACATACATACATACATACATACATACATACATACATACATACATACATACATACATACATACATACATACATACATACATACATACATACATAGATCCCGCCAGAGCCTGGGCGAAGCCGGGCCGGGCAGCTAGTATATATATATATATATGTGTGTGTGTGTGTGTGTGTGTGTGTGTGTGCGTGCGTGTGTGTGTGTGTGTGTTTGTGTGTTGGTCGTTCATAAAGCAATGACATAATACTGAAGTAAAACTTGCAAAGGCATCACAAAAAATACAAAACATGCTGGTGTCGACTGTGCTGTCCTGTAAAGGGCGACTAACTTTAACCTCTTGTAGGACTTTCTTTGCATTGTCCTCAGAAATCACATTTCCACTGCCATGAGATGTTTTTCAGCTTGTCTGCTTATTGTGCATGTTTCATTTCCATACGACAGTACACATCTAACAAACCTATGTAGAAGTTTATACAACAACAGTGAATGCATAGTGAGGGCAACTGGAGGACACGCATATACCTTCACCATATGATCTGGAGTACGACAAGGTTGTGTCCTGTCCCTTCTCTTATTTATAACATGCTAGCTGACACGGCCCGGCTTTGCCCAGGCTCTGGCGAGGATCTATCTATCTATCTATCAATCTTTCTATCTATCTATCTATCTATCTATCTATCTATCTATCTATCTATCTATCTATCTATCTATCTATCTATCTATCTATCTATCTATCTATCTATCTATCTATCTATCTATCTATCTATCTATCTATCTATCTATCTATCTATCTATCTATCTATCTATCTATCTATCTATCTATCTATCTATCTATCTATCTATCTATCTATCTATCTATCTATCTATCTATCTATCTATCTATCTATCTATCTATCTATCTATCTATGCAAACCGCATGCAAATTAACATTACTAAAACAAAGTCTATGTTAATAGGAACCAGGCAAAGACTTCACACTCTAAACTCGCAGAGAACTCTTCAGCTGCACATTGGCAGCAAGCCTGTAGAAAGTGTCACCGAGCACAAGACACTGGGTGTTATCATAGATCAAAATCTAACTTTTAACTCACATGTTCATGCTCTAGTTAAACAAATAGCCAAAAAAGTATACCAACTTGCCAAAATTAAAAATTTCCTTGACGAAAACACAAGAAAGATATTCTATACTTCTCATATACAAACACATATTGATTACTGCTCCACAGTCTGGGATGGATGCTCCAAATCAATAACAAAACGCCTATATTCACTCCAGAAAAGGGCAGTGCGTTTAATTAATGGTGAAAAG
>OY992891.1:32783415-32916687 GCA_963921405.1 Cepaea hortensis
ATTTTATTAGAAAGCAGAAAGTCAAATGGTTTGGCCATACAGCATACCAGCATACCACAACAAGCAATGATGTACAGACCAGATGGAAACAGAGGAAGAGGTCGACCACGTAAACGTTGGACGGAGGGAATAGCAGAGTCGATGGGAATATCGATATATGAAGCCCATAATCGGACATTCTCACTATGTTTATACTTCACCTTGACACCGCAAGGTACAAGAGGAACATGATGAGATGATATGCGATGAGTATAGATTCTATATAACAGTTCACATCTATTCAAAAGTACGGGTTCTATGTAGCATTTCAACACACGTTGTCTCGATGCGTCTGCAGTGATGTTCATTGATGACCCCTCCTTGTAAATGAGAATTATCGTAGTTATCGTGTTTTTTTTCTTTTAATCTTTGCTTGGGGCGGGGGATGTTAATATTAAAGTCATATTCTACACTATGCGTGTTTATTTGTTCCACTAGTTGCTGTGACTATTGTTTTTTGTTGAGCATATGACTTTGCAGACATCATGGGTTTGAGGGTAGGGAGCCAGTATAGGTAGCAAGAAATCAAGATATTTTTATGTGGGCCACGATGAGAGCGTCCTTCTGCAAAACAAAAAACAAAAAAAACAACAACAACCGAACTACATAACATTAGTGGTGATAAAAACTGCACGGGAGAGCAAGCAATAACATGAGACTTCTGATCATCAGAAGTAGTTCTTCCTCACTGAATGTTTAGGCCCCCTTACTCTCTTGACACTTTCTTTTTCAAACATGGCTAAGTGTGTTTGCCCAGAAGCTATCCCACCCTCGGGGAGGGGGGGGGGACATTGGGCACCTGGTGCACCTACCAGCGTTGACAACGCACCGTGACTGACCGCGGGAAAGCCAGCTTCTTCCCCCGGCAGTTCACCTCGGGCTTTAACTCTGCCATGGTGGATAGCTATGACCAAGTCAGTAGACATCGTTGCTGCTGTGTCGCCTTCTTCGTACTCCGTTTATATCTTCCTGCATGCTCCCAGCGAAATGTGCTAATTCCTGACTCCTACCTGACCTTGCTATCGCTGCAGGTTTTGGTCCTGTCAAGACGTACTACTCCACCACAAGCCGCCGCTACCGGCGCTTGGTTGCAGAGGTTTGACTTTCAATGACATTTCCGGTCCGGTGATCGCTACATTGTGGTGTTTCCACCCCTATGTAGCACCCCGGCTTGAGTGCCCTGTTCTCATCTAGTTTGCTATCACTGTACACTCTAATTGTTTTCATTTTCTTGTTCGTATATATAACTATATATTTTGCTGCTTGTTATCATCATAATCATCAAGTGCCATGCCAGACGGCGTAGGCGTTCATGCCTCTTTACAGATCTCGGTGTCTGACGTTCTGGATAAACTATTCTACTGATATACCTTCATGCAACCGTCTCAATCCATCCAGCAGCCATGGATATGGTCAAGGGTAATAGACTAAGACGAGGTAGGTCCTGGATGGCACTGGCAGAAATATCTATACGTCAGGTGTGTGATCTAGAGACAATCATTCGTGACAAAGAGAGGGTTAAAGTACCGGAAGACATGACGGACTGGCACAATGTAATTGTGACACTGGGTCGTGAGTGCAGAGAATGAGCAGCGGGCCGAAGGGATTTGAGATGCAACAACTGATCCAGAGTAACACACATTGTGACATAGTGATTTACACCGATGGGTCAGTGGTGAGAAACAGATGTAGTGGTATGGACGATTCTTGAGAAAAGAGAGTATTGAATATGAGACTACGACTTCCAGCATGAGAATGGAAGTGGATGCAGTAACAGTGGCACTCCTCGGTCGGTTAGAGGAGACCACTGCAACACACATTGTATTCATTACGGACTCAAAAGAGTATGGTTAGTAATTTGGAGAAAGTAATATTTCGCGTGGAATGGCTCACCTCGCTTCATATGCCACAGATTGTGAGAATAGTATTGATTTTTTTTGCCCTGGACATGCGGGAGTGTGGGGGAATGAATAGGCAGAAAGGCTGGCAGGGAATGCACCTCTTGGTTGTAGATTACCTATCGACAATAGAGAGGTGGTCGTGTGCCTGTGGGACCAGGTGGAGAAGGTGGGGGAAGAGATTGGGAACTCGTATGTGGAAAGAAAAAGATTGCGGGGGATCGGCATGGATTCTGGAAGAATCTCAAACTGAGAGGGAAGACCGGGAGAACGTTAAATCAAATAGAGGTGGGAACGATTAGTAGTGTGACTCGTCACTGGCTTTTGAACGAGGGGACTGAGCGCGTGTGCGATTGTCCTGAGTGCAGTGATGTCGATTCTTAGCTCAACTAAACTCAACTCAACTCCATCTAGCATCATTTCGCTTTGTCTGTCTCGCTTCCCATTAATCTTTTCAGTTGTCACGATGTTCTACAACGCCTCTCTCTTTATCACATGACAAAAGGAAGCTGTTTGTCTCTTTCTTATTATTGTATGTATTAATTTAGTTTCAATAGTTAGTTACTTAGTTAGTTAGTTAGTCGAGGTTCCAACTTCACGGCAACGGGTTGTCCCCATTTTGCTCCATTCCTGTGCCAGTGAATATCACACAAAATGCTCTCCACTGTCCAATGTGAAAAGTGGAATAAACAGGAGTCTCGGCAATCCAACAGCTCGCACAGGCATACTGTGCATAATGCCGCCGCCAGAATGCCAACACAAAATTCATCCACGACAACCACAGTTCATCGTCGATGGACTCAGCAGTCACCAGAAAGACCTCACTGACCCAGGATTTCTCACATGGGTCGGTCTTTTACAGCAGGGCGACCCGCCGAAAGTGTCGCACGAACTCCGCAGTTGCAGCGCCGACTCCCAGTAGTCTCCTGAAAAATGCACTCGTGAACCGAAAAGGCAATTCAGTCAATTCAGCAACAGCCGGTAGCCATTGTTCCGAACATGCAGGTCACTGTACAAGGCATATGTAAAAGCATTCCACGCGAATTTCACAGCTCACAGTGTCGCCCACACACTCACTCAGTGGCAGGGGGAAGGAACCATGTACTACCAGTCCAACATGAGGAAAATGCGATTGCAAACCGTAGCTGCAAGCATAAACACGCCACAGGCCTTAACGGTTCAATGCTTAACGCTATGATGGCGACCGGAATTTAGTTTCATTAGCCTCTCTCAGGCAACCGTTGTTAGTTAATCTGGTAGTCCAAGGAAT
This sequence comes from Cepaea hortensis, assembly GCA_963921405.1. Taxonomy (NCBI): domain Eukaryota; kingdom Metazoa; phylum Mollusca; class Gastropoda; order Stylommatophora; family Helicidae; genus Cepaea; species Cepaea hortensis. Next base: position 32,786,623 of record OY992891.1, read on the forward strand.
TCACAACATTCGTCTTAGGAGCCACATCTCTGTTGCTTCCAAGATCTTCCTAATTTGTTCATTTACGTTCATGCTATAAAAATAAGTAAAAATTTAAAAAAGAATTCACTTGACCTTTCAACTCCATCCCAGATGTTGTTGATATTTGCTTCGCTGTCTTGCGCCACAGTGAAGAAAAAGTCTTTTCTCACCGCTATATCTACTGACATTTTGTCGCTCCCAGGCTCTCCGGCCAAGTGAATCACGTACCCGTCACCTGTAAACGTAATTATAAAGACAATAAAATGAGGTTATTACAGTGTTAAAGTAGAGTACAAGAGTCTACAAGACTGTTAACTAGTGGTCCACCCTTCAATAGACATTTCTGCTCCCCCATTTCCTCTCCCTCTCGCTACCCACGGTCATTAATTTTCATGAGCCTGTCGGCAAAAGCGCTATCTCTTTCATATCGCTCCTTCAATCTCTTTTTTCCACCTCTTTCTATCTCTCTCCCTTTCTCAGTGTCACTCTCTGTGTGTGTGTGTGTGTGTGTGTGTGTGTGTGTGTGTGTGTGTCTCTCTCTCTCTCCGTCCTTCTCTCTCTCCCCCCCCCCTTTCTACACTTGTATTTCTCTGTATCCCCGTCTTTCTTTCTCTTCCACACACTGTGTCTCTTCCTCGATGTCTCTCCCTGCCTCTTATCGCAAAGGCAACTTATCACAAACATTAGAAAAAGGCAGTCATCATTTGTTGGCCACGTTATGAGAAGACAAAAAACTGGAAATGGTTGTGAGAACAGGAAAAATTTGCGGAAAGATAGACATAGGACGACAGCGTGGAAGATTCTTGAGTCATGGCATGTAAGGGAGTCATCACACGAATAGATCCATGACGTCGGAGATCGCAATTTTCGGAGAGGTAAGATCGCCCACGCCAGCCGGTAAGGAACTGGATAAATGAACTATGAGGTTACTACAGAGTTAGAGTACAGTACAGGACATTGCAGGACAGTGTCCCGGTGATCACACTTCTTCAGGAATTTCAGCCCCGACAGCTGTGACTGTCTTGCATCTATAGCATGACACTAACTCTCTCTCTCTCTCTCTCTCTCTCTCTCTCTCTCTCTCTCTCTCTCTCTCTCTCTCTCTCTCTCTCTCTCTCTCTCTCTCTCCATCTCTAGTGTCCGCCTTATTCTTTATTTCTGTCTGGACAGAACGTGTCTGCATTTTTCCCAGTGCGCATTTAAATATTTCGGACGCAAGGGAACTGATTGGTGAGTTTCTTCATCACCGCCCTCCGGACAAGTCCATAGGTGCTCCGATCTCCTCCTTAACATCTCCGCCAGTGTATATCGACTGATGGCATCAGTTCTGTGTTGGTTAATCAAATGTCTTGTGCCCAGGACAACATGTTCATTGCCCGATGGCTCCTCGCTTTACTCCCATCTCCTTCACTTTGTACTAGGAAGCAGATCCTCAAATGTCCTTACAATAATCTGTTCGTCCGGAGTATCTTGGAATTGGTGATGTCTCGCCTATCTATTGTCCTTCCTCCCTAGATCACTGAATTGTCTTTCAACCAATCGGTTCGCTAGTTATGTTTCATGTCTGAGTGTCCCACAAGTAGTATAGTAGGTGAATTATCCTGCATATTTGAAGGTGGACATGTCCTCTATATTTCTACTGATTATCGATCGTCCACCTTTTATTTTATTGATTGGTTTTTTTTCCTGCCGCTACCTGGACGTGGGTCAAGGTAGGAAGAGGGGTGGTGCACTAAGGGGAGATAACTCTTTCCGCTAAGTTACGTGTATTAATTATATTGTGTTCTTAAAAGTAATATATTTTATGTGTTAACTATGACTTGTTAATTAGTTTCTTGTAATTGACGATATCGATATCTGGTGAGTGTTATTATATAGGTTGGCGTTTTTGTAATTATTCATAGTTTTCTTTAGTAAGCTAGTCCGGCTGACAACACAAACAGGCTGCCTGCGAAGTATAATGACGTTTTGTAGATCCGATAGTCAGAAACGCTAGGCTTGTTTTCCTTATATATCTAATAATAAGTGAACACCTTTTTTTAAAAGGTGGGTATGTTTCGGTGTGGTAGACGTTGTAGTAACAACATCATTGCCATAGGGTGACTTATGTATATTACTTTCGTGTCCACCAATATGTCATTCGACTAATTATATTCCTAACGAGCCATCCAATGTGTCAAAAGTCACTGTTTCCCACGCTCGTATTTTGTTCTGGGTGCAAGTTCAGTTTTCTTTAACTCGAGGTCCCAGAGAGAAAACTCGGGACAAAAGTCGTGTATAGGCTGACAAAAAGGCCGAGTCTCTGGGTACCCAAGGTCACAACAGGAAATGGCTCGTGAAAAAAGTTAAAGGTAGCTGGTATTTGTATCCCCAAGGTGTGGACAGGAGAAGGTTAGATGCCAAGATTTATATCTCTTAATAGACTACTGGGCAGGGCAGGTTTCCTCCCAGACAATCTCCCCTCCTTGGCTAAAATGATTCCCCCCACCAAGTCTAGTACTAAAAGATGTACATAACAATTACGTACACTTGGAAAATCAGAATAGAACTAAGAGTTAAAACAAACTACTACTGGGTTTATGAGGGTACAAGGATGATGATGATTGTTCTATACGTAATATGATTTTCGATTCTGTCGAAGAATCAGATCAACATCAGCAGGCTCCACGATAAGACGCGTTGCACATTCAGCCTGCAGGTTTCCCGATGGGTCGTTACACGAGGATCAGAGGTTCATTTATGTGTGTGGATTGATGTCTGTCAGTGGCGTTTTTGAGAGCTGAAATGCAACAATGGAGATGAGGAATGTCCAGAGTGTAAACATCTCATTGCGTGTGTGTGTGTGTGTGTGTGTGTGTGTGTGTGTGTGTGTGTGTGTGTGTGTGTATCCCTACAAGTGGTTTCACATCAATCTTGGTAGGCATTCGAAGTGCGTGCGCTCAGGAATTTCTCCTGTGAAGTCAGTGTCCAATGTGCGTCGGCCTCATAAAGATGAATCTAAATGTCTATCTTGTACAAATAAACAACATTATTTTGGACGCTATCAATAGACTGCTCAATTTCAGGAATTTCTCCTGAGTTTTCAGTCTCCATTATGTGTCAGTCTCACGCAGGACGAATCTCCATGCCTATTCTGTACATGAATAGGCTAAGCACTCACGTGGCTTGAATAATTTTGGATTTCTCCAAATTATTACATATCACAATGAGAACACAAGTTTCACAATAAAACAATAAAGACTTGAGATGAAACAATGAGTAACAACAAAAATCCACAGACTTGGAGTTTGGAAGAGTAAAAAGAAACAGAAAACTAAAGTAGCCCTCACAACAAAAGATAAAATTATAAAAAACAAACAAACATAATATGTTGGTATTGCCTGAGGTTATAGCTAGGAAATTTTGTTATTGGACTTCTTATTTGAGTCGGACAGAACGAGACAATAATATTTCTTCAGTCGGTATTCCTTGTATGCTATTGTGCTTTTGTCTGAGGGTTGTCGGTGTCAACATTGTCGGTGTTTAAATATTGCCACTCATTTTCGTCTTCTCTCCTCCCCTTTTTACTTGGTATGATTACTTCATGTCCAGTATTCTTTTTAACTCATCCACTACTTTCACTATGATCTAGTGTCATCTGTCAAACAATTTTGATCGACGCTTGCTATACTTCTACAACACGCGCCTTTTCGCTGCTCGAAATGATTTTGACGTTACGTCGTACATTCATTTCAATGTATTGTTATATCCCCGCTTTCCCTGTTGGTCAGCCTTTTGCTCTTCTGATCCTGCGGTTTCGCACATCATTTTAAGGCAAGGATTTTCCGGAGCAGATGTAGATTCTGGTCCACACATGTGATCGTAGCAAGTCTCTTCTCCGTCTAAAATTCCCCGCACAACTGGCCATTTCACACATTTGACCCATTGACGCATCCAGTCAGTATAGCGTCCCCATTACATCGTTTAAACCCGGGGATTTTCGTGCCGTAGGAATTTAAAACCCTTTCTATGTTGGTGAACATTAGGAGTGTTAAATTTGTAGTTATATGCTCATTCGTAGAAACTTCGACTGAGGATGCTTTGTGCGTAGGCGCGCACTTTTGCGTCAGATGTTTGAACGATGAGCGTAAATGGTAAAATGTCTCGTATATATATATATAAATCGGCTCATTCCTCCTTTATTTTTGATATTTTTTTGTGGAATAAGAGATACATTCTGATAGAGAATGTGCGTTCGCTCACAATCACCGTACACAGGATTAGGGTACGGATTAGAGTTACGGATTAAAAATCTTCAAATGAAAAGAATTAAAACTGACGCTTATTATTGGTTGTAGTGGTTATGACGTAATTACTATCATCATACACATGTTTAGGGGTACAGATTAGAGTTATTGGCTATAGATCTTCAAATTAAAACCGTAAAGAAATGCAAATAATTAAAGATGACGGTTATTATTGGTTGTTGAAAATGGGGTTTAATCACTATTATCATACACAGAGTTAGAAGTACGGATTAGGGCTAAGGATCTTCAAATTAATACCGTAAAGAGGTAAAATATTAAAGATGGCAGGTTATTATTTGTTGTAGTGGATAAGACGTAATCAGTACCATCATACTCATGTGTAGGGGTACGGCGTTGGGTTACGGGGGTGTGCGGATAAATCCATTGGTTGGGGTGATAGATCCAGTTGTTGTGAACGTGTGAAAAGGAGCTTCAAATGAAAAGCGTTACAAAACCAAACGACTCGTATTTAGAAAATAAATAAATAAGTGTGGAAATGTCAGAGTTATGTATTGGTTATCTTTCTGATAGGCGTCAATGATCATAACAGCGTGAAAGAAACATGTGGAAAAATGTATGTGGTGTATATTAGCTGCCTTTCTGATGGGCGTCCGTGTCATAAGCGGAACATCTTGAACAAAATGTATTAGGGCTAAACAACAAACAAGCCTTGTAAATATAAATAACATAAATGATAGGATGCATGTCTACAATAGAATAAGCGGTAGATCTCGCAAGGGGTATCGATATATTAAGTTGTCTTCTCCGGGTGATGGTGTAGTGTTGGCGGGTTGTTTGAAAGATGATCGCGATGTGTCAGAAATCGATCCACTCGCTGTTTCCTAATGCGTTGTATTTATAATTCCAAAATAATATTATCATACGTTTTATAACTGCTTAGATATTTGCAGTTATAAGTTTGTCTGTGCGTGCATGTATTAATTGTATGAGCATTCTATTCTTCTGGTTGCTGTGTTTAAATAATTGTAATTATGCTGTCTGTCTAAGTAATAGTAGTAGTGATGGTAGTGGTAGTAGTAGTAGTGGTAGTAGTAGTAGTAGTAGTAGTAGTAGTAGTAGCAGCAGCAGCAGCAGCAGTAGTAGTAGTAGTAGTAGTAGTAGTAGTAGTAGTAGTAGTAGTAGTAATAGTAGTAGCAGCAACAGCAGTAGTAGTAGTAGTAGTAGTAGTAGTAGTAGTAGTAGTAGTAGTAGTAGTAGTAGTAGTAGTAGTAGTAGTAGTAGTAGTAGTAGTAGTAGTAGTAGTAGTAGTAGTAGTAGTAGTAGCAGTAGGAGGATTATTAGTAGGAGTAGTAGTAGTAGTAGCAGTAGGAGTAGTAGTAGTAGCAGTAGCAGCAGCAGCAGTAGTAGTAGTAGCAGCAGTAGCAGCAGCAGCAGCAGCAGCAGTAGTAGTAGTAGTAGTAGTAGTAGTAGTAGTAGTAGTAGTAGTAGTAGTAGTAGTAGTAGTAGTAGTAGTAGTAGTAGTAGTAGTAGTAGTAGTAGTAGTATGTAGAAAGAATTATCTAGCAGGAATCTCCAAGGCCAGCGCGGCCTTTGGCAGACTGTACAAGAATATATGGGAAAGAAATGGAATAAGCCTGCAAACAAACATAAATGTCTACAAAGGAGTTGTATTATCCACACAGCTATATACTTGTGAAACCTGGAGTGTTTATCACCAACACGCTAGGAAATTAAACCACTTCTACACAGCTTGCCTTAGGAAGCTATTGAAGATTAAATGGCAAGACACGATCCCAGACACCAAAATCCCAGAAAGTGCGTCCATGCCCAGTATCCACACTCTACTAATGAAGAATCATATTCGTCTGGCTGGTCACATGACTCGCATGCCAGATCAACAGGCTCCCTAAGCGATTTTTTTACGGCGAGCTGCGTTGTGGTAAACACTCCCAAGGCGGCCAGAGGAAAAGCTTTAAAGACACTCTGAAAATCTCACTAAAAGCTCTTGGAATTCATAATGATACTTGGGAGACCTCTGAAAAAGACCGAAGTTCGGGGCGTACATCATTACGCAAGGGTGCAATCACTTGTGAAGCAACCAGGACTGCAAGAGCTATGAAGAAAAAGCTGGTCAGAAAAACCACTGCAGGAGATCCTCCTCCTGGAATGTAAAGCATTCTTTGCCCAAGTTGTCAAAGGACATTTCGAGCCAAAATAAGCCTTATCAGCCATCTTAGAACTCACGGCTTCATACTTTCAACCCCAATTGATGAAATGAATGGTCAACATCATTCATAATGGATAATCAACTGTAGTATTAGTAGCAGTAGTAGTATTAGTAATAGTAGTAATGGAAGTGTTGCAGTGGTCTTGTCTCTTGCATGCGCGTGGTGTATAAATCCGAACATAATGTGTAATAAGGTAAAAATGAATAATCTTTCTTTTTCTGTTGAAAGAGGTGATGAAGTCACAAAAGGGCACCTTCGATTATCTTCCCGTGAGTCTTGCTCATACGTCGGGAATAGTGTAACACTCGCCACCTGAGCTTGGAGAATGCAAACAATTATAAGAGCATCAACAGACTGACACAATCAAAAGAAATCAGCATAAAACAATGAACCCGATACACCAAAAGAAAAACAAAACATCATAACAGACACATACACACGAAGAAATCAACAAACACTGAAAATGACACAACTACTGAAAAATAGCACATCGACACACTGACGCAACCAAATGAAAATGACACAACCTCTGAAAAATGACACTCATTGAGACAATTAAAGAACCTACATAGCCACGCAATCTGGCATAAACGATGAAAACTGACAACACGATTGATTGATTGATTGATTGATTGATTTAAGAACCGACATCACAGCATTCGGGGTATTCCCATAAGCGCTCCGTCTCTATCCTCAGCAGCCAACGAAGAGTTCCAACACTAATAGTACCAGTAGCAATCTGATTATATGTCCGTCTCGCCTTTCCTCTGAGCGTCGAGCGTTGGTCAGATCCCCTCGTCACCCCTCGCTGTCGCATTATTGCCAGACCATGGTGATCCATTTGCTCCTCCGAGATGTACACATGCTCCAACAAGATCGCAACCACATCAGCTTTGTCATGCATCAATACTCCACCAAGTTTTGCCGAGCCAGCCAATCTGTCCGCCTGTGCATTCCCCTGCACACCAGCATGCCCCGGAGAAAATATCCAGACGATGCTTGTCACACGTGACTTCCGAAGCGAAGCAAGCCATTCTCCACGAAGCTTGCCTGTCTTCACCCTACTCAGCATGCTTTCTGAGTCAGTTACAATCACGATGTGTGTGTGTATCGTATTCTCCATCCAGCGGAAAGCTACACTAACCGCCTCCACCTCCATTCTTAAGCTAGATGTTGTGGTATCATATGCCAGACTCTCTTGCACCAAACGTCGACCATTGGCTTTTGCTAAGAACCCCCAGGCACTTCTCCTACCTCTCAACACCGATCCATCTGTGTAGATAATTACATCACCTGAGCGAGAATTATCCTGAATTAGTTGCTGATTTCCACTTCCGTGGCCCCTGCTGGCAACTCCCTGCACTCCCGGCTCAATGTGATTATAACTCTGCACAAGTCTGACTGCTCCGCTGACACGCTCGTCAATGATGTTATGAAGCCACACTACTCAGGTAGAATTCACTAGTTGGATTTTTACGTAGGTTGTACATAGACACATCCAGTCCGGTAGCTATCAGCGATTTATGCTATCTTCCAAGCCACGCAACCACCTCACGACAAATGAAAAAAAAATCAGAAAAAGAGACATGTCAGGCCGCGGGTCATCTCCCTCATAAGACGACTCCAACATTCGACCCCAACCCAATATGGTCAGAAAGTCTAATGTAGGTCCACAACTTCTGTAATTATATTCCACGCATAGTTGATGTCATCTTGCGATGTGTCGCCATTCTGGCAACATGAGGAACGTTTTTTTTTAAAAATCTATTACACATTACCAGTAATTCAAATTGTTTCCCTTAGATGTACTGGTGAAACAACACAAAACTCTATGGGCGATAATTTTCACAATCTTTCAAAGAAAATAAATTACATTGGTAACTCAAGTTCTAAGCGTCACAGTTTGATGCTTATTGTCAATAGTGAACCAAATGGTACTATTGAGAACAAGTTGATCAATCTATGATTCTCAGATTACAAATATCAAAAATCCTTTCATACAATTTGCATATGCAAATTTAATATTACAAAGTTTATGAAAAACGTCAATTCTTTGTGAGACTTATTATATAGTCTGCTAATTTCTAAATTTTAGCTAATTAATTCCAAAAATACCGGAAGTACACAGCTGGCGTGTTAAGATGTAACTAACACAATGTTATTTCGTCACGTTGTTGTGTAGACAAATGGATTAAACAGTTCACAAGTACAGCTGCTGGATAAAATGTTATTTCGAAGCCCGGATTAAAGCGTTCTGTTGAATTCAGCTGTCGTTGTTCTTTTCGCACAGTTTAAAACTCCTGAACACTCTGCTAAGCTTATATCAACATTGTTCATAAGTGCAGGTACTACGGATAATCAAACAGATGAATTCAGGTAGGCTTGGTAATCTCTCGTAGCACTGTTCGTCTAAATGTTCGTCAGTGTTTAAAATATTATTACCTTTCGTTCTCATAACACACAAATATTCGTTACATTTACCTTAATAAAATATAATATATGTACATGGGGACATTGTCCCTATCACAACTATATTTCACAGCGTTTCTAAGATATATTCAATATTATTTCGCTGTGTTACTGAGCGCTATAAAGAATTGCATATAATCACTGCTTTACTGTGTGCGCTCAGGCAAAAGTAGGCTGTCGGACGTGTCATGCGGACATCTGGAAAGAATGTCGCAATCGTATTTTGAGTACCGCTGATATGCCTTACTTCAAAACTGAAGTCTTGGAGTAATAGCGACCACCTTGCTATCCTTTGGTTCGTCGGAGCACCAGTAATGATGATTGTCAATGGATTGTTTTCGTCTCCACTATAAAGTGTTTTCCTAAAAAAAATCTAGATAATTTTCTCACTGCTTAAACCAGAGCGAGGGCTTCTACCTCAGGAGTCGACCAATTTTTTTTTCTCTTGGTTTGAGCTTGCGACTCACGTAATATACTGGGTGAAGGATTCCCTCATGGCTTTGCAACAACACGGCCCCGATAGCTATGGAGCTCGCGTCGGTTCTCAATCTGAAAATAGTGTCCAAATTTGGCAATTTGAGTATAGGATTACTATAAAAATATGATAAAACTTTTGTGAATGCTGGTCTTAGGCATTCGATGTTTACAATTTTGTTCGGTTTATCTTTGGTTAGTAAGTTGGTAAAACACTCTGTCAAAGTAGCAAAATTTAGAATAAATTGTCCATAATAATTGAGTAAACCCAGGACACTTCTTATTGCCTTCTTTGTTGTCGGAAGCGACCATTTTAGAATCCTTGAAACAATATTTTCGTTAGTAGTGACAAAGTCGTTGCAAATTTTATAGCCCAAAAAAGTAATTTCCTTGAAGGCTATGTAAACCTTTGATGGTTTGACTGTTAGGCCGTGGTGTCTGATGCGTTCAAATGTCTGTTTTAAAGTCGTTAAGTGGTCTGTCATAGTCTTAATATGTACGCAGATGTCGTCCATGTAAGAAAGTATATTTGGGATGTCTGTCAGTAATAGCCTGGTCATTCGTACAAATGTTGCCGGGGCGTTGACTATCCCGAATGGACGTTTGCACCATTCGTATAGACCCCAGGGTGTGGCAAATGCTGTCAAATGTATGCAATCTTCATGCATCGGTATTTGCCAGTACCCTTTCGTCATGTCCAGTTTTGTAAAGTATTTTGCGACTGTCATTTCCGTCAATATGTCTTCACAGTTAGTCATTGGTTCTAAATCTAACTGTGTAATACTGTTAAGTTTCCGATAGTCAACACAAAGACGTATGGTGTTGTCCTTCTTTTTGACCAACACAATCGGTGAAAACAAATGTGACTGTGACATCTGATGATGTGATTTCTCTCCAGTTCTAGAATTTCTTGATGTAACTTGTCTTTGTAATGTATGGGTATGGAGTATGGTCTGCGCTTTATTGGTGTTTTGGATGTCAGAATGTTGTGATGCTCTACTAAGTCTGTCTGTCCTGGATGGTTGGAGAAGATAGTACTGTAGCCTTGTAACAGTTGTCTGCAATTGTCGGTTTCTGTTTGAGAAAGATTAGGATTTACTTTGATGTCTTGTAGAGTGTCAGTAGTATCAAGTGATGGGACTGGTGTTTCGTCTGTATCGTCAGCATCTGTGTGGTCCACTATCGTTGTGCATGCTGCAGTCTCGTCTTGGTCTTCGTCTCTTTTGTAGTACGGGTTTAACATGTTAATGTGGAATATCTTATGTTTGTTGTTTATTGCGATTTCGTAGTCCACTGTCGAGATTTGTCTCAGTACCTTAAACGGTCCTTGCCATGAGGCCGTCAGTAAGTGTCTGTCACTTGGCAAAAGTAATAGCACGTATTGTCCAGGTGTCAGTGTTATTGTCCTATTTCCTCTATTTGCATATTGTCAGTAAATAGCACCAGATTGTTTCAACGATTCTTTCGCTAATATGCAAGATTTCATAATTCTATCTCACAATGATGTTACATGTTCATATGATGACAATGGTTTATGTTAATTTACAGTTTCAGTTAACATAGTGTGATAAATAGCTAATGGGCCGCGTGGTTTGGCTCCATAAACTAGTTCAAATGGTGAAAAACCTGTACTGAAATGAGGTACTTCTCGATACGCGAAAAGTATGTCAGGTAGATAAGTGTCCCAGTCCTCTGGGTGTTCCTGGGTAACTTTAGCCAACATATGTTTGAGGTCACCGTTCATTTTCTCTACAATACCAGTCGAATGAGGGTGATATGGGCTATTAAAGCACTGCTTTACACCTAACATCCTATTAAAGGCTTGAGTGAATGCAGCAATGAACTGACTTCCCCTATCTGACAGAATGATATCAGGAAACCCTATTCTTGAAAATAATGTGGAAGAAAACTTCCATTACATCTTTAGACGTTATATTTTTGAGTGGAATTGCCTCAGTGTGGAATTGAGTGGAATTGTAAATAATATTTCACTCTGTCTCTGGGATCTCATAATGCTCCATTATCGTTTCAAAACTTTGAGTGAAGGCTGCAATGCAGTCGCCCGTAGTGAAATTTTTAACGAACCCTTGGTACTTTTCATATTGATTTTCGTTTTCTTATCTTTCTAATTTTTTTATATTCCTTAGTTGCTGATGTTTCGGCCTCTAGCTGTTTAATTTTCAGCTGCATCTCAAGCTCTTCCCTCTTACTCTGGGCTAAGATCTCAGCTTTTCTTATCTCAGCATTTGTTTCTGCTTTTCTAGCCTCTAATTCTGCCTGTTTAGTTTTAGCCTCCCTCTCAGCAGCTCTGTCTTCCCATTCTTTGGCTTTCTCCTGTAATTGGACATACTCTGCATATTTTGCCTCGCTCCACTTAGTTAATTCTTCACCAGTTAACTTCAATTTTAACCTAGATTCAACGTCCAATATAGACATGATAATTAATCCAGTTACAGTGAATGTATAGACAAATAATTATACGGTGTTAGTAAACACAATGAGTATGTACAATAATTATATCAAATTTACAGCTAATGCCTGGACTCACACAAAAGTATATATATAAAAAAGAATACTCAAGTGATATTGGAGCTCTGGAGTATGTTGGAACACTGCACCAGAGAATGGATGCTTGATCTTTACCGCCAGAAAAATTATCTTAGTGGATTACACTTCCGGATGAAACAAAAACCTGTTGCTTTTTGGAAGAGACAATATTAGTATGTATGTTTGTGCGGTGTATGCTTTGTCAGCTACGTTTTGTAGGATTGTAGCTGTCGAGTATATTTGTTAGTCGTTATGTCGTCCGTTCAACACTCACTTCGTTCACATTCATTTTACAACTGGTTCACAAAAATGGATGATGCACTCACGTTCACGCCTTTTCCCTAAGTCGTTCAAAGCAGGACGATGCACCCACGTTCACACCTGTCAGCGACTTGATTCACAATCACCCGGGCTTGTAGTAACCAACAGATGTGATAACAAACACTGTCACAGAATGACTGTACGTGACACACGGCGAATACAATTATAACCACTTTATTCGCACTTCTCACTCGCCGCAAACATTACAGGCATAGCTTAACCATAACGGAGATGCCATTACACAATAAATATATACATTCAATGCATCAGTTCATAACTTACAACACTACGTCCCAGGCGCACAGGCTTCTATACTCAAACAGGCGTTCTCTCTAATAGCGTCCACTCACACAAGCAATACAAGCACACATCTCCCATGTCTGTCCTCTACCACAGTCCGAGGCCGTCTGCCATCTAACCGCAGTGAGTTCTCGTTGGTAGTGTTTCCTTACTGCGTGGACTCCGTGCGCCACGCATGCTACGACTGACCGTTCTCGTCACTGAATAGTTAATGCCGCTCACAGGCGTACCTGGTCGTAATTGCCAGGCGTCGATGATGAAGACACGGCAGATCTGGTGGGGAGATTTTGACACACCAGTCAATCACATTGTCTAATGTTGCCTGTAGATCCTGGGCTGTTTGCTCCCTATCTCTCCCCTGCCTATATGCAAGAATATCATCTGCAAATGTTAGTATCCTTTCAACCCCTGGTGCTTCTAGGTTTGCCACCTTGCTCGTATACACATTAAAGAGCACCGGTGAGATTGCTGATCCCTGTGGCAGTCCCGGGGTTAAAATATGTGGCTCTGAGATCCATGCACCTAGACGGAGAGCAACCAGGCGAGAATGTAGGACGGCTGCTATCCAGTTCACTAACCAGGGATTGACCCCCTTCTCCATCAGTACGGTCATCAAAATATCATATCGAACTCTAATGTATGCATCCTCGAGATCAAGCGCTACCGCCATCGTGTCCTGTCTACTCTGAAACCCCTCATAAACATCAAAGGCAAAAGTGGCTGCATTTGACCAGGTATCTTTTCCTGGCCTGTAGCTCCCCAGGCCTCTTGGAAGAAGCTTCCCCCTTTCCAAGAACTCTTGCAGCTTGACAGCGACTATCTTCTCTAGAACCTTCCCAAATGTATTTTGAAGGGTGATGATTCTAAAGCCACTAAGCTTTGAATGATCCTTGAATGGTTTTGGGAGAGGGATGAGATAGCTGTGCACCCAATCCTGCGGTACTGATGCTGTCCTAATGCTCTGGTTAAAGCAGTCGGTCATCTCCTCCAGGTCTGCTTCGCTCAAACCCTTCATGTGACCGTAGCTAACCCCATCGGGCCCATGGTGCCGTATCGTTTGCCTTTTTCAAAATATGTTTAACATCTTCAACCCGTATGATGACAACATATGATAGATGACAACAGGATATACTTACACAACCAAATAAATCAACTCAAAACACTGAACCTGAAACAACAAGAGAAAAGCAAAGCATCCAAATGTAACACACACACACACACACACACACACACACACACACACACACACACACACACACACATACACACACACACACAGAGATAAAAAGACATGACTACTGAAAAATGAAACAATGAGACAAGCAAAGTAACGACATAAACACTCAAACTGACACAACCAATGAAATCTGACACAAAACACTGACAGACTGACACAACCAAAAGAAATCAACCTAAAACATGGAGAACACACACACACACACACACACACACACACACACACACACACACACACACACACAGAGAAAGAAAGCGAAAACCACTGAAAATAACACAGGCACTTTGTAAATGAACGAACGAACGATCGAACGATCGAAAATCTTTATTTTCAAAGGGTTTAGAATTGGGCACGCAGGCCCGCCTGACATTCTGCCCTTCTTGTCTATTTCCTCTCATACATTCTTTCATTCAACATCTCTTATGAAGCAAATGTTTGACAACAAAAGAACAATAAGCATTAAAACGCATGAAAAATAATCAATAATACATGACTCACTCAGACAATGCTTAACTTGGGCATTATAAATACCTAAGGAAGTCGTAACGTGCCATACATATGGGAATGTTGTCGTTCGAGATAATTTATCATTATTATTGTTTTTGTTGTTGTTGCTTTTTTATGGGGGGCTGTAGTATGTCCTGAGGTAGTGTTCAAACAGGTTGCGACTGTATGTATAATGATTGGTGGTGTCTTTGATTTCTTGTGGAAGATTGTTCCACAACTGAATGGCAGAGTATGCTAAGCTTGTTTTATATAAGTCTGTCCTAGGTTTAGGGACATGAAGTATATTTAGTCGTTCGCTATGTCTTGCGTTATATTTAAACAATGGCCAAAGGTAGCTTGGAGCATTTTGAAATAGGAGTTTGTGAATTAGTTTAGCCTTATTAAAAAGTAGCCGGTTTTGGAGAGGCAGTGACTTAAGACGTTCAGACGTTCAGATTGAAGACGTTTGTTGGGTTTTGTTTTCTTGTTGATACTTTCGAAAAGTAACCTTCGTAACCCTACCCTGTATGCCTACACCTGTGTATGATGATAGTAATTACGTCATACGCCACTACAACCAATAACAACCAGCCATCATTATATTTTCGGTCACTTTTTCTACGGTTTTAATTTGAAGAGCTGTAATCGCAAAGCCTAATCTGTACTCCTAAAACTGTGTATAATTAGCCATTAGTCATTAGTAACGGTTCCAATTTCACGGCAACGGGTCGTCCACATTATGCTCTGTACTTGTGCTAGTGAATATCACACAAAATGCTCCTGACTGCTCCATGCTAAATTTGGAACAGACAGTAGTCTCTACAAACCAACAACACACATAGGTACACTGTGCATAATGCCGCCGCCAGAATGCCAACACAAAATTCCTTCACAAAAGATACAGTTCATCTTCGACGGAAACGGAAGTCTCTAGAAAACCAGCAGCCCCACATTACTGCATATAGCAGTCCAGTCAGTTCTGCGAAAAGTCGGCAGCCATTATTCCGAATATGCTGTTCACGCTACAAACAACCGCGGACAGATTTAAAAGCATTTCATACGAAATTCACAGCTCACAGTGTCGCGCCAAGCACTCAAATCAGTAGCAGGGCGTCGAAACCATGCACTTCCAGTCCAACATAAGGAACATGCAAATGCAAACGGTAGCAAAAAGCATAAACATTCCATAGGCATTAATCGTTCAAATGGCTATGCTCCATGTTGGGGACCACCTGTGTATAATGATAATTATTAAGTCATATCTACTACAACCAATAATAACCGCCATCTTTAATGTTCTTTAAACTTATTTTACGGTTTTCATTTGAAGTTCTGTACCCCTAAACCTGTGTATGATGATGATGTTTCTACAACACTTGTGACACTGAACCAAACCCACCTTTAAACACCCGAAGTCATGTACTATTAGATAAATAAGACGATCGGATCCGCAAACGCCATTATTATCCGCAGGGAGCCTGTTGTATCGTCAGTCGGACTAGTTTACTAAGGAAAACTATGAAAAACTGCACTAACGTCAGCCTACTTACCTAATAACACCTGCGAGATGACGCCATCCACATTTAAAAGACACTAATTAACAAGAACATAATTAACACACATATATTTTACCCCCATAATATAATCAATACATGTAACTTAGCGGCACCACTCCTCTTCCAATCTTGACCCACGTCCAAGCAGCGGCAGAAGAAAAGTCAATACATTCTAACAATATCTTTCAAATTGTAGTTGACGGCCGATACCACAACCCTATACACACACAAAAATAAAATGTTTGGGTGCCAAATATTTTATACCTGACGTTGCATAAATGAGGCCTGCTAAATCCAAATATCACATTTAATTGTGTGTAGCAGATCTAGTTTTTGAGATACAGGCATTTTTGTAATTAATTAATGTATGTTCTATATAAGGTTCTGGGGGGAAAACAAAACACTATTGCTATCTAGTCCTTTACAAAACTGGGAATTCTAATGGTTTGGAGAGAGTCAAAGAACCATTATGATGACTGTTATTTATGTGTTGTCAATATTAAGGGAACTAATGTGGAAAAAATCCACACACACAAAAATAAATCGAAATATCCAGATTTAGATTCTGCTAGACGACTTGTTCCACGCGGAGATGACATAAACAATTTCAACTTTCATTCAGATTTGGGATTTACTGCTAGAAGATGAAACAGCAGCAGCATGTTGAACTACAGGTGACAGTGATTGGATGTTGAAGATGATTCTGCTCAACGAGTAAACTGAATGATGTAATCAGAATATATATATATATATATATATATATATATATATATATATATATATATATATATATATATATATATATATATATATATATATATATATATATATATTCCAAGGAATATTCAGAACTTTTGGCTTAAAGATTAAAAGAGAAAAAAATTACCTGGATGCAACATGAGCATATCATTGCACTACCTTCATAACCATTTATATTTCCTTGCCGAGAATCTTGGCGACTTTAGTGAGGAGCAAGGTGAAAGATTTCACCAAGATTTAAAAACAACGGAAGAGAGATACCAGGTACTCTGGCATGCCCACATCATGGCAGATTAGATTTGGACCCTAAGCATGACTGTCCGGGCATATCACATTTCACGAAGTCCTCGAAAATAAGCTTTTTAATGTGTTGACTACTGTTAAAAAAATGCTAGTGATAAAGGTGTAGTATATTTTTGGTGTTTTATATGAAGGCAATAAAATGCACAGTAATTATATTTAATCTGAATGCAGATTACAGTCAAAATGCCACTGATGGCACCTAACTCAAGGCTTGTACATAACGATTGCCCTACTAAGAAGGTCATTCTTAGTTATCTCAAAAAATAGAACTGATAGAAAAGAAAATCTTATTACAATTTGGTATCAATCAATCAATCATATGCCATGCCGGAAAGCGTTGGCGGTCATGACTCGCCATTTCACTCGATCACCAGCGTCGTAGATCAGCTCAGTGTTCCTGTCTCGTCCATGCCATGTGGCCAAGCCATCCAGGTATTTTCCTGTAGGTCTTCCTCTTGGTCTGTTCCCTTCGATCTTGCCAGTTATCACTAAGTTCTCCAATCCATTTCTTCTCATAACATGTTCAAAAAATTTGACTGTCTACGTCTAATTTCTCTAATAAATTTACGATTTTCATTTGTCTCCTGTAGTATTTGGTCATAGATTTTTCTGTCTGTCCGTGGTATTCTTTGCATTTCCCCCAGAAACCACATTTCTGCAGCCATCAGATGTTTTTCAGCTTGACTGCACATTGTCCAAGTTTCACATCCATACAAAAGAACAGGCTCTATGTATCCCCTCAACACTCTTTTTCTCGTTTCAATTGACATCTTTTTATTGGTCAGAATGTTTTTCATCTTGCTAAAGGCTACTTTCGCCATGGCGATTCTTGTTCTAATCTCTTCAAGGCATCTCTATCAGATATTATGACTGTTCCGAGATAATTGTACCGATTAACTTGTTGAAGAATATTCCCATTCACTTGTATATTACATTGTGGTACTTCGTTTTCCTAGTGACGACCATAACCTGTGTCTTCTTACAATTTAATTCCAACCCCAGCTGCTCACTGTGTACCACAACTCCATCTACTAATTGTTATAGATCTTGTGCATTGTCTGCAATCAATACTGTATCATCTGCACATCTAATGTTATTTATGTTTCGTCCTCCAATGCTGATTCCATTTATATCTTCTACATTCCGGAACATATTTTCACTGTATAGGGAAAAAAAGGTCTGGAGACATTACACATCCCTGCCTAACACCTCTCTTAATAGGCTGATATTGTCCCACTTCATTATCAATCCTTATGGCAGCTTGTTGTTTCCAATATATGTTTTTTATAATTCTAATGTCTTTCCCATCAATTTGTAGATCTGCAAGCACATCTACCATGTTGAAATGTCTAACTCTATCAAAAGCCTTTGTGTAGTAAATAAATCAAAGGTGTATATCCTTGTTTACTTCTATAGCACGTTCAATAACTGTTCGCAGCATATACACAACATTTACTGTACCCTTTCCTTCTACAAACCCACATTGTTCTTCCCCTATTTCAGGTTGTATTTTCTTCCTCACTCTTCGCATGATAATATTTTAGCAAAATCTGTGTGATGTGACTCATTATACTAATTGTTCTATGTTGATCACATTCCAAGGCTCCTGATTTCTTTGGGATTGCAATAAATACAGAGTTACATAATTCAGAAGGTATATGTCCAGTATCATATAGTGTGTTCGGCAGTCTGGTGACTTGCTCTAGTCCACATTCTTCTAAAGCTTTAATCATTTCTGTTGTGATGTTATCTGCACCGGGGGCCTTGTTAGCTTTCATATGCTTAAGAACATTTCGAACCTCCATCTTCAAAATTGGCGGCCCTTCATTATTAAATCTAATATCATACTGTTCCTCTCTGCTATCATTATACAAGTTTTTCACATAATCTGTCCATACATGTAGCATTTGATCTTTTTCTATTATAATTTTGCCATCTTTAGTTGTTAGACAGCCCGTTGATGTACTTGTTCTTTTATTACTAAGTTCCTGAATTCTTTTGTGCACTAATTTGGTATTTAGACTGTCGTGTTGTTTTTCAATGTCTAAGCACTTTTCCTCAAGCCATGCTTCTTTTGCCTCCTTACATATTATTCTGACTTGTCTGTGAATTTCTTCATATTTGGCAGAATTATTTTTGTTGAGTCTTCTTGTTTCCATTAAGTGTAAAATTTCTTCTGTCATCCATTTCTTGCCGGTCTCTCTGGCTGTGGGGTTACAACACTTTCTCTCTGTAATCCCGTTTATCACGCAGAGTCTCGCAGCGGAGCGAGAACTGAGGTGGTTCGACCCCCGCTCGTGACTTGCGGATACTGAGCCGGCCGCTCAGAAAGCAATGGCAAACTACTGAGCGTAATCTTGCCAAGAGATCAACAGACAGCTGAAAGATGCTGCTGTTGACAGCTAAGTCCTGTAAAAGGATACGCAAAAACAAACAACATCCATTTCTTACGACCCACCTTCTTTAATTTTGGAATAGTTGTTTTTGCAGCCAAACTGATTGAATTCTTCAACTTTTCCCATTGATCATCCACATCCTGGAATAATATCTCTAGATCAGACAATAATCAAATCTGTTCTGTACTTCTATGTTGAATTTTTTTTGTATTTCCTTGTCATTACTCAATGTACACAAATCATATTTAGTGTTTCCTGTTATACACTTGACTTTCTTCAACTTTATCCTCAGTGTTCCTGTAAGTAGTCTATGGTCGCTATAACAATCAGCACTGGGAACTGTTTTTGCTATTGTTAGCACATTTCTAAATCTTCTGCTAATCAGAATGTAGTCAATTTGGTTTCTGATCCTGCTATCAGGACTCATCCATGTCAATGATCTTCTAGGGTGTTACTTAAACCAGGTGTTTCCTACAATCATATCCTGTTATTTTGCCCACTCTACGAGTCTGTATCCTCTTGCATTTCTCTCTCCTAAACCATAGTTTCCTACTGTGTATCTATCACCTTGATTTCCTACTTTTGCATTGACGTCTCCTATTATGATGTTTATTTCTGAATTTTTACATTTCTTTAAGGCAGACTCTATGTCATTATAAAATTCCTCCACACTATCTTTTACTAGATTCTCCTGTTGGGGCATATACTTGAATAACATTTATGCTAAAAGGTCTGCCACTCAATTTAACTAGTAGAACTCTGTCCGACACGGCCATCCTTGAACAGATTTTGATGTTTTCCGGTCCAAAATAATTGCCACTCCCTTTTGTCGATCTTCACCTCCAGAATAAATCATCTTAAAATCTTCATCTATCTTGATGCCTGCTCCTGTCCATCTCGTTTCGCACATCCCTAAAATATTAATTTTTTCTCTTTCTATTTATTGTTTTATGTTCTCTGATGTTTCGCCGTCGTTTAACGTCCTAACGTTCCATGTTGCTAATTTTAATGTCTCTATCCTTGTCTTGCGATGATCAGTCTTAAGGCTAATCATAATGTACTAGGCATATTTAAAGAGGTAGTTTGCCGTTGCTTTCCTCTATGGCAGTAACCGTACTGGTCATTTGACCGCAACCATTGTCTCACGAATAAGATCCTCTGCCTGCCGTCGCGACACTTGAGACCATAACCAACCAATATCTGTCGGCTACCCTCAAAATTTCATCCACCACCTGCCTTCCATGGCTTCTTTTGAACACTTCCAATAAACGAATACGAAATAAGATCACATAATCCACAGGAAAACACCAAACAGCGTCTCCCCAAAGAATAGACGCGTCACTTCGCCGCCATTGTTGCTGATTTTGGAATCAGCAACACAAAATTATCAAAGAATAGCTATACAACTTTAAGGCTCCAAAATGTGTGTAGACCAGTGTAATCAGTGGAAATATAGAGGCAATGTCCAACACTATATGTGGCGGATAAATCACCCACTATACTAGTCCCGCAGAATACATGGACATACAGTGATAACTCCATATGTTTAGACCAATCGACACTCACAGGGGATTGTAATTATTGACCAACTAGGGTTAGAATTAATTTTTAAGAAAATACAGATTATGGTCGCATCTTAGAAGCAAAAAATACCACAATGTGGAGATTAGAATAAGAATCCTTTTCTTCTTCTTCTTCTTCTTCAGCGTTCCGAGCCATTGAGGTTCTTTGCTGCAAATACAATCCGTCTCCATTCGTTTTGCAAGATGAAAAATATACTGACCAATAAAAGATGTCAACTGCAACGCGAAAAAGAGTGTTGAAGTGCTACATAGAACCCATACTTTTGTATGGATGTTGTCATATATTGTGAATGGGCTGGGGATCACTGGTGTGCATAACCCATATTCTGGTCAAAGAAACTGGGCCCCATCCTCTTCTAATTTTTAATAATCAAGAATATGACCCTTGAATATTTCAGACTCGGTTTTATTTCGTCTAGGTGGTTGTGGTCTTTTGGGAATAGTTAATACCAGATAAGACTCTGCCCTTTCACCAAGAATCTTATAGCTCTTGAGCCCCTTTGATAGTCTGTGAAAAGTCTGAAAAGACTTCATCAGCATGAATCAGGTGAAGAATATCATAAATTTTGAGCAGTCATGAGTCTTCTCTCTCCCCTCTGTTATCATCTCATTGAATTTAGTAATTTGGTTAATGCTTATTTAAATTACTTATACACAGAGAACACCCTGTTTTTCACAAATAAAAAACAGATATTTAATAGACATGTTGAACTGAAATTAAATCATGAGATCCGGTTACTGTTTGTGTAGTTTTATTGATTGGGCATGTTTCTTTTGGCCTTTTGATAAAGCATTTCACATTTTATATATTGATACATGTTTGTTCATCATGACATATAATCAATGTGTAAATGCACATCAGTACCTTTAATTTTTAGCCAATCAATAAAATAATAGTAAGTGTGATATAAGATCTTTTCCTGTGCAAAGAAAATTCTAATCTTAATTTGCCCTATATGGTTTTGGGCTGTCCTGTCATACTTTTCCTCTGAGGGATTTGGTGTGTTGGCAAGAGAATTGTCACCTCTGAGTGGTAGACCGGGTTGAGCCTGGGTCCATAGACTGATGGATCCGTTTCAATACTTGCCAGTGAAGCTACTCTGAAGGCTGCCCTTGCTCTGGTCAATGCCTGAGGTATCTGTCCATCTCAAGTGTGGGGATCATCTTTCTCTGCCTCCCTCTTCTGGTCTGGTCGCCACCAAGAACATCACTGTGTAAAATTCACATATGTTTGTATAATCCTACCAATGTAATATTCCAGAATTTTAGTAAGAATGAACAGGACACAACAGGAAGGATAAGGTCGGAAGAAATCCAACACCCTGAAAGTAGGAACTAGTTCCCCCCTCCTCTGATCTGGTGTTGTGTTAATTTGTGTGTGGTCAGAGATTATCACACTGTATGCACCTGCTATCATCTGTTCCCTGCTGTATGCATGTTCTTCTCAGTGTACCTGGGGATCACTGAGATGTGTACAGTCAGACATTGATAGGAGTGATGATGTGTTGTTCCATTGAGCATTTAAGTCAAGCTGATAGGGCAAGACCATGGCAAGGATAGGATGCATTTTAATAAATGGCATACAAATACAACATCTTCACCAACTCATTTTGGTTATGCATAGTGTGTATACATGTTTCTCTGCACCTTCCAAATTAACTAACTTGTCTTCTTCTTCTCACAAATCATCTCCTATTACCTGCTGTTGTTGTGGTGTTGAGTGGTGTGCTGTGTTGTGTGGTGTGTTGAGTTAACTTCTGTTGATTGGGGTTCTCATAGCTTGCACTACTTTCCCCCATCTTCATCAGTTAGCATGGGTATAACTCATATAGTAGTTATTGTTATTCATGGCCATCATACAGAATTTCTTATGTGTATTTGTTACAAAATGTAATCCATACAAAATCATGACAACAATACTGTACATTAGTAAGAGGTTGCTACAAAATGTACTTCTCCTAATCCCCCTCCTTTCCTCTACATATTAGTTTATTCTTCTTCTTCTGGTATCAGTGCACATCATGTTAATCCTGTTGGCTACCAACAGTTGGCTATAGACCGAGGTTTTATTTACCCTTTGGTCTGGACAGATTATCTAGGTCGTCTGTCACAAATGTCATCTGTGAAGCGTAACCTGTTTTAGGCAATGCAGCTAATGAGTGCCTTGTCTAAATGAAAATCTGACACATGGATACAACTATTTTCTATCAAACCCTATTATTTCAATTCATGAAGAGGAAAGGAAAGATATAATCTCTCTCTCAGCTCTTTAGATTGCGAATAGGCAGAAATAAGTACGTTACAAGCGAGGCAGTGGTTCCTGTGCACAAACTGTCTTGTGGTTAGCAGATAGCAATTTAAGCAGTTTTGATGAAATGCATAAGAGTGCGTTTGGACTTTCACCTCGTACAGTTTTCTATGATAGAATGTTGTAGTATGCACACATTAAAGCTAACAGATGTATTGAAGAACTTCAGAGCTTGCAGTTTTGAGAAAGTATGAGATTGTCAGTTTTGCCGGGGAAAAAGCTTTGTGTAGTCAGAAGTTAGAAGTCGACAATTTAACACTTCAGAGGTTTTATTTTATCAGTAATACATTTAAATTGACGCACAAACACTGGATACCTCTACTGTACACATCTGGGCATCAGATAGATCTGAGGACTCACACGCTTACCTCGGATTTCGGATCAAACTGCCGTCTTTTTCAGGAAAAACTACAGGTCACACTAGCAATCTGACCGTTCGTCAGGGCGGTTGTAGGAGAAGTGCGCGATTTGAATATCGAACGCTTACGGCAGGTCAGAGTTATCATCACGTGACCCGCCCCTTCCAATGATTTCCCTAGTTGTAGACACTGTAATTTCCAAATTTAGATGACACATGTCCAACTCCGGTGTCATGTTGGTGTTCGTTCTCGTTAGTGCGGTCAATTGTATAACTTCCTCTGTTTTGGTGTGCACATTTTGACGCACTGTACAATGATGGTGGATGATTATGTCACAGATGTGAGACATGGACAATGAGCAGACAAGCTGAAAAAACATATCATGGCTGTAGAAATGTAGTTTCTGAGGAAAATGCAAAAGATATCAAGGACATACAGAGAAACCAATGAGCAAGTCTACAAGAAACAAATGAAAACTGTAAACTGATTAGAGAAATTAGACGAAGATAGTCACAATTTTCGGCACACATTATGAGAAGACATAAATTGGAGAATTTGGTGACAACTGGCACGATTGAGAAGAAAAGAACTAGGGGAATACAGAAAAGTAAATATCTTGATGGCATGACCACAAGGCAAGGTGGAGACAAGAATACAGAGCTGATCCACGACTCTGGTGATCGTGTAAGATGGCGAAACATGAACGCCAACGTTTATTGGCATGACAAATGATGATGATCAGAACCACATTGACCGCCTTTATTACCCAGGAAAGACGCAAGAGCAGACACATTACTATAGTGTACACCTCATACTCACCAACATACACTGCCCAGTGTGAGTACCCCAGCTTTCGCGGGAACTCCAGCAAATCGCCCAACTTAAGTAGGCTCAAGACTTTTTCATTGTGTCTGCGAGTTTTCAGCTCATTCATGTCGCACACCTTGACCTTTCGAAAGTCGACCTTGAAATCTACCTGGTGAAAGCTGGAGAAACGTGTCATACAGCAAAGAAGTTCAATTGTAATTAAAGATAGAAGTAACTGATTCAGTGTCATGGGATGATTAACTTATTTAGTGACGAAGGATATTGTATCGCCAAATGTGACATTCCATTTGTACACAAGGAATATATACCGCCATTTTAGGATCATCGTGTTATTTATTTTGTTCCGTGGCATCTTCCACAATTTCAATGCTCAATGAATGGAAATTTATATTGTAATATTTGTTCATTTGATTGTGTACCATGTTTGGTCGAACCATACTTTTTGTTTTACACTGAATCAGTTAATCGTCTTAAGCGGCTTCCCTTATCTGCCGTGTGCTTACACATGGCCGAAATGTTGACATTGTATTATAATACAACATGTCTGCTACCTTATCAACAACTTGTAAGTCATAACTGTTTTACATCCCCACTTACAATTTTCCGTCATTTATTTTTGTTTGGTCCAAACATAGTGTTTGTTTGACAACACGCCTCTCCGTAGATGTGCAGCTCCATTGCCGGTCTTGCCCATCCCATTGTTGTCTGAGCTTGCGGAAGCGAAGGAAAGCTATGCAGTACAGTTTCCTGTTGGGGGAGGGGGGAATGGTGGTACTTACTACTACTACTACTACTACTACTACTACTACTACTACTACTACTACTACTACTACTACTACTACTACTACTACTACTACTACTACTACTGCCACTACCACTACCACTTAAGGGTAGCGGGGTACGGGTACCCTCTATCAAAGGAGAAGTAATGTGCCTCCTTCCCTCCGCTAGCCTAGCCTAGCGCTAGCCTTTGGGCAAGGTGGAGTACCCGTCCCCCCACCCCCAACAGGGTAACGTGAAGCCATGGGAGCAGGTGGTGGGTGGGACTTGGGAGCAGCTGACAGATAGTTGTTAGTTATGGTTTCAAGTCAGTGACGGTGGGCAGAGGATCTCTCAGTAGAGACAATGGCTGCGGTCATCCGATCAGTATGGTCACTGCCAGGAAGGAAGAATGGTAGACTTCCCTCCTTATTGATTCCCGAGCAGAGGAGGCTCGTCAGCCTTGGTTGGTATCTCTTCTAAGAGAGGGAACTCTAAATCTCAAACCTCCGCTGCCTTGCAGGTATACCCATATGGGAAAGGCTTCGGGAGTAAACCCTGAGGACAAATCCGGAGATGGAGTCCCTAAGGCAGTTCCATGTTGTAAACAACATAGTTCTGGCAACTCCTGCGAAGGCACCGATGCCAAGTTGAATTGGCTACTGCCTTTCCCTTGGTCAACATCGGCGACGTGGAGAGGGGGAACTTGCTACTGGGCAACAGCTGGTTCTCCGATTTCCATTGCCCAGGCTTGTGCCCTGAAGAGGTCACTTCAGCACCACGTAAAGCGGTGACACAACACGGGAAGCAGCATTTGCCGGTTATAAGTCTTAATGCTCGATTGGCGTAGAGCAAGGCGCCAGGGGCTACTTCCGACGGTGGGAGAGATCATCGTATCCCACTAGACAGCTACCGCCCGCAAAGCTGGACATCCCCCAGTCAATAAGGTGTTGTCTCGCCACGGTTCATCTGCTCCTGAGGGTGTGTGGAGCTTAGGGGAAAAATCCTGACACATGGACCGCAATCTATACACCTAGCAACAAGAAAAAAACAAAACAACCGGCCCTAAGGCTGGGAACATGGAACGTAAGAACCATGACCCCTGGCATCTCAGATGATCTAAACGAGATTGTGAATGCCCGCAAAACTGCAGTGATAAACAACGAACTAGACTGGGGATAGACATTGTCGCCCTGCAAGAGACCAGACTCCAAGAATCTGGAAGCATCAAGGAGAGGGACTTCACTTTCTACTGGCATGACAAGCCGTGCTTAGAGACCAGGGAACATGGAGTTGGCTTCGCTATCAGAAACAAGCTGCTTAATTCCATCATACCACCAAGTGATGGCACTGAAAGAATACTGAAGCTCCAACTCAAGACAGAGGCAGGCCCAGTTAGTATTATAAGCGTTTACGCCCCATAACTAACTGCAGCATCAGAATCTAAAGACAAGTTCTATGACAACCTTAGCAAAGAAGTAAATGAAACACCAGAGAAACAACATCTTTTTATCCTGGGGAATTTCAATGCCAGGGTTGGCTCCGACCACAAATCTTGGCCTTCATGTCTAGGACAGTTTGGCGTTGGGAAGATCAATGACAATGGACAACGTCTCTTGGAATTCTGCAGCCACCATAATCTGTGCGCGACCAACACTTTCTTTGACACGAAACCTCAACACAATGTGTCATGGAGGCACCCCAGATAAAAGAACTGGCACCAACTCGACCTTGCGCTCACTAAACGCAGCAACCTCCGCAATGTACGGCTGACTGGCAGCTATCATAGTGCTGACTGTGACACTGACCATTCACTCGTCTCCAGCAAGGTGAAGGTAAAGCCCAAGAGAATCTACAGAAGCAGAACAGAAGGAAGACCACACATTGACACCAGCGGCACCCAAAATAAAGAGAAGGTCAACAAATTCATGCAGTCTCTAGCGGATACTGTGCCTCGCCCCACAAACCGAAATTCCACAGAGAGATGGAGTCATTTTCGCGACACCATCTACAATACAGCACTATCAACATTTGGCAAGAAGCAAACCAAGTCAACCGACTGGTTTGAAGGACACTCTGAAGAGATGCTCCCAGTCCTGGAGATAAAGAGACATGCATTCTTAATGTATAAAACATCATCTTCAGATAAAACACTGCAGGCATTGCGAACGGCCAGAAATAGAGTACAACAGATAGCAAGAAGATGTGCGAACAGGTACTGGCTACAGCACTCTGCTCAAATTCAAACCTGTGCAGACACTGGAAATATAAGAAGAATGTGCGAGGGCATCAAGCAAGCTGTCGGTCCATCAAAAAATAAGATGGCCCCCTTAGGATCAACTGAGGGGGTAATCATAAAAAATCGAGCGAAACAAATGGATCACTGGGTAGAACACTACTCAGAGCTATACTCAGTGGATAACACTGTCAGCGAAGGAGCTCTGGTAGCCATCGATCAACAGTCCGCCATGCATACCCTGGATAACGAACCTTGCCTCACAGAAATCAGTTAAGCACTAGACTCTCTCAAATCCGGCAAGGCACCTGGAAAAGATAGTATTCCACCTGAAATTTTAAAATGTAGCAAAGAAACAATCATCCCAGAATATTTCAGCTCTGCTGGAAAGAAAAATCAGTACCACAAGATATGAAAGACGCAAACATCGTTACCCTTTATAAAAACAAAGGTGACAGAAGCGACTGCAACAAATATCGCGGCATTTCCTACTCAGCATTACAGGCAAGATTTTTGCCAGAGTAATCCTTAAAAGATTACACATTCTTGCTGAAAGAATCTACCCTGAATAGTAGTGCGGATTTAGACCCATCAGGTCCACCATCGATATGGTTTTCTCACTCCGGCAGCTCCAAGAGAAGTGCAGAGAACAGAGGAAGCCATTATATATTGCCTTCATCGACCTCACAAAGGCATTTGACCTCATGAGCAGAAGCGGCCTTTTTAAGGTCATTGAAAAGGTTGGATGTTCACCCACCCTTTTTAGTCTCGTGAAATCATTCCACAAAAACATGCAGGGGACCATTTTATTTAACTGCTCAACATCCCAGTCATTCAGCATCAGCAGCGGAGTAAAGCAGGGCTGCGTGCTTGCTCCTACACTCTCTGGTAGTTTCTTCGCCGTTCTCTTAAGGCAGGCATTTGGGACTGCCACTGAAGGCATATACCTCCATACAAGATCTGATGGCAAACTTTTTAACCCATCAAGACTCAAGGCAAAGACCAAAATAAGATCAAGATGCGTAAGATAACTACTTTTTGCAGATGATGCAGCACTGACTACTCATACAGCAGAAGATCTCCAACGGCTCATAGATCGTTTTGCAGCCGCCTGCAAAGACTTTGGGCTCACTATTAGCCTAAATAAAACACAGGTGATGGAACAAGATGCTGGTGTGCCTCCGTCAATCAAAATTTCTAATTACGAATTGAAGGTCGTCCATGAGTTTGTGTATTTGGGGTCGACAATATCAGATAATCTTTCATTAGAGACAGTAATCGACAGACGCATTGGAAAGGCAGCCACAACATTTTCCAGGCTAGCTAAAAGAGTTTGGGAGAATAATAGACTAACAGAGCGTACAAAAGCTCAAGTATATAAAGCTTGTGTTGTTAGCACACTGCTCTATGGGTCTGAATCCTGGACCCTGTACTCAAGACAGGAAAGGAAGTTGAATTCCTTCCACATGAGATGTCTGAGACGTATCCTGGGTATAACATGGAAAGACCACATAACAAACAAACATGTGCTTGAAAGAGCAGATATTACCACAGTGCACACCCTCCTCAAGCAGAGACGCCTCCGGTGGCTGGGCCACGTATCTAGAATGGAGGATGAACTTATTTCCAAAGATCTCCTGTACGGTGAACTAGCAACAGGAAAGGGCCAACCGGAAGACCCCAAATGCGATACAGGGATGTGTGTAAACAAGATATGAAAACCCTTGGAATAGATCCAGACATGTGGGAAAGAGTTGCAACAGGCAGATGCTCATGGAGAAGAGATGTACGAAACGGACTGGTGCTCTTTGAGCGCAATCTGATCCAACAAATTGAGGATAGGCGGCACAGGCTTAAAACGCAGTCACTTACTGAGGGACTTGCCTCGTCTTACAGATGCGGAAACTGTGACAGGGATTGTCACTCTCGCATTGGACTATACAGTCACCAGCGGTGCTGCCAGGCACCCCCCAAGCGCACAACTCTATAATCCTTCAGGACTGAAAGAGGCCTACTACCACTACCACTACCACTACCACGACCACTACCACTCCTCTTCCTCCTCCTCCTCCCCTCCCCTTCCCCTCCTCCTCCTTCATCGCACTGGTATCCCCCATTGGGGCATAGGGCCTCAGCCAAGCTGTCATATCTTTTGCAATCTTCTGCAGCTCCCTCCATGTCCTCCCAATATCCAGTACTAGTCAACAAAGTTCCAAAAGTTATTTGTACCAGAATTTAAATTCACAATTTCTTATTGATTTTGACAAGTTGATTTCAAATATCGTAATCGAATTGACCAACTGGCTCAAATTGTTGTTTTTAAGGATGAATTTACATTACAGTAATACAAATAATGCATGCGTGTTTAATTCTCTGATGTGAACAATTAGTCTTTCTACTTTTTTTTTTTGCATATCATTTACAGGACATTGCAGTAAAACACTAGCATTTTTCAGCTGCTGTTGATGTCTTGGCAAGTTTTACGTTCAGTAGTTTGCGATTGCTTTCCGAACGACCGGCTCACATACACTCCTTAAGAAACCAACGCGATCCACTGCCGAATCTCGCGCAGCTGCGTTTCGTACGAGAGTATACGGGATTACGAACAGCGTCCTTAATTCCTACGCCAGGGAGGACGGTCTTTCTACTTTAGCATTATCAAAATAGTGGTTATATACTTAATTATTTGATATTTCAACATACAATGATAGAAACAAATAATACCATTATTTACAGTTCACATATAGTGGCACATTTGAACCCATTCCGTCCTTATTCAGTCACTGTCCCAGCTCTCTTTACTTGTTTCTTGTAGTCAGTTGATGAGGTGTCTCTTGTCACAGTCCAACAGTAATCAGCAAGCATTGCCTTGATAACTTGTCTCCATAACAGCAGTGCCCTGGTGTAATCGTTCACCATGCTCATCACTGACAGCTCCACAGTTTGACGTAAAGAAATCCAAATGAGAATCCGTAAAATGAATTTTCAAAGACATGTTGCAGCCAAGACTCTTATACTTCCATGAAAATTGTCCACCACTTACTTAAATGCTAGCCATGCTAGCATGAAGAAGTTTTCGAATTTGCGGACCAACAAATACTCCCTCTCTTATTTTAGCTTCACCCAGTCTTGGACATTTTCTGATGAGGTATTTGAAATCCTTATCTGTTTTGTCAATTGCATTGACAAAGATTTTCATGAGACCCAGCTAAATGTGTAAGGGTGGCAACAAAACCTTTCTGGTGTCGACAAGTGCAGGGTTCTGAACTTTCTTACTGCCAGGCTGGCTGGTTGGGTAATGTCTTCTGTTGTAATGGTCAATTTCTTGCACGGCTATCCCACTTACAGAGAAAGTAATACTATAGTACTTGGTGTATCCACCCTGTATTCCAAGCTAAAAAGCGATCACTTCTAAGTTACGGCGGGGTGACCAATGATAATGATCCTAGTTTATACCGGAAGACATGACGGACTGGCACAATGTAATAGTAATACTGGGTCGAGAGTGCAGAGAATGGGCAGCGGGCCGCACAGAGTGAGGTGCAACAACTGATCCAGAGTAATACATATCAAGGTGACATAGTGATCTATACTGATGGATTAGTGGTGAAACAGATAGAGTGGTTGGGGTTTCATTGCGAAGTCTAATTGACTAAATAAAAAGGAAAGTATGGTATATGAGGCTACAACTTCCAGCATGAGAATGGAGGCAGAAGCAGTCACAGCGGCATTCCGTTGGTTAGAGGAGACCACTGCAACACACACTGTCTTCGTCACGGACTCAATGAGTATGCTTAGTAAGGTGGCGAAAGAAATGTTTCGTGTGGAATGGCTCACCTCACTTCAGAGGTCACAGATTGTTAGAATTGAATGGTCTATTTGCTCTGGCTATACGGGAGTTCGGGGAAATGAATAGACTGATAGGCTGGCAGGGAATACACCTCTTGATGGTAGATTACCAATAGACAAGGGGGGGGGGGGTGGTCGTGCAACTGTGGGACCAGGTGGATAAGGTGGGGTGGGGGGAGGGGAATATTGAGAGCCCGTATCTGGAAAGGATGAGATTGTGGGGTATTGGAAGAGGTTCTGGTGGAATATCAAAACTGAGAGAGAAGACCTGGAGTACTTCCAATCAGATAGCGGTGGGAACGATTAGTAGTGTGACTCTTCGCTGGCTGTTGAACGAGAGGACGTAGCGCGTATGGGAATGTCCTGAGTGCAGTGATGTCAATTCTTAGCTCAACTAAATTTAACACCTCAACACTTGAAAAACTGCTTAATGTTTTAATAAGTTTCTTTCATATGAAATGAGTGACCAACTGCAATTGGCGGTGACCTAACAGTTCCCAAAGTTCCAGAATCATGTTCAGCTTCTTCCACTAATGAAGAAGAGGACATTGGTGGCCCTGAACTATCAGCCCCAAGCAGCCCACATTTTGAGCAAACTACATTCACTAAGGTTTCCGGTTTTAGGTCAAGATGGCGAGACGTGTTTCTTTCTAGCTCGGCTTAGAACGTTTGATCGGCGGTCCGACAAACCACCATCGTAAAACTTCCCGTTGTTTCAGAACCAGATTTCTGGCTCTAAATGTTATATTGCTTCGCTGAAATTTGTTGAATTCCAAGGATATTTCAAATTGATGAAATCTCAGGAGAAATGCTCAAAGCAGCAGATGAGAACACCTTACAACGTTTGTTACAGCTGACCAATGAAATCTGGCAAAGCGAATCCCCACCACAACAGTGGAAAGATGGTGTAATTTTCAAACTGCCTAAAAAGGGCGATATGTCTCATTGCAATAATTGGCGTGGTATCACTCTATTATCAGTACCAGGAAAACTTTTTTGTAGCATGTTACTTGAGAGATTGAAAAAGGCGATAGATGAAAGGGTCAGAGAAGAACAAGCAGGCTTCAGACCAAAACGGTCATGCATAGACCAGATTTTCACCCTCAGAATAATCATTGAAGACTCCGTAGAATTCCAGTCGAAATTAATCACCAACTTTGTCGACTTTCAAAAAGCCTTCGACAGCATCCACCGTCCTTCACTTTGGAATCTACTTAACATCTATGGTTTTCCTACCAAATATACAAACGTCATAAAATCTTTCTACAAAGAGACACGTTGCTGCGTAAGAACAGAAACAGGCAACTCTGACTGGTTCTCAGTCGAAACAGGAGTGAAACAGGGTTGTGTCTTATCACCGATGCTTTTTGGAATAGCTATCGATTGGGTCATGCGCAAATGCACAAACAACACAAATATGGGTATCCATTGGGTTGACAAAATTCTAGAAGACCTGGACTTTGCCGACGACATAGTGCTTTTGAGTTCAACACACCCGGATGCCCAAGAGAAAATAAACCACCTCCAAAATGTTTCAGGGCATATTGGTCTCTAAATTAACACCACAAAAACAAAGACTATTGATCTTACCAACAGTTCAGATGACACCAAATTGAACAGCTACGTTCTTGAAAAAGCTTCACATACCTAGAAAGCAAAATGACATCTACAGGGGACTCAACACCAGAAATATCATCTAGAATCACACTGTCAAACATCTGGAAGTCAAAGACACTCAGCAAACAAACAAAACTTAAAATCTTCAACTCTTTTGTGATTCCAGTGTTAACGTATGGATGTGAAAGTTGGAAATCAACGGTAGCTTTAGATAAAAAATTAAACAATTTTGAGAACAAATGTCTTAGAAGACTTCTAAACATCCACTGGACAGACTTCAGAACCAATTCACAAATAAGACAAGAGACTAAGCAAGATACAGTATCCAATTTCATAAGAAGACGCCGTTGGAACTACATCGGCCATGTACTCAGAATGGACAAGACAAGACTCCCCTACCAAGCCCTCATATGGTCACCGGTAGGGAAAAGAAAACGGGGAAGACCAAGAGAGACCCTGCGTAGAACCATCATTAGAGAAGGCTCATTCAATACCCAAGTAAATATCCAAAATCTACAACAGGTAGCAGCGAACCGCCAGGCATGGAGAGACAGGACTTCTGCCCTATGCGCCGCATTAGGCTCAAGAGGAAAGACTAACTAACTATATCTATATATATATATATATATATATATATATATATATATATATATATATATATATAGTTAGTTAGTCTTTCCTCTTGAGCCTAATGCGGCTATATATATATATACACACACACACATTGACCGTATAATAAACTAGTAGCAAATATCTTCAAAACTAGAGTCAATCAACATTTGTAATGTCATTTTCGTTTTCAGCACACCAAATTAGTTAAGATCAGATATTTTCTTATCCGGTGCATTTTGGTTATTGACTAGTGTCATCATTTCTTACTCAGTCTTGGATAGTTAAGTTGGTAGTTCTCCGATACCGAGTAAGAAATGATGTTATCAGACGACAGTTCGATCAACAAAACAAAACAAAATAAAATCCAATCAAACAATCGAAACAGTACGGCAAACCAACACAATCCTTGCAGTATTTGAAGCTTCAACACAACATTTTCAGGTATTTAGCACATCTGGACGTGACCAAAGTGACTCACCGTGGATTATAGCTATTCACTCCAACAACTGTGTGAGCATAAAACACACAAACAAACAAACATACAAACAAACATCCACACATATAAACAAGCAAGTAACTTTAAAGATCTGTTTCGTAATAAACACAGACTACTTACAATAAGTGAGTTAAACGTCCTCTTTCTTCTCACTCTTGTGTTTGATTACAGCACCTGATTTCTGTTGCCTTATATACTGTGTCTGAAACTACTGCGCATATACTGCCATAAACAATCTAACAATACTGCGTATATACTGCCGCAAAACGGCAGTGCATGCCAAATAGTTGTGTTACATTTTCCCGCAAGTGATAACATTGTTTTCCAAGAAACACCACTTTTCCCGAAATTCTAAACACTAACTGAAATGTCTTATCTTTGGCGGAAAATCTTAGAGGACATTAATATAGCACAGATGATATAGCATCCGGTTGGAGGTGTGCTGAAGTACATTTGTACCTTCAGCAAGGCGCTGACGTTATTTGGAGGCCTCGGGTTTTACTATCGATGCACTCACTGAAAGTTTCAATGTTTCTTGACTTTTTCAATTCTCAACTTCATTCTACTTCTATGAGTACCAATGAATAGAAGTCATTTTATGCCTGATGTTCAACACAGAGTTATGAATAAAATAGTGTTCTACATTAAGTACAAATTTCTGCTCACCTGGATTTTGACATTGCCTGGTTTAAAAAAAAAAAATCTGACATCCTTCTCGGAGTTTAAAATTGCAGCCTTTTTCAACGTTTCTTATACATTTCGTTAACACACACACACACACACACACACACACACACACACACACACACACACACGCACGCACACACACACATGCACGCAAGCACACACACAAACACACACACACATACATATATGTGTGTATGTGTGCGTGCGATTTGGTGTGCGTGTGTGCTCGTCAACAACACCCTGGTTTCAACCTAACCTTAATAAGATGGATTCCAAATAATTTTCAAAGAATTTTTGTAATATAGGTGAAGAGGAAAGGAACTGGCTACATCACTCATACATCGTTACCTAGAAAATGGGATGGCGTACTATCTAGCAATAATAACTAAAGGGAATTAACTTTCGCTTTTAATTGTTACTTTGTCATACACACGTTTTCTTAACGTAATCGTGTTTCCGTGACATTAATGCACGTATCTTTTCTTATGCTTCGTACGGTAATGTATCATGTGTTTTCGCTTTATGTCTGCTCTAGATGATAGACAGAAATACAACTCTGTGATCATGTATGCAGCATGGTCTCTCTCCCTCCCCCCCTCTCTCTCTCTCTCTCTCTCTCTCTCTCTCTCTCGGTGTGTGTGTGTGTGTGTGTGTGTGTGTGTGTGTGTGTGTGTGTGTGTGTGAAAGACAAAACAGGAACCCATCTGCCAACAGGTCTACCAAGTGCCCTTCGCGAAAGAGAAGGCACTGGAAGACGAGGTTCAGAAACTGCTCGAAGATGAGTGATAGCTTAGTCACTATCACCTTATAATGCAGGGATCGTAATATTACGGAAACCCAGATATAACACAGCTTGTGCATAGATTATCGGCGATTGGATAGTTTCACACACTTCCAAGTAGAATCCCTACCCAACAACAATCAGCTATTCGCCAGAATGAATACAGCAAAATACCTTTCGAAAGTAGATTTGAGTAGGGGCTACATTCAAATTTCCGTGAAACTTGAGGTCAGACCGATGTTGACTTTTAGAACCCCTAGTGGGCACTTTGAGTTTAATGTGATGCCATTCTGTCTGCCAAATGGTGATTTAACATAATTCTCTCCAGCTCGTTGTCAATGCAAACCAACTGAGCAGAATACAGAAGCAACGTCCATAAACTATCAACGACTAGAAGCCGGCTGACATGTCTGGTACTTCAATATTTATTTCCGTCGAACAGCTTGTGACAATATTAATAATAATAATAAGAGTTACCGTTCCCGTACTTCTGGGAGAGCCGGTATCCTAGAACTAAGCATAATCACACTGATCATATATATTCTACTTATTCTAATCTAAAGACAATGCCTAACCGCCTAGTGTTGGTTATAATAATTCATGTCTGTTGACCGCTCTCTAACCTTGGCCATCTCATCGAGTACTATTTCAAACATTCATGGCCAGTTGTTTGTCCTGACTTAAAGGAGTCTGCCTTAATTGTATATCTTTTCTACCAAGTAGTTCTCTGCTACCCATTACATCTCCTGAAGAATTGTTGACAAGATTTTCTCCTTTCATACTTTCATGCCGCCTGTCGTGTTGCCAGCCCAAGCTTAACTCTCTGGTTGCTAATCTATAACGCTGTGACGTTTTCCCACATTCTCACGTCACTTGGCGACTTTTTCTATCTCTTGCTTAGAGATTACTTCTCAGATTCTTTCTCATTTATCAATTACGTCATTCATTCTGAAATGCTCGATGGCAGTATGCCCCCCCCCCCCGCCTTTTGAAAATGGTGTAACCATTTTAAAGTCCAGTCGGTTTCTATAACCTGACATGTAGCAGTTCAGAATTACTGAGTCATATTTCTTCATATATTCTATATATATATATATATATATATATATATATATATATATATATATATATACTTATTTCCACATCCGTATCACTGTGCTAATATGATGGTATGGTCTCCTATTAATCACACACAAAATCTCATAAACAAATTATTATTATATTACTTGCACGCACTCCTATCTACACCCCCGGTATACGTCGTGCAGTACCAGCCTATGAGAGGGCTGTGCTAACTAATCCATGAGCTTTATAAGGTCCCGTGGCCTCCCCATAGTATGAGTCCCTCATTTGCCAATAAAGACAAGCATCCTCAACCAAAGCTATTAAATCCGATTGAGGGGACGCGTGTGATTATTAACTGGTACCATTCCCTCTGTCTTAATGTTGGTATTTGACATGTACTTATATGACTCTTCTTTCAACCTGCTATGTTGTCATTATCGGTTATCGTATGGCCCGTAGTCGTTTATTATATTTGATAGGTGAAGTTTTCTGCCTTCGTAGCTGTAGAATTGTGAGAATCCTCATGGCATTTCTATTTACTTCAATTCGCTGTGTGAGACCATAGGTTCTTATCCTGCTTTTTAAAATTTTTTATTTGTATTTATTACTTATATTTACCTATGCAGTTCTACATAACTCTATACACTTAACTGTTATAGTACAATCACTTACACAATAAACAATATATTGTACAATCATATTGACCCTCTCAGTGTGTTATGCGACAACAATAATTGTAGCCTAGTTTACGTCTTGAAGGTGGTTGATTGTGTGTCGGCCTTAGCCCTGCTATTGGGTGTATCCATTTAGTTTGCCTTCCCAATAACACGTACGAGGTTAAATATTCATAGTATAAACCACAATTAGAGTACCAGGAATACTCGTGCGTATCCACCATTAATCCTACAACCTGAAATAATTACAATTTAATTAATGAAATAACAATTTAATAATTATAGCAACATTATCTAAACCTGAAAAAAACTGGAAAATCATATAATATGCAATATTAGAATACCTTCACGCAGTCACGCTATTCAGCCTTTGTATACATGCATTTATGTATAGTCTGTACTGTTCTTCGTGTTTGTTGTTCTGAAATGAAATCGTGTATGTATCAATTGACTGTGTTCAGCGCTTAAAATTATCTCTACCGTACCAAACAACAATTCTCTGTTGTCATGTTCTGACATTCCCCCCAAAAATACCTAATATCTTTATATATTATTATCACTCGTACCATGATACATGAATGGTAAGTGAATGATATGTTAAAATGATATGTTAACTATATGACTGACATGACCCTCTCATCAATGGTGTGATAAGTGATCCATGCCGTACAATAAACACATGAATGATATTTTAAATGTTTGATTGACGTGACCCTCTCATCGACGGCGTGATGAGTGAACCATGACGTGCAATAAACACATGAATGATATTTTCAATGTTTACTTGACACGACCCTCTCATCTTCAGTGTGATGAGTGAATCATGACGTACAACCTGCATCTATATGTTCGAGAAATGTAAGTATGATACTGATCAATGATGCTAAATACGGATGGTGTATGATATGCAATTTATCATGGCTGTAATTATTATGTACAATTAATATAATAGCGGTCGTCATTGTAGATGTCCGCTGGTTTAGCTCAACTATCGCCTCGACTTAGGTCACGATCAACTTGAACTCGAACAACAGTCTGACATCACCATAACGCAACCATCGGAGTGGTGTCGAGCTGCCAAGGTTCGAATGACTTCACCATCGTTCTATATGCAATGTCACTATACCACAACACTCGGAATAGTGTCGGGTTGACAAGGTCCGAATTTCCGCAATATGATATTATATTCAATCTGGCAAGTAATAAGATCGGAAAAAATCTGTACCTATCTGATAATAATTAATACTTAACTAACATATGTCTAATTGTTTGTTGTGTATTTGAATATGTTCTATATGGGCGTTTAGAAGTGCAATTATTATTTGGCTGCTGTATTACATGTATGCACGCAGACAGTAACATGAAATGTGATATCTGTATCAATTTCTATAGTCTACTGAGACGATCAGCCAGGTTATTATCTTTACCCGGTATGTGACAGATATCGAAATCATAGTCTTGCAAAAGAAGAGACCATCTGTGCATTCTGGAGTTTTTAGGATGGCCATCTTTAAAGACATGTAAAGTCTTATTATAAAAAAGAACAAGGAATTTCTTCCCAAGCAGATATTTAGCAAAATTATTGACGCTTTCTATCAGAGCCAAAGCTTTAAGTTAAGTGACAGCATATTTCTTTTGAGTTTCTGATAGTAAATTACTAAAGTACAGAACATGATGTAATTTATCATCATGAATTTGTAACAGAATTGTAACCTAGCATTAGTCTGAACAATGAAGACTATTGAGATGTCCGGTAATTTCAGAATTGAACAATTACTGAAAAGATTCTTAATTTGTTGTAGAAGTTTATCATATTTTTCCAACCACTTAATTTTAGCAGGTTCTAAAACAATAGCTATAATATCAGCGAAATTTAAGATGATCGTTGTTTCTCTGTCCCAACACACTCCTGACTTTCTTCTTGGTGCTGGTAGATTTAAAATTTTAGAATTTTGAGAACCGAAATGAGGTTTGTTTTCCGAGTCCTTTCTTATTAACGGGACAGGATAATGCAGACTGGAATAAAATCTGAATTTTGTTAACCAACATTCTTTCTTGAATTTGTGGTTTGTCTTTTCTGAATGTATGTTTTCATATTCATATCTTAACTTTGTTGACATGAATAATGTTATAGCTGTCAATTGTGTGTATAATGTATACCATATATGCAGTAGTGAGGCTAGTCTGATATATCTTAAGCAGAGACATATCAAGCAGAAAAAGTAAGTAAATACAAGTACGACTTGTTTTCTGTAAAATTCACGTAACCAGCTTGTAAAATATTTCTCGGCTTGTGAGTAGATGTTTGTGACATATTTCCTGGTTTGTTAGTAAATGTGTGTAACATATTTCTTGACTTGTGTGTAAATGTTTGTAACATCCCAATCATGATGGGTGAGGAGTGATTTAATTAATATCATCACCTGAAAAATAAATATGTTTATGAAGTTCCATTGCCGTTGTTCTGTGGACTGTATATGTTGTTTGTTAAGATTAGGTGCACTTTTGGCTGGCGTTGTACTTTTTATTCTATCTTGATATCTCTGTCGGTTAGCCTGACTGATGTTATTTGCCGACATGTAAGACTGTGTGATGGTTTGGTTTTGTTGATCAATCACAATTGGTGTAGATTTTCTGTAAGAGTGTTGCAGTTGTTTGTTGGCCAGATTCAGGCATCAATTTGTGTAGTTGAGAAGTATCAGCTTTCCCATGATTGGATTTATTTACTTCATGGATAGTAGGGTTTACTGTTATGTCGTCTTTTTGTTGTGTTATACAGTCTTTCGGCCCGGTCAGTGGTCACTGTCTGTTGTTGGCTGAGGTAACCTGTGTTGGCTGTTTGATTTCTTCTTCTTGTGTCTCTTAAACGTGGGTTCTCGAGAATGCATTGGCTGGTCTGTATTCGATTGTTTCCTCATGGGGACATTATGTCAAGTTTGGAATGTTTCCAATTATCAACCCAGCACACGGGTTAGGTAAAACTGCTGCGCATATTCTTCCCTCATAATAGGGACATCTTATCGTGACCCATGCGGTATTATGTCTTTCTAGGGTACCTCCGAACATTCTGCAAGTAACACTTTTGCCTGTTTAGTCTCTCCTATTCACCAGTTTATTGTATACTCAAACCACGGAAGCGTCCGTCTCCCTAATACATGTTGTTGGCGATCCATTAACCCATGCTTGGTGGATATTAAGAGCACCATTCTAGGTGTCAACTGCGTTAGCTTCATGTATTGGTACATTGTGGCCACACGCCAGGCTACCGTCTTCATTGAATTCTTTTCACATCTTACATGGTCTGTCATTGGGAAATGTCTCTAATATGACTGCATGAGTGTCTTCGAATTCGTCTGTGTCACTACTAGTGAATATGTATGCAGCATTGGCTTCTTTCCATGTCTTTCTAATCAAACAATCTTTCGAGACCTGCCCATAAGAGTTACAGACAAAGCACTTAACACTATTTTTGTTCGAAGCATACTTACTGGCCTTCTTAGAAGTTAGGTTCTTAAGGTAAGAATCGTAAGAAGGGTTCTGGTAGCACATTCCAAGAGCACCATGTTGCAATTTACAATGTGGACACTGCATGAAGTAGCCCTTTCTGGGTCTGTTGGTTCTCTATGTGTGTTGCCTCTCATGTGATATGGCCCTCTGCCTCTGTACTGCTGACCATATTGTGAGAATCTGTTCGATCTACTCTATCTTTGATTGGGTACTCTTGCACTTGCTCCTATAACTAACTACGGCTGAGCTCCTTCAGCAAACACATCCCTATGGGCGTTGTAGAATGCTTCCCCTTTTGACTCCATCTCTGGGACTGATTTACACTTTTTCTCCACCAGAAATGTAGACACCGCTTCTGGTTCCGAAGAAAGTAACTTGTCTCTCAGAATGAGATCACGTATTTTCTCAACATCGGAACCCACATCTGCTGATGTCAGCCATTTATCAAAGAGAGAAGATTTTTCTGAGACGTTGTAAAGAAACATCTGGTTTACCTTTCGTGCTAGAGTCTTAAATTTAGTTCTTAACCAGCTTCATCTAAAAAAAAGTGTGACAAGACCCTATCTCTAATGTACGTATAGTTGGTACGCAAGCTCTCAGGGATCAACTCCACGACCTTCAAAGGTTCTAAGGAAAGATGACGGTGAAATAGTATTGACCAATCTTCAATTGGTATTTTGTAAAACTTAACTAATGTCTCGAAATTAGATAGCCATGCTGAAATGGAATCACCTTGTGTAAAGTTTCTGATCAGACACTGGTATCGTTTAATGGGGTCTTCTGCTTTTGCTTGCCCATTTCGCTTGCGCTATCCGGCTTCTATATCTTCCTCCATAGTTTTAACCTTCAAGTTCTCTTCAATCTCCTTGTCTTTCATTACCAACTCGGCCGCTAGTTTCTCTTTCTCAAATGCAAGTCTCTCTTTTTCAAAGGCTAGTTCTCTTTCTTTCGCTGTCAGTTTTTCCCTTTCTATTGCAAGCTCTCGTACTTTGATTTCATTCTCTGCTGCTAATTTTTAATTTTCTACAGCTGCTCGTAGTTCTCTAGCTTCTCTTTCACGCACTGCTTGTAGTTACTTTGCCTCTTTGGTCACCGCGCTTTCCTCTCGTTGTTGTGCCTGAAATTCTTTTAGTTCCTGTTTAGACAAATCTCTGAGTTCCTGGCCGGTCAATCCAGACTTCTAGCCCAAAACCATAAAATCTTGCAATGTCGATATGGTGCCACAATATTCTGTAAATTTTACAGCTGAAACAAAATATGTCTGCATGCGATGCAAAATCGTGTGAAAGTTTGACAGCAAACGCGCAACAAGGCGAGTAATAGCTTGAATCCTGTCATATATGATGAACAATGCTACAAAATAACATGATATATATATATATATATATATATATATATATATATATATATATATATATATAT
The DNA here is from genome assembly GCA_963921405.1 of Cepaea hortensis. Classification (NCBI taxonomy): domain Eukaryota; kingdom Metazoa; phylum Mollusca; class Gastropoda; order Stylommatophora; family Helicidae; genus Cepaea; species Cepaea hortensis. Next base: position 32,828,750 of record OY992891.1, read on the forward strand.
ATATATATATATATATATATATATATATATATATAAGATATTCACAACACAGATAGACAGGTCAAGTAGAGTGATGCCATAAATATTATCTAAACACCCGAACAGAACGCCAAGAACAACAACAAACAATTTAATTGTCCTGTTGTTCGGATCCTGTGTTAACTGGCAATCGGCGCTCTCTCCTAGCCTCAACAGGTGCTGGTGACGTCGGTACGTGTCTTAATAAATTTACCTTAAAAGACTAGTAATGTCGTAGACTCCACATACTAATAGTGTCATATCAATATCCGTTGAAACATCCAGCAGTGACATCTTCTTAAATATGATCCTAACTGTGTGGTACTAAATTCAGATACATTCGTTCCAGGTCAAATTGATGTCCGAAAATTTAGGATCGACTAGCATGCATGTCCAACTTGACATAAATTCTACTTGCTCCTAGAAGAGTATGACTTCTACGCCGCCTTCATAATAATTGTCCAAGAAACGAATTGCGAACGATTTGCGGTCTTGTAATTTCTGTTGGCCGCTTCCCGATGTGCCTTCTCCGCAGTGGTAGTCATTTCGCCCGTTATCCATATCGTGGCTTCTCAGGTTGGTAATATATATATATATATATATATATATATATATATATATATATATATATATATATATATATATATATATATATATATATACACATATCCGTGAGTGTATTAAAATAATGATATAACAACTATGACAGCTTGCTGTCGACTAAACTGCAGAAAACTTTAACTGACTGACACAAAACAATATGATTATGGCCTGGGCTGACATGATGTAGGTGATGTAGGCGCATTGTTGGTGACTGCTTCTCCTCAAAACTTCAGTCTCCGATGCTCCGGTTTCCAGAGCCCTCAATCTCTGCCAAATGGTGATTTAACATAATTCTCTCCAGCTCGTCGTCAATGCAAACCAAATGAGCAGAATACAGAAGCAACGTCCATAAACTATCAACGACTAGAAGCCGGCTGACATGGCAGGTAGTTCAATATTTATTTCCGTCGAACAGCTTGTGACAATATTATAGTCTGTCCGGAAATTAATGCCGTCATTCACGATCAATTATTTTGAAAACTGTCTGTTACATCGTTATGAAATTTTTCCTGCAGTCTTATATTTACCCCCACCCAAGGAATATTTCTTTGATAGGTCCAAAAGCAACTTAAATCATCGAAAGCGGCGACATTTCTTTGGTGTATTGGGCGAAATGTAGTGAATTCACGCTAACAAACTAGTCTTACAGTAAAGCAACGTCATTTCGGGTAAGGACACAATTACAAGGCGTAGCCAGATTCGTATGGGAGTGGGTGCAATAAAAAAAAGTAGCTTAAAAGTCGACAGGGTCGACTGCATTGCACCGGGTTTTTATCCCATATGGCTCAGTATCATTCCGCAGCGTGGAAAACTTCGCACAAAGCACGAACACCGTAGCTTAAGCGACGACCCTCGGGAGTCTCCGAAAAAATGCACTAGTGAAATGAAGGCATCGAACATACAACCTTCGGAGCGTGAGTCAGACGGCTTGACCACTTCACCACGGAGACTCCCGAGAGGGGTGCAATGTGTAATGTTAGTAAAGACAGAGAATTTACATAGGCAAGGGATAAATAATGTGGAATCGAAATGGAAATGGACAGGAAAGTAGAAGGAATATATTTCTTACCTTATTTTTCAGTTCCTTCTTGTTTCTTCAGCTGCTGGTTAATAATTGTACACAAGTATTCATGTTACTAGGATGCATTTAGCTTTTTATATTGAGTTCGTAAAAGCTTCCAAATAGCTTTGTGTTAATGTGCGTATGGAGTAACCAGAAATGATACCGCAATTTAGTCATCATGTGTCCATTTATATGGATCTGTTCAGCTGTCTGTGTAGTTTGTTCACACGTAAACATGGGTGACAGACTCGCTTTGAGTCTTCGTGAAAGATTGTCTACTCTGCTGTTTACTGTTCAGAGACGAACATTATTACCTGTTTTGCAATATGAAAATAGTTGTCAGTGTCTCTGTAGTGGGCTTTCTTCTTAACGACCAAGATGTTGGTCCTCTTTTCATTGAAGTTTATAGATTGATTCGTATGCACGTGTGTTGTCCCCTAATTTGACAACATGTTTGCTCTCACGTTTCTTGTTATGCCACAATATGTCAGTTTCCACCGCAATATTACTCTTCTGTTGGTATTCAATGCGTTTAGTGTGTGTGTGTGGTTTCTTTCAATACCAGTTGTTTGTCACCGCTGAGGGCTTGCGGAATTGAAAATTCATCACTGTGGAATACATTCTGTTGCCATTGACATTGTGCTGAATAGTTGGAGCAAAATACCCCAGTAAGCGTGCACGTGGATTAATGTCTGCGATCTGCTCAGATCTTTATCTGTGTCGGACTATTCCAGTAGGTTGATGACTGCTCTCGGTTGCATAAAATTCAACCCAACCTTTCTCCAATAGTCCTCTTCCTCTTTCAACACATGGTCCTCACATTTTCCAGTAACTTTTATCAATATTTAATAGCGCAGACTGGATTAGTATCTTGACGTCAGACAATTTGAATATAGCATTGTCAGCTGCCATCTGTCTTTTAATGTTAGACCACATAAGTTCTATAGGGTTAAAATGAGAATGGTACAACGGAAGTCTCAAGCACCCATGACGATGCTCTTCTATCAACTTGTCGGTTTTATATTTCTTGTTTTTTTTTTGCGCCTGTTTTACAAGGGACAACAATTCTAGCTAGAAATACGTTTCTGGAAATGGTATGTTTTCCACTCGGAGCCATATCTTTATTGCTCCCTTTGTACTCGATGCTGTAGGTATTTTGTCTTCTTGGGCAACAACATTGATATTATGCATTGTCCATAATTGGACACGACGGTATATCTAGGGATGGAAGCACAGTATTCTCGAGCCAATCTCTAAATACATTACCATTCACCTTATTATGATAATCCCTATTGTCTGTATGCTTTGATATGAACACGAGCCCAGCATTCTGTTGTAAACCATTATGCATATTACTAGCATTGGCCATGACCAAAAGCTGCCCTATACTACTGGGCACATATCGCTTTATCTGTCCATCCACTGATTGCCATTCCTGATCACTTTTGTGATTTGTCATCAAAATACACTATGCCATAATTTTCTTTGCGCTTTTCCCTTATTTCACGTAGGTATCTGCTTCTCATGGCTCCTAAATGCAGTTGCACGCAAAGAATATTTCTACCTCCCTTGTACTTTCTAAAAGTGAAGATAATGTCCTTATAATTTTCCACAAAGTTGTTTTAGATAGCTCTATGTTATTGTTCTTTCCCAACCAAACCCTCAGTGTTCTTACAGTCACTGTTTCTTTAGCATCCAGCATTTTTATAATGCTGGATAATCCTGGATATAAAATGCAAAATTTTTATAATTTTAGGAGTCTCCGTGGCGAAGTGGTCAAGCCTTTTGACTCGGGCTCCAAAGGTTGTGAGTTTGATTCCGGGCCGCATCCTTCGGTTCACGAGTTAAATTTTTCGGAGACTCCTGTGGGTCGTCATGAGACTCCTGAGAAGTTCGTGCTTTGTGCGATGCTTTCCGCGCTGCGGAAAGAGACCGAGCCATATGGGATAGAACCCGGTGCAATGAAGTCAACCCTGACGACTTTTAAGCGACCTTTTAAAGCATTTTTATAATAGCTCGCTTTATGACATCTTTGTCAAAGCTGTCTATAATAACCTTTCTACCTACCGTTTGGTTATTGCGTGGTGGTTTAATTCCAGATTCTTGCACCCATCGACGAAATGACCTTTTACTCAAACTCAATGCATGCACTGTTCTTTTTTCGGAATTTGTAATAGTATAAAACAGTTTCCTGCTATCAGCTTCTTGACATAAATATGTGTACAACTTCATAGCGATGCTTTGAAGTGTATATTCAATTTCGCATTCAATCCCATTGAAAAATATTCACACATTTCAATGTTAGCGATAAGTGGTAAGACTTAAAAAAAAAAATAATCAGGTTTCATGAAATAACCCACATTTTGACGACACCTCTGAAAACTCCCAGTTTTAACAGCGCGAAGTTCTTGGCATAAGGCCAATCCCGTGAAACACGTAGCATATTCAACATTGAAAGCTGATTGTCTGGCCATGCTGTAATACATCTAACCTTGGCCATCTCATCGAGTACTGGTTCAAACATTCATGGCCAGTTGTTTGTCCTGACTTAAAGGGGTCTTCCTTAATTGTATATCTCTTCTACCAAGTAGTTCTCTGCTACCCATTACATCTCCTGAAGGATTGTTGACAAGATTGTCTCCTTTGATACTTTCATGCAACCTTTCGAGTTGCCAGCCCAAGCTATCACGCTGTGACGTATTTCCTGATTCTCACGTTACTTGGCGACTTTTTCGATCTCTTGCTTCGAGATTACTTCTCAGATTCTTTCTCACTTATCAATTCTGTCATTCATTCTGAAATGCTATATGGCACGGACTAAACAATGCTCTTAGCGTCTTCACATGCATGATGAGGAAATTGCTAAAATCTCTTAAGGATCCACCCTTAATTTCCTTTATGAATGACATCCTAATTGCATCAGGAAATCTGAAAGATCATCTATCATCTTTAGAAAGGTTATTTCACAGATTGAGAGAAGTGGGCTTAACAGCACGCCCAACTAAATATCAGTTGGATTGTCAATCCTTAGAATTTCTTGGACACACAATCATTCCTGGGTAGGTGGTATCCGAAGAGAAAAACGTAGAGAAGGTAAAATTGGCACCCAGACCACAAACGAAGAAAGACGTCAGGTCAGTTCTCTCTTTGTGTGGGTTTACCAGAAATTAATCACCCATTTTAATGAAACAATCGTTTCCTTGACAGAAACTATGAAGAAAGGCTCCCCAGACAAAATAGTCTGTACCCCCGAATGTGATATATCTTATAGTGTCTTAAAAAGGTCTCGATTAATAAGCCTATTCTGCATCATCTTGACCTTTCTAAACCGTTATTTTTGAAGCCCGATGCCAGTAACATTGGTATCGGGTAACACTTCTGAAAGAAGGACAGGAGGAAGCTTCTGTCTTCTGTCCGGTCACATAAGCGAGCAGGAAATTGCTAAAGGCCGAAAGAAATTCTTCTACCGTAGAACATGAATGTCTATCTCTCGTTTGGGCGGTTCAGAAATTAAAGCCATACTTGCACGGGGTGAACTTTAGGGTCCAATCTGATCATCAGTCCCTAATGTCTCCCGCCACCTTCAAGAAATGTAATGCAAGGTTAATGTGCGGATCCTTGCTATAACAGCTCTACCATTTTATTGTAGAACACATTCCCGGAAAGGAGAATGTGGGGATAATTTCTGTCGAGGCTGACGATTACGGAATCGGAAGATGAGGCAATTCAGATAGAAAGGCTGGTGGGAGAAAGCTCATAGTTTCTGAACGTTCTTAAGAGGGGACCTATGTAGCAAAACCACTATCAGATATCTTCTTTTGACAGGTTTAACAGACGTGTATCAAGAAGTAAGGGGGTTGCTTTCCTTACTGCTACATTGGATTATATGAATAATCTCTAGCTAATACAAGGAGGCATTTTCTGCCTGATCCCATGGTTTCTGGATCTATGTGTTCACACAATCCCCTCTAAATGGTTACATATATATTTATAGTTCTATAGAAGACAAGGAACAACACACTTGTTACTTCAAGAAAAAATCCACATATATAATATCGGTAAAGTAATAGCTACAGGTATCGAACACCTAAAGATGAAGAACACCACTCTAAAGAAATCGGAATAATGTCAATCTGTCGAGCCAAATATTCAGGCGGAATGGAGGTAATATCTCATCACGGGTAATGCTCAGACGCAGTACGTAAGTCTGGAGTCAACTGGTGATTCACCTGATTGGAACTGGCTTCCTCCTCTGGATTGCATACTGGAACGTAGACCATACAATTCGGACCAGCAAGATTGTCACTAATATATTGTTGGTGACTCCTCCCAACTGTAGCGTAACATTTGCTAACAAGAGTCAATTGTATCAACACTCCAGCTCTGTAGTCGAATCATTCTTTCTTTGTACAACACCACTTGAAGAATTCATATTATCAGATTCGCTCTATCACGTTCTCACTATTGTTCATCAAGACCAGCAGCGCTTGTTAATATTCACAACGGCATATCCTCCTGCCGGAGGACGAATAGAACAAAAGCAGACTGTGTCCATTTTGCCTGGTCGGTGTTTAACACACACATTCAAATAATTCTCTTCTTTCGATAATTTTAGTTGGCTAATGAAGCCATGAAAGATAATGGTTGTACATAGAATTCTCAACAGGTCGGATTGCTATTTCACATCCACCAGCTGGATAATTTAAACAACCTTGCAATATTCGTGAGTAGTAAAGGTGGTGGGTGGGGGTCCAATTAGGTATCTGCCAGGAAATAATCTAGATCACGGTATAAATCCTTACATGTGAGTTATTCCGCCCCCGGCCGCCGTATAGAAAAGCGGACCGCATTTGACATAACGTTTCAAATTTCACTCGTTTTTAAGCCCTTAACTACTTCCGGTTCTAGGAGTTTAAAAACTTAAACTTTAATTATTAATAGGTAAATTATATACGAAACAATTAATAAAAAATAACCATGTGTCTGAACGGGGTAGGCCGACGTGGGGTAGGGAAGCAGGGGAATGGGTCCTTAGTCCGACACTGAGCATTTTCTCACAGTGGTCCATAAGACCCACAACTACTATAAGGAGGTGTGTAGTTTGATGATCATCTCGGCCACTGGCCAGACCAAATACAATACTGAGGGGGCAATACTTTAGTATTTTTTGGTTGGTGGTTAACCCAGAGGATAGAGCTACACTCTGTGTGCACCGCCTCCACATATTATTTGTGTGTGCCTTTAGTCTCATTGTGAGCCATTGCCCACAGTTGTCCACCACGCCTATATATAATTTGAGGGTTTGTGAAATTTTTTTATCATCGCTGCCTATGACCAGACAAGTGTACTACTCTAGAGGGGACAGAAAATGCACTTAGACCTTAACCAAAAGGCCGAAACTTAGCCGTTAATCCTTGTACAACCTCATGAAATAAACTGAGATGCCATCGTGGTTTAACATATTATCGAGGATGTAGAATAGCATAAAGAAATAAGCTAATTAAAATAGAAAATTGTCATATTTTTTAACGCCTAACATACATTATTAATGTAATAAAAATATATAGCTAAATTATCATACTTAGTGACTGTTTGTAAAATAATAATTAAATTATAAGCGAATAATATTAATGCGAATTATTTCCCTTGTCCAGTCTTTTTCAAAATTAGGTCAAGGGATGTAACTCATGATTCTTTCGATTTCCTTAATTATTTGTAATGAGAATTGTAATTTTTTTCTTTCTTTATTATTATTTGTTTCCAATTGAAAATAAAAGATAGCGGTTATTAGTGATCCGTAGAGAGCCGTAGTGGTTTAATTACTATCATCAAACGAGATACAAATGAAAACCTCAAAAAAATGTAAAGATGATGGATATTAGTGGTTGTAGTATTCAGGGTGTGTGCATATGCGTGTGAGCGGGTGTGCTAGGGATTCAGCACTGTTTCTCCAGATAGGGGAGTTGCTGTGGAGTGTATGTAAGATTGGATGTCGTTTATAAAGAGATGGACGGGTGTCACGAAATTAGCTCCAATCAGCTGACTTCGTACGAGGAATCTCCATAGTACGGAGTACGTCATTAGGGAGTTCCCCTGTCATTAATAACTCAGGAGAAGCCGGTTGATTTGCATAACTTCGAAGGTTAGAGAAATGGAAGTTTCTCGATTTTAGGGCGAAACGGACACTAGTTATATCTCGTGAGTAAACTAGACTTGGTCACTTGACAGGAGAAAAACGTGATTCTCACTTAGAGTGAGTAAGACGTGCAACACAACTTTTCAGGGTTTGGAGGGTTTACTTCGCAGCCGGAACAAGCCATCTTGTGATCATTTCGTCTTGAGTTCTCGACCAGGCACAGTTTTAGAATTCGGCCACTATTGGCCATCTGCAGCTAGGGAGTCACAGACAGTAATAAACGCTGATTTGGTGTCTGGCCATGGTTCAGGTAATACCTCTTTAATACTTCCATTGTGTAATACAGCATAACAGAGTGATTGTGCGGCATCTAATTAGTTATGCGAATACGTAACAGATTAATATCATTGAAAGTAGGAACTTGGAACGTTAGAACAATGAATGCAGATGGAAAATTTGAAAACATCACAAAAGAAATGGGGAGAGAGAAGATTAACATATTAGGAGTATCGGAAACGAGATGGAAAGGAGCAGGGATAAGGACAGGAGAGGATTGTAAGATTATTTACTCTGGGGGAGAAGAACAGCAAAGAGGTGTAGCCATTATATTAGATAAGCAAACATCAAATTCTGTCAAAGGATATCATGCTGTGTCAGACAGAGTCCTATTAGTAAAATTAAACGGAAGACCTTTTAAAATAAATGTCATTCAAGTATATGCCCCAACAAGTGAAAGCAGTGAAGAAAGCATAGAGGAATTTTATAATGACGTGGAGTCTGCTTTGAAGAACTGCAAAAAATCAGAAATAAATATCATAATGGGTGATTTCAACGCAAAAATAGGACAGCAAGGCGATGGATGCAGTATAGGCAACCATGGTTTGGGAGAGAGAAATGAAAGCGGATACAGACTTGTAGAATGGGCAACAGAACAAGAAATGGTTGTAGGAAACACCTGGTTTAAACAGCATCCTAGAAGATTATGGACATGGAGGAGTCCAGACAGCAGGATTAAAAACCAGATAGATTACATCCTGATTAGCAAAAGGTTTCGAAATGCGTTAACAGTCGTAAAAACAGTTCCAAATGCAGACTGTTACAGTGATCACAGATTAATTACAGGCACATTGAGGGTAAAGTTAAAGAAAGTCAAGTATACAGCAGGAAACCCTAAATATGACTTGTGCAAATTGAAAACTGACAAAGAAATACAAGATAATTTTAACATAGAAGTAAAGAACAAATTTGATATATTGTCTGATCTAGAGATCCTGTTTCAAGATGTAGATGATCAATGGGAAACGATGAAGAAATCAATCAGTTGCGCAGCAGAAAAAACTATTCCAAAAGTAAAGAAAGTGGGCCGTAAGACATGGATGACTGAAGAAATTTTACAACTAATGGAAACAAGAAGACAGAACAAAAATAGTCCTGCCAAATATGAAGAAATTCACAGAAAAGTGAGAACCTTATGTAAGGAGGCAAAAGAAACATGGCTTGAGAAAAATTGCAGAGAAATTGAAAAACAACACAACAGTAACAATGCGAAACTAATGCACAAAAGAATTCAGGAGCTTACTAATCAAAGAACACGTACATCAGCAGGCTGCCTAAAGACAAAAGATGGAAGAGTCATAGTAGAAAAAGATCAGATCTTACATGAATGGTCAGATTATGTGAAAAACCTTTATGACGATAACAAAGACGAACAGTATGATGTCCAAAATAATAATGAAGGACCAGCAATTTTAAAGATGGAGGTTAAAATGCGCTTACCCATATGAAATCTGGCAAGGCCCCCGGTTCAGATAGCGTCACAACAGAAATGATTAATGCTTTAGAAGAATATGGAATAGATCAAGTTACCAGTCTGCTTAATACAATATATGATACTGGAAATATACCTCAGGAGTTATGTAATTCTGTATTTATTGCAATTCCAAAGAAATCAGGAGCCTTGGAATGTGATCAACATCGAACAATTAGTATAATGAGTCACATCACGAAGATTTTGCTAAGAATTATCATGCAAAGAGTTAGGAGGAAAATACAACCTGAAATAGGAGAAGAACAATGTGGGTTTGTGGAAGGCAAGGGTACAGTAAATGCTGTGTATATACTGAGAAACATAATCGAACGTTCTATAGAAGTAAACAAAGATCTACACCTTTGCTTTATTGACTACACAAAGGCTTTTGATAAAGTGAGACATGTCAACATGATAAGGATGCTTGAAGATCTACAAATTGATGGAAAAGATCTTAGACTTGTAAAAAACATATATTGGAAACAACAAGCTGCCATAAGAGTTGATAATGAAGTAAGCCAATATCAGCCTATTAAAAGGGGTGTGAGACAGGGATGTGTAATGTCTCCAGATCTGTTTTCCCTGTACAGTGAAAGTATTTTCAGAAATATTGAAGATATGGAAGGAATCAACATTGGGGGAGGATGTATCAATAACATTAGATATGCAGATGATACAGTCTTGATTGCAGACAATGAACAGGACCTCCAAAATTTAGTAGATGCGATTGTTACACACAGTGAACAACTAGGGTTAGAATTAAATTGTAAAAAGACACAGATTATGGTGGTCACTAGGAAGGACGAAATACCACAATGTAATATACAAGTAAATGGGAATATTCTTCAACAAGTGAGCAGGTACAATTATCTCGGAACAGTAATAACATCTGATGGGAGATGCCTTGAAGAGATTAGAACAAGAATCGCCATGGCAAAAGTAGCCTTTAGCAAGATGAAAAACATATTGACCAATAAAAAGATGTCAATTGAAACGAGAAAAAGAGTGTTGAGATGCTACATTGAACCTGTACTTTTATATGGATGTGAAGCGTGGACAATGAGCAGTCAGGCTGAAAAACATCTGATGGCTGTAGAGATGTGGTTTCTGATGAAAATGCAAAGAATACCATGGACAGCCAGAAAGACCAATGAACAAGTCCTTCAAGAAACAAATGAAGATCGTAAATTGATTAGAGAAATTAGACGTAGACAGTCAAAATTTTTTGGGCATGTTATGAGAAGAAATGGATTGGAGAATTTGGTGACAACTGGTAAGATCGAGGGGAACAGACCAAGGGGAAGACCTAGAAGCAAGTACCTGGATGGCTTGGCCTTGTGGCATGGTCGAGACAGAAACACGGAGCTGATCCACAACTCTGGTGATCGAGTGAGATGGCAGAACATGACCGCCCACGCTTACCGGCATGGCACATGATGGATGGATGGAATGAGCTTGGCGTTCGATAACTGACAGTCGCGTAGCGGTCACTCGCTTGTGTTTACATTTGCATTTTCTGTACGCGAATTGTGACAGATTAGTTTACACATGTGATGACTTGAAAGTCCATTAGTATGGCAATTACATTGTAGCTACTAATTATATTGCAAATTGTGAGATCTTGTATTTATTAATGAAGTTACAATTGTGATGACATAGTTAAGGCTATACAATACATTTAGAATTTGGCTCATCGAGTACCCCCACTGTGAGAAATTAGACCTAAGTTTAAGTTCAACACAGAATTATTATTAGACTAGCTGATACGGCCCGGCTTCGCCCAGTCCCTGGTGGGGAGCATCTCATTTAATTCATATAAGTAGTCATATAAGTTCTCGTTCCCGTTACCGACTGTCTGTCTTTCTGTCTGTCTTTCTGTCTGTCTGTCTGACCCGGCCCGGCACCGCCCAACTCCTGGTGTGGAGCATCTCATTTAATTCATATAAGTAGTCATACAAGCTCCCGTTCCCGTTCCCGACTATCTATCTGTCTGTCTGTCTGTCTATCTGTCTGATCCGGCCCGGCTTCGCCCAGCCCCTGATGGCGAGCATCTCATTTAATTCATATAAGTAGTCATATAAGTTCCCGTTCCCGACTGTCTGTCTGTCCGTCCCTCCCTCTCTGTCTGTCTGTCTGTCTGCCTGTCTGTCTAATCATTTATTGGTTGCAGTTAGAACAACCTTAGATAAACGAAGACCAACTTACAAAAAGCATTAGAAAAAGCACTTGAAAGATCTTTACATCTTCCCCAACAATTAACTTGGGTAAATGGAGCGGCGGCAGCAGCATCAGCAGAAGAAAGAAAAGGAGGAGTAGGAGCTGGGAGGAGGAAGAGGGAGGTGGAGAAGGGAGGAGTAGGAGGGAGGAAGAGATAGGCGGAGAGAGGAGGAGGAGGGAAGAGGAGGGAGGAGGAAGGAGGAGGAGGAGTAGGGAGGAATAGGAGGGAGGAGGAGGGATTAGGAGGAGGAGAGAGGAGGAGGAGGTAGGAGAAGGGAGGAGGAAGGAGGAGGAGGGAGGAGGAAGGAGGAGGAGAAGGGAAGAGTAGGGAGGAGGAAGGAGGAGGAGGAGTAGGGAGGAATAGGAGAGAGTAGGAGGGATTAGGAGGAGGAGAGAGGAGGAGGAGGTAGGAGAAGGGAGGAGGAGGGAGGAGGGTAGGAGGAGGAAGAGGGAGGGGGAGGAGGAAGAGGGAGGAGGAAGGAGAAGGAGGAGGAGGGAGAAGGAGGGAGGAGAAGAACGCAGGGGGAGGAGGAGGAGGGAGATGGAGGAGGGAGGAGGATTATAGAGGAGGAGGGAGGAGGCGGAGGGAGGAGGCGGAGGGAGGAGGTGGAGGGAGGAGGCGGAGGGAGGAGGAGGGAGGAGGAAGAGGGAGAAGGATGAGGGAGGAGAAGGAGGGGAAGGATGAGGAGGGAGGAGGAGGAAGAGGGAGGAGGAGGAGGGAGGTGGAGAGAGGAGGAGGGGGAGGAGGTAGGAGGAGGAGGGATGAGGGGGAGGACGTAGGAGGAGGAGGAGGGAGTAGGATGAGAGAGGAGGAGAAGGGAGGAGGAAGGAAGAGGAGTTAATAGGAAGAGAGAGGAGGGAGGAGGAGGGAGGAGGAAGAGGGAGAAGGAGGAGGGAGAAGGAGGAGGGAGGAGGAGAAGGAGGGAGGAGGAGGGAGGAGGAGTAGGGAGGAGGAGGGAGGAGGAGGAGGGAGGAGGAGGGATGTGGAGGGAGGAGGTAGAGGGAGGAGGAGGGAGGAGGAGAGAGGAGGAGGAGAGAGGATGAGGAGGGAGGAGGAGAAGGGAGGAGGATGGAGGAGGAGAGGGAGGAGGAGGGAGGAGGAGGGAGGAGGAGGGAGGAAGAGGGAGGAGAAGGGGGAGGAGGGAGGAGGAGGGATGAGGGGGAGGACGTAGAATTAGAAGGAGGGAGGAGGAGGGAGTGGGAGGAGAGAGGAGGAAGGAAGAGGAGTGATTAGGAGGAGGGAGGAGGGCGAGGAGGTAGGAGGAAGAGGGAGGAGGAGGAGGAAGGAGGAGGAGGAGAAAGAGGGATGAGGAGGAGGAGGAGGGGAAGAGGGTAGGAGGGGAGAGGAGGAGGAGGATTTTAACGCATATGCCTGTAGACAACTGCAGCGAAAAGGTGGGTCTGTCTATCTATCTGACCCGCGTGGCTTCGCCCAGTTCCTGGAGGGTAGAGTCTCATTAAATTCATACAACAAAACAAGTAACTTAAAAGAATGTCCTTCCACATACCATCCATTATTTTTAATGAAAACTCTTTCTTATCACCTGCATGACTACAGTAACTTCTTAAGCAAAAAAAGATGAGTTACAATGTTATGCATTATGCATTATTTTTATGAAAACTTTGAAAATGCCTTACAGATTGTATCATTATTTATTATAACTCATATGCCGGTATATAACTATGGACAAAGAATTTATAAATCTTTGAAAACGATGCCACAATATGACTATACGTTATACAGAAAAGTTATGCCCCTTGAAATAACTTTTACATAGTTAAGTCCCCTGAGATATATGAAATTACAATGACAAATGGAAAATGAAATAATATTGGGTAAGCAGCCGATTTCACACTAAAAAAATATGAAAGTTGGCAGCTCTGGAATGAAAGGAAGACGTGTAGAAAATTTCATCTCAATCGGATGGGCCGTTCGCGAGCGCATAAAGGACATACGGACATACAGACAGACAGACAGACAGACAGACAGACAGACGGAGATCGCAATTTATATATAAGATGATTTCTCTTCTAGGTTATATAGAGATCTTGGCAGTTAGCCACAGTAACAAATGAAAAGCAGTTCTCTCATCTATCTAGTTGACTGTGCTCTGGTCGCCAACCTCATTCTGATCTCTTTAATATCATTTCAAGTGACACAAGACACTTGGACAAATGACCACATTGACAATTAGACCATTGTAGTGAACATAAACAACAACACTGTGCTTTACACCAGTTGAACAAGACATCAACATGAGAAGATCTTGACAATAGTTGGACACCCATTCACAAAGGAATGGTCACACCAACAGATTAGACAAGTCATACATCATGGAAAATACTTGACAACAACCACACAGGACTTCCACAATATCAGTAACCAACAACAGCACAGTAGAGTAAACAGTCACCATGAAGATGCTTGACAACAGTTGGACAAGTCATTCACAACAGTGTACAAGACAACCACAGAGACATGTATCTCAAAAACTGTTCTCTTACTACTAATACTTTATTAATGTCTTTTGGTCAAGTGAAGACTCAGGCTTCATATAGTCAACAATTCACATTTCAAAAGGTTATTTTATATGCAATATAGTTGACATAATTATGAAAAAACCCAAATACATCACCCAATATCCCATCCGAACATTAACTTAAAACAAAACCTCCTCCTTCTCATCACTACTTCATAAAGTTATCCTACACCACAAACACTTTATGCCTATATCATTCCTTCGACTGTCAATGAGGGAAACACATGATAAGCCATAGTCTGGGGCAAGCATAGGGACCCTCTGCTCCACTGATCTGTGTACATCCTGTTATCACCTATGAAGGGTGTTGGGAAAGTCTCAGGTTGCAGTTCTCCCCATGATGTTTTCCCAGTTCAGGCTATTCCCTGCTGTTACTAGTTTACGAAATTGACAAGCATGTCCTTCCGAAGGGTGAGTAGACTGTTCGCAAAGTTGATAATTGGGATTAGCTTTACGTTTCAGTAGATTAAGATTTAAAAACTAATATGTCCCATCATTTTACCCTGCCAGTCTATCTCCCACAAAGTTTTCTGATGGTACTGAAATCACCACACTTAAGCATTACCCTTTGTGAATTTGCTCTATGTTCTCTCCTTCTTCTCCATTAGCTTTTCAGCCAATATTAAGCTGGAATACTCCTCAAGATATGGTTTTGAGGAGAAATATGGTAAGCTCCAGGTACACATTTAATGTCCACACTTGGCCAGTAGAGGCATGCTGAAAACCAGGTGATCCCTCACTCCCAAGGTTTCTTCTTGAATTTCTCTAGAAGATATATCCCGGAACATTTATAAAAATGGAGAGTATCCCTGTCTTAGGCCTTTAATAAAGACTTTTCTTCAGTGCCATCTGTATCGGCCAGAATTAGTGAATTCAGGCTGAATATTTGCAACCTGTGGTCATGTGGTACTATTGGAGAGTCCATCTTATAAAGCTGGATTGAAGGTTAGAGCTCAGGACTTCCCTGGAGTTGTCCTGGTAATTGAAGGCCTCCCCATCTTCCTAATTCTCTGTTAATAAACAAAGGCACAACATGTGTTTTACATCTGTTGAAACATTGTCATAGTTATGTAGTACCATTACATATTCAGAGAGGAATGGGAGGGACAGAGGAGAGTGATATTCGAACACCTGCCCCTCACTGGTGATGAAGTGAAATTTTATTTGGTGGTTTGGGGTGATATCTTTTCCAAGTATCATCCCCAATTTGTGAAATCATAGGCACATATGCTTAATCAGGGGCAGCTTCACACCATTATCAAGCACCTTGTAATTATTTGTCTATATAAATTCTCACAATAAGTAGATCACAGGGGACCGGTGTACCATGAGAACAGACAGTTTGATAAGCATTCAGAAGTAGGCATTGTAAGGCAGCAATCATGCACTAGCATTTCAAAGCAAGACATGAAGCAAACAGCATAAAATGAACACCTTCATGAGGCACATCTGCTGAACCAATCACCATAAGGCAGATATGAGATAGATAGAAGACAGGCATCTTTCATGACTGCACTAGGCAATATCATTAAACTAATGGCAATGGACCAATTAGCAATTCATAAAGGTGATACCTTGGTACAAGAATGTCCTATCTCTCCACACTCACACCGCAATGCCAAACTTCCTCCCCTCAAGCTAGACCCAGTTCACAAGCACCATCAAATCATCATCATCATCCTCTTGTGCTCTTTTCCCATTAAACAATAGCAATATTTACTGCAATGGGTACCAAGCGATATTGCATAAGCAATGCTCTCACATGTGGAATACACATATGAAAGAAAGCATGACTTTTCCCTGACAAATAGCATGAGCCTTCTCATGTATTCAGCTGACTAGACACTGTAGGTTATGTCACCTATTGCTCCTTATTGGAATGTAGTTCATATAAACCTAAACCATTGTTGCACAAGAACCAGCGCATAACGTCAAAGAGAAATTGCATCCTAGGCAATTCTATAT
This sequence comes from Cepaea hortensis, assembly GCA_963921405.1. Classification (NCBI taxonomy): domain Eukaryota; kingdom Metazoa; phylum Mollusca; class Gastropoda; order Stylommatophora; family Helicidae; genus Cepaea; species Cepaea hortensis. Next base: position 32,845,099 of record OY992891.1, read on the forward strand.
GAATGCTTTTGGCAATTTTCTTGAGCTTAACATAGTCACCAGACATTACAGGAACTTTGTAATTTCTAAAGTGCAATGCAGTCCTGCAAACATGGATATAATAAGCGTCTTTACTTTTACAAATATGAGAGGTTAATTATACAATTACCGTCTCATTCACTCAAACATTCTCAGCCATTATAAGGGAAAAGTTACATGTCGCATCACACATTCTGAAACAGAACTGCCAAAAGTAACTCGCAAGAGCAGTGTACAGTTTGGTTAAGAATGGGTCATGATAGGCACTCAACGAATGTTCAGAGCGCACTAAGGTTTTGCAATATGCCTTGAGCGTAGTTTACAGTCACAAGCACATGCAAATCATCAAATCAGACAGACAATAGACATGGTAAGAATATTTCACCGTGGAAGACATGACAGGTTTTGAGCGGCAGTTTTAGAGTCACTGTACAACGAAGTTCTGTCTTTATTTCTACATTTTCTCAAGAAAACACTCTGCCATTCGTCTCTCTCTCTCTTATCATCAGGCTTACACATAACATATTAAATGATTTGTGGTACCTGAGGTCCAGAAAACTACATCCTAGAGAATGATTTGGGCAAGTTTTACCACTGCATCTTGAATAAATCTTATCTGGATGGTATCATATCTTCGACTGGCGGGCTAATTAAGTATTAGTCTAGATAATAGCGTTACTCGCCCAAGGGTCAACCAATCAAATGGAGTCCCCACCTTTCATCTACCCTCTCTTAATCTAGAATCTTCTAAGTTATTCTTAGACCGGGTTATCAAGACGGCTTACGTTGGTTAATTTTTGAGTATTGAGAAATGTAAATGGTCTGGGGATGCGAACGTCTGGAGACATTATGTTACATCTAGTACACGATATAGAGACATTTCAGTAGACTGTAATCGACTGTGATACATCTAGTATACGATAGAGAGACATTTCAGTAGACTGTAATCGACTGTGATACATCTAGTATACGATAGAGAGACATTTCAGTAGACTGTAATCGACTGTGATAATCTAGTATACGATAGAGAGACATTTCAGTAGACTGTAATCGACTGTGATACATCTAGTATACGATAAAGAGACATTTCAGTAGACTGTAATCGACTGTGATACATCTAGTATACGATAGAGAGACATTTCAGTAGACTGTAATCGACAGATAATACATCTAGTATACGATAGAGAGACATTTCAGTAGACTGTAATCGACTGTGATACATCTAGTATACGATAGAGAGACATTTCAGTAGACTGTAATCGACTGTGATACATCTAGTATACGATAGAGAGACATTTCAGTAGACTGTAATCGACTGTGATACATCTAGTATACGATAGAGAGACATTTCAGTAGAAGGTAATTGACTGTGATACATCTAGTATACGATATAGAGACATTTCAGTAGACTGTAATCGACTGTGATACACCTAGTATACGATAGAGAGACATTTCAGTAGACTGTAATCGACTGTGATACATCTAGTATACGATAGAGAGACATTTCAGTAGACTGTAATCGACTGCTATACATCTAGTATACGATAGAGAGACATTTCAGTAGACTGTAATCGACTGTGATACATCTAGTATACGATAGAGAGACATTTCAGTAGACTGTAATCGACTGTGATACATCTAGTATACGATAGAGAGACATTTCAGTAGACTGTAATCGACTGCTATACATCTAGTATACGATAGAGAGACATTTCAGTAGACTGTAATCGCCTGTGATATATCTAGTATACGATATAGAGACATTTCAGTAGACTGTAATCGACTGTTATACATCGAGTATACGTTATAGAGACATTTCCAAAGACTGTTATCGGTAGTTATACATCTAGTATACAATATAGAGACATTTCCAAAGACTGTTATCGATTGTTATACATTTAGTATACCATAGAGAGACATTTCGAAATACTGTTATCGATTGTTATACATCTAGTATACTATAGAGAGACATTTACAAAGACTGTTATCGATTGTTATACATCTAGTAATACTATAGAGAGACATTTCGAAAGACTTATCGACTGTTATACATCTAGTATCCGATAGAGAGACATTTCGAAAGACTGTTATCGATTGTTATATATCTAGTATACGAAAGAGAGACATTTCAAAAGACTGCTATCGAGGCACAGTTCTCCACAGGACAAACGACTAGATAATGATGACCAGACACGATTACTAACTTCCAGTTAATCATCATGAAAACATAAAAACACAAATAAACCCATACGATACGGCAAGAGTTGAATATTGAAGAAGGTTGGCTACTAAAGACGTTAAAACAGAGAAAATTGAAATATTTTGGTCACTTGAAACGTCATGAAATTTTGGAGAGAACAATAATGGAGGGGTATATGCTTGGGAGCCGGTCTCTCTGGCTGAGGGGTTACAACACTTTCTCCGTAATCCCGTTTATCACGCAGAGTCTCGTAGTGGGAGAGAACTGGGAGCGGTTCGACCCCCGCTGGTGACTTGCGGGATACTGAGCCGGCCGCTCAGAAAGCAATGGCAAACTACTGAGCGTAATCTTGCCAAGAAATCAACAGACAGCTGAAAGATGCTGCTGTTGACAGCGATGTCCTGTTAAGGATATGCCCAAAAAAAAAAAAAAATGCCTGGGAAGAGAGGAAGGGGAAGGCCAAAGAAAAGATGGATGCAGGATGTGGCAGATGATCTACAGATGGGTGTAGATATCTTGCTTATGGCCGAGAAGTTTTCCGGGAAGTTGTTATGGGAGCGAAATTCCGCAAAGGACACGCTAGCGAATGAATGAATGAATGAATGAATGAATGAATGAATGAGTTAACCATCATGTAACAGGTGGTTTGCAGAACGTCGCTCTCATCATGTACCTTCGTGTTGGTCGGCCCCTGCCTCTTCCAATCACAACCCCCAAATACTGACTCTACGAGCTTAAAGAGTTAACAGCCGGGAATGGAGTAGTATGTAATGGTCATAAATCAGCCGTGTAGATGCGATAGGCAATTTGGAAGATACTACAGCACCTGCCCAAGGCAAAGTTCTCTAGGTCAGAGATCTCGAGTGGAGGAGTGATATGTTCAGACATTTCGTACCTGTTTTCGGATTGAATAACCCAGATGTCTGTATAAACAACTGTTGATTTGCTACCAATCAATGATAAACTGATTTGATATTAATTAGTTAGTTAGTCGAGGTTCCAACTTCACGGCAACGGATCGGCCCAATTATGCTCCGTTCCTATGCCAGTGAATATCACACAAAATGCTCCCCACTGTCCAATGTGAAAAGTGGAATAGACAGGAGTCTCGGCAATCCAACAGCCCGCACAGGTACACTGTGCATAATGCCGCTGCCAGAATGCCAACACAAATTAATCCATGAAAACCACAGTTCATCGTCGATGGACTCGGAAGTCACCAGAAAGACATCACTGACCCGGGTTTTCTCACATGGCTCGGTCTTTTACCGCAGGGCGACCGGCCGAAAGTGTCGCATAAAGCGATATTAATTGATGATAAACAACTATATTTTATATTAATTAATAATAAACAATTGGTTTGTTACCAATCAATGATAAACAACTGATTTGATACTAATCAATAATAAAGAACTGATTTGTTAATAATCAATAACAAATAACTGTTATGTTACTAATCAATAATAAATGACGGATTTCTCACAAATTAATTACAAACAGCTGATTTTCTACAAATTAATGATTAACAACTCATTTTCTCTACTTAATCTTAAACAATTGATTTCTATTAATTAGTGATAAACAATTGATTTGCAACAAATTAATGAAAAACAACTCAGTTGCTACAAATTAATCATTAACAACTTATTTGCTACAAATTATTAATATAACTGATTTGCTGCAAATTAATGATAAACAACTGATTTTCTGCAAATTAATGCTAAACTAGTCATTTGATATTAAATAATGATAATAACTTATTTGCTAGTAATCAGTGATTCCTTCCATCCATCCATAATGTGCCATGCCGGTAAGCGTGGGCGGTCATGTTCTGCCATCTCACTCGATCACCAGAGTCGTGGATCAGCTCTTGTGTTCCTGTCTCGACCATGCCACGTGGCCAAGCCATCCAGGTATTTTCTTCTAGGTCTTCCCCTTGGTCTCTTCCCTTCGATCTTGCCAGTTGTCACCAAGTTCTCCAATTCATTTCTTCTCATAACATGCCCAAAAAATTTTGACTGCCTACGTCTCATGACTCTAATTAGTTTACGATCTTCATTTGTTTCTTGAAGGACTTGTTCGTTGGTTTTTCTATCTGTCCATGGTATTCTTTGCATTTTCCTCAGAAACCACATTTCCACAGCCATTAGCTGTTTTTCAGCATGACTGCTTATTGTCCACGCTTCACATCCATACAAAAGAATAGGTTCTATGTAGCATCTCAACACTCTTTTTCTCGTTTCAATTGATATCTTTTTCTTGGTCTGTATGTTTTTCATCTTGCAAAAGGCTACCTTCGCAATGGCAATTCTTATTCTAATCTCATCAAGGCACCTCCCATCAGATTTTATGACTGTGCCGAGATAACAGTATCGATTCACTTGTTTAAGAATATGTCCATCTACTCGTATATCACATTGTGGTATTTCCTTCTTCCTAGTGACGACCATAATCTGTGTCTTCTTAACATTCATTGTCTGCAATCAAGACTATATCATCTGAATATCTAGTGTTATTGATGTATCGTCCCCCAATGTTGATTTCTTCCATATCTTCTATATTTCTAAATATATTTTCACTGTCATTTACTGCCAATATAGTACCTTGCGGTGTATGGCAGAGGGGTCTTTGAGCCTGAGGAATTAAGGAAACCTGGCTAGTGCAGTCGCCGCGAACTGTGCAGGTTAGGATTTTCTTTTTGCCCCCGACAGAAAAAAATCCCACACCTTACCGAGGGATCGAAACCGGGTTTCCCGAAGGAGAGTCCGGCGTTCTAGCCACTCGGCCAGCCGCTCCTCATTAGGGAAAAAAGATCTGGAGACATTACACATCCCTGTCTCACACCTCTTTTAATAGGCTGATATTGACCTACATCGTTCTGATGGCAGATTGTTGTTTCCAATATATGTTTTTTTTTTACAAGTCTAAGATCTTTTCCATCAATTTGTAAATCTTCAAGCATCCTTATCATGTCGCCATGTCTCACTTTACCGAAAGCCTTTGTGTAGTCAATAAAGCAAAGATATAGATCTTTGTTTACTTCTATAGAACGCTCAATTACTGTTCTCAGTATATACACAGCATTTACTGTGTCATTGCCTTCTACAAACCCACATTGTTCTTCTCCTATATCGGGTTGTATTTTCTTCCTAACTCTTTGTATGATAATTCTCAGCAGAATCTTTGTGATGTGGCTCATTATACTAATTGTTCTATGTTGATCGCGTTCCATGGATCCTGATTTCTTCGGGATTGCAATAAATATAGAATTACATAATTCAGGAGGTATATCCCCAGTATCGTATATTGCGTTCAGCAGCCTGGTGACTTTGTCAATTCCATATTCTTCTAAGGCATTGATCATTTCTACTGTGAAGTTATCTGTACCCGGGGTCTTGCCAGTTTTCATATGGTTAAGAGCATTCTGAACTTCTATCTTCAAAATTGATAGTCCTTCATTATTATTCCGATGATCATATTGTTCTTCTCTTGTATCATCATAAAGGTCTTTCACATAATCTGACCACGCATGTAAAATCTGATCTTTTTCTATTATGATTTTGCCATCTTTGGTTTTTAGGCAACCCGTTGATGTGTGTGTTCTTTTGTTAGTGATGTCTTTAATTATTTTGTGCATTAATTTGGTATTCCGGGTATTGTGTTGGTGTTAAATTTCCTTGCAATTTTCCTCAAGCGATGTTTCTTTTGCCTCTTTGCATAGCATCCTAATTTTCCTATGAATCTCTTCATATTTTTCCTTGTTATTTTTGTTATTTCTTCTTACTTCCATGAGTTTTAAGATGTCTTCCGTCATCCATTTCTTGCGTCCTATTATCTTTACTTTTGGGATGGTTGCTTCTACAGCTTGGTTGACTGATTTCTTTAACATTTCCCATTGGTCACTGACGTCTTGAAATAATATTTCCATATCGGACAATGCATCGAATCTGTTTTTTACCTCTACGTTGAATTTATCTTCTATTTCCTCACTCTTCAGAGCTTGTAGATCAAATTTTGTGTTTCTTGGTGAATATTTGACTTTCTTTAATTTTATATGTAAATTGCTTAAGATTAATCTATGGTCGCTGTAGCAGTCTGCTCTTGGTATAGTTTTTGCGATTTTTAAGGCATTTCAAAATCTTCTGTTGATGAGAATGTAATCAGTCTGATTTCTAATCTTATGATCAGGACTCCTCCATGTCCATAATCTCCTTGGGTGATGTTGAAACCAGGTGTTTCCAATAATCAAATCTTGCTCTTTTGCCCACTGTACTAGTCTGCAACCTCTTTCATTCTGTTCCCCTAGTCCATACTTGCCAACTATACATCCGTCCTGTTGATTTCCAACTTTGGCATTCAAGTCACCCATTATGATAGTTACTTCAGAATTCTTGCATTTCTTGAAGGCTTTCTCTAAATCACTATAAAATTCATCGATGCTGTCATCACTACTTTCTGCTGTTGGTGCATAAACGTGTATGACGTTGACATCAAAAGGTGATTGTTAAGTGTTAATTTGATAGTAATTAATTATAAACGACTGATTTACTTTATTTAAAAATAAATAATTGATTTGCTTCTAATTAATGATAAACAACTGATTTCATAGTAATTAATGATAAACAACTGATTTGATTTTAAGTAATATTAAACTTATTTGATATTTGTTAATCATAAACAACTGATATGATATTAATTAATTATAAACAGATGCGCTACTGATTAATCGTTAACAACTGATTTCCTAATAATTAATGATAAACTTCTGATTTCCTGCAAACTAATGATAAACAACTTATTTCTTACTAAACTATAATGAACAATCCTGTTGCTGCTAACAAATGATAAACAACTGGTTTTTACGCTGACCTCGAAATCATTGCTGCTGGATGCGCCCCATGGGCGGGAATAAAACTGTATTGGCGACGGACTCAACCTGGGAGAAAGTATAGGGAAAATCATACGATGGTATAACATATAGGATCAAATGTAAAGTCGAAGAACTTGGAAATGTAAGATGATAGAAGGCGTGGGATAAAATGCAAATAGGTAGAAAAGAAAGGATAACATGTAAGATCAGAGAAAGAAAAAGAATGGGATAAAATGTAAGAAGGGAGAAGAGATGGAATAAAGTGTAAGATGCCCCAAGAATGCTAACCTGGTATAAAAAAAGCACGGAAAAGTCGGATGTGTTTGCCTAAGGATATTGGCTCAAAGGTGCATAACAAAACACACCGCAATTACGTCTGAAAAAAAAAATCCGGATGAACACAGCAGAAGAAGAAGAAGAGGAAGAAGAAGAAGAAGAAGAAGAAGAAGAAGAAGAAGAAGAAGAAGAAGAAGAAGAAGAAGAAGAAGAAGAAGAAGAAGAAGAAGAAGAAGAACAAGAAGAAGAAGAAGAAGAAGAAGAAATGTAAGATGGAGGAAGGGATGGGGTAAATGTAAGGTGAAGGAAGGGATGGGATACAATGTAAGATGGGAGAAGGGAGAAAGGATGGGATCAGATGTAAGATGGGAAGGGATATGATAAATGTAAGATGGCGGAAGGAATGAGATACAATCAAAAATGAAGGAAGGGATAGGATACAATTTAATATGGAGGTAAGGATGGGATAATTTGTAAGTTGGGAGAAAGGATCTGATATAATGTAAGATGGGAGAAGGGATAGAATAAAATGTGAGATAGGAGAAAGGAGAAGGGATGGGTTAAAATATAAGATGGAAGAAGGGGTGGGGTAAAATGTAAGATGGGAGAAAGGATGGGATAAAATGTAGGATGGGACAAAGAATGGGTTAGAATGTAAGATGGAGGAAGGGATGGGATACAATGTAAGATGGGAGAAGGGAGAAATGATGGGATAAATGTAAGATGGAAGAAGGGATGGGATAAAATGTAAGATGGGAGAATGGGGTAGAGATGGGGTAAAATGCAAGATGGGAGAAGGGATGGAATAAAATGTAAGACTGAGGAATGGATGAGATATAAAATATATGTCATAAAATATTACATGTACTAAAACCTGAAATCATGCCACATGGTGTCATACCAGCCATGCTGGCACAAGACTGAATGTTTTGAAATTGATTGGTGAGAATGAATACTCCGAAGTAACAGTAAGTGATGAAAATCATGATCATGTATGTACTATCCGTTTGGGTCAGTCTGTTTATACTTCTTAGTTATTCTACGAGCAGTATGAAGATCCCCTGCCGGCTTACTAGGCCAGTCGCAGGTTTAGGACACAAATTTGACCACTTGGAGTCCATCCCCTATGGCGAGCCATAGCCCCGTTAGCCCATGACCTCGCGGTCATGGTTGCCGGGTCTGCACCACGTGGAGGTGGGGTTGACTTGTGTAGTCTGCGGGTCACCGGCAGGCTACTAATTTTCACTTTTCACCCCTCCTGGAAGAGTCTAGCCGATCCTAACCCTACTGGCTGCAGGGCCAGGCGCATTCCACACCTTGCAGAAATGAGATTCCTGAGAAGAATACTCAACATATCAAGAAGAGATAAGATCAGAAATGAATAAATCAGGACTAAAGTTGGGGTTATAGCGGCACTAGATTTTATTAGAAGGCAGCAAGTCAAATGGTTTGGCCATGCTAGTAGGTTACCAACTAACAGTATACCACAACAAGCAATGATGTACAGAACAGATGGAAACAGAGGAAGAGGCCGACCACGTAAACGTTGGAAGCAGGGAATAGCAGAGTCCATGAGAACATCGATACATGAAGCCCATAATCAGGCACTCTCACGATGTTGATACTTCACCTCGACACCGCAAGGTACAAGAGGAACATGATGAGATGAGATGAGTATGTGCTATGTACGCAGCAGGGAGATATTTTACTTGATTATTCTGTGGGAATAATGTGTTAATGGCGATATGTCTTCGTCAGTTCATGGTTTCGTCATTTAATAGTTTTTCGTAATTGTTAAGTCTTTGTCAATTAATGTCTTCGTCAATTCATTTTTGTTATGTTTCATCTTCTTCTTCTGCGTTCGTCCGGTATGTTTCTTTTAGACGTAATTGCGTTTTAGACGTAATTCCGTTGCGCCTGTTTACAACAGAGCTGCGATATTTGCATCTTTCGGCCGACACATTCGACTTCTCAATGAGGACAGAAACACGTTGTGGAAGAAAGAAACCAAGAGTGTAGAGATGCCCGAGTAGTCTATAGAAGCGACTCTTCTTGATATACTCTGGAATAGTAAGTTGAAGAATTTGGTAATGTAAAATGGGAAATGTAGGGTGGGTTCAGCGACATGAAAAATGTTTGCAGAAAGTATGACTTCCATGGAGATCAAGTGGAATACACAGTTGAAGATACTAGCAAAATTAAATTGAAAAGTGATGACAAAATTGACTTGCATCGACGTTCAAACTTCAGAAGATACATAACAGACATTTAAGTGCCAGAATGGAAGAAAGTATGGAAGGAGAGTTTGAAAGATTTGACGATGTGAAATGCGAAAATTAGAAAAACTGAACAATGGCGAAAAATAAAATTATGAACAGACAAAGACATGAACTTACAAAAACACGAACTGACGAAGAAGAAAAATGCATAGGCAGACTGACTAGCAAATATACAGACAGGTATTTAGAAACAAATACAGACAAACACACATGCATACAGACAGACAGAAACATCATGAGACATTCAGATAGTCAGTCTCATGGAGGTACCCATTCATTCATATACAGGCAGGCAGGTGGGCAGCGAGATAGAAAGGCAGAGAAACAGACGATCGAATGAATGGACATAGACAGATAGTGTACAAGAGAGACTGATGCATCCGAGGACAGAATTAAAAAATCGGACAGATTCTCTCTCTCTATCCCCCCCCCCCCCCCACCCTCTTCTCGACAAAAAAAAATGATGAATCCGTGGACGGACACACGGACAGACTTAAGGAGATAAGTTTGACTCACCTGGCTGCTCCTAGCTATACCGTACCGACACCAGCACGCAAAATGTTCACAGTTTAATGAGACAAGATTGTATCCCCGGGAACCCAATTTGCTCTCGGCTCTCTTAACAATTTCTTTTTCAGGCAGGACTCTGAATATTAAGAACACAAAGTTAGAAGCCTAGAAAACCATGAATAATTTTGAAGTGCTATATAGAACCATAGGTCTGTTATAATCATGCACGCGGATTCAAGCACATTCATGTCCAGCCCACAACAAGGAACCAGATGAGTATATATATATATATATCCCTACACACATACATACATCGTCTTTATATATATATATATATATATATATATATATATATATATATATATATATATATATATATATATATATAAAGACGATGTATGTATGTGTGTAGGGATGTATTTGATGCATTCGATAACGGTCCATCCGATTGAGATGACATTTTCTACATGTATTCTTTTCATTCCCGTGCAGACAACTGTAATAGTTTGTTAGTGTACAATCAGCTATTTACTTACTAAAATTTAATATTTAAATTTACATTATCATTTATATATAGCGGATGGACTTAACTTAAGAAAAGTTATTTCAAGGGGCATAACTTTTAATAGCATTGCTATATATTTTATATATAGATTGTTGCATTGTTTTCAAAGATTTATAAACTCTTTGTCTACAGGTATTTACAGGCATATGAGCTATAATAAATAATGATATAATCTTTAAGGCATTTTCAAAGTTTTCATAAAAATAATGCATCTATTTAAATAGTGAAAATTTTCTAACTCATCTTTTTATGTTTAAAGAAGTTATCTACAGTCATGTAGGTGATTAAAAACAGTTCTCATTAAAAATAATGGATGGTGTGTGGAAGGACATTCTTCAGTTAATTTTTTAGTTATATGAATTTAATGAGACGCTCCCCACCAGGAGCTGGGCGAAGCCGCGCCGGGTCAGATAGGTTGACAGACAGACAGACAGACAGACAGATAGTCGGGAACGGGAGCTTATATGACTACTTAAATGAATTAAATGAGATGCTCCCCACAAGGGACTGGGTGAAGCCGGGCCGGGTCAGACAGACAGACAGACAGACAGACAGACAGATAGTCGGGAACGGAAGCTTATATGACTACTTATACGAATTAAATGAGATGCTCCCCACCAGGGCCTGGGCGAAGTCGGGCCGGGTCGAACACACAGATAGACAGATAGACAGATAGACAGACAGATAGTCAGGAACGGGAGCTTTTATGACTACTTATATGAATTAAATGAGATGCTCCCCACCAGGAGCTGGGCGAAGGCGGGCCGGGTCAGACAGACAGACAAGCAGACAGACAGACAGATAGATAGATAGATCCCCGCCAGAGCCTGGGCGAAGCCGGGCCGGGTCAGCTAGTGTATATATATATATATATATATATATATATATATATATATATATATATATATATATATATATATATATATATATACACTAGCTGACCCGGCCCGGCTTCGCCCAGGCTCTGGCGGGGATCTATCTATATATGCCGGCTCCATGGCCGAGGGGTTAGCAGCTTTCTCCGCTAACCCCGAATACTCTCGTCACGTGACGCGACGAGAATTAGCAGTGGTTCGAATCGCAAAAGTGACTTATGAGAGTATGGAGCCGGTCGCTCAGAAAGTCGTGGCGTGCTGATGAGCGTAATCTAGCCTAGGAATCAACATACAGCTGAAAGATGCTGGTGTTGACCGCAATATCCTGAAACAGGATGGAAACGCGGATAAAAAAAAAAAAAATATATATATATATATATATATATATATATATATATATATATATATATATATATATATATATATATATATATATATATATATATATACATATATACTTCGATCGTTTCTTTACTTATTCATTCAGTCGGTGGAGATTTGTCTGCAACAGACGAGCAATATCTCCGGCGGGCCTATTCTCGCTGGTTGCGAGATCCGCACAAGGAAGGATGGGAGATTTGCTCGCAACAGACGAGCACTATCTCCGGCGGGCCTATTCCTGGTGGTCGCGGGATCCGCACGACTCAGGCGGAGAGTCTGACGGTAGCGAGTCAGTCAGAGAATCTTATTCATTCAGTCGGTGGGGATTTGTCCGCAACAGACGAGCAATATCTCCGGCGGGCCTATTCTCGCTGGTCGCGAGATCCGCACAATGGAAGGATGGGAGATTTGCTAGCAACAGACGAGCAGTATCTCCGGCGGGCCTATTCCTGGTGGTCGCGGGATCTGCAAGAATCAGGCGGGGAGTCTGACGGTAGTACACGCTGTACACAGGTCCGGACACTTGTGATTGACATATGTACGCGACCTATGGTCCAGGCGAGTACGAGGCCCTCACCTGTGGGACTTGGCTGAAAGCCTCTAAGTCGGGTTCGATGGTGTCAAGGGTCTGGCCATAACTCGCCACCTGCTCGTGGTGGCGAAGTCTCGGAGGTATGACGCTGAGCCGCCAGCGTCTGCAGCCTACCTTGTGCCAGACGTATTGGTTACCCATTCCTCTGGAAAACACAAGGCAAGGCCGAGAGAAGGAACGTGTCGTTTGGGCACCACATGTTTCTCTGAAGCTCTGCCCAGGTATTGTGATGGAATTTTGGCCAAATTTTAACTCACATACTTTGGTCTGTCAAGACTGTAAGGTGCCACTCAATATATATATATATATATATATATATATATATATATATATATATATATATATATATATATATATATATATATACACACACACACACACACACACTCTTGTTGTGTTTTTCACGTATAGGGTGTATTTTTAATGACTGTGCGGTGTTTGAAAATATTGCCGCTCCAAGTTTTGTATGCACATTCTGTAAAGTTTATGCAACACTAGCTGACACGGCCCGGCTTCGCCCAGACTCTGGTGGGAAGCATCTCATTTAATTCATATAAGTAGTCACATAAGCTCCCGTTCCCGACTGTCTGTCTGTCTGTCTGTCTATCTATCTGTCTGTCTGTCTGTCTGTCTGTCTGACCCGGCCCAGCCCATGGTGGAGAGCATCTCATTTAATTCATATAAGTAGTCATATAAGATCCCGTTCCCGACTATCTGTATGTCTGTCTGTCTTGGGTAAATGGAGGAGGGAGGAGGAAGAGGGAGGTGGAGGAGGGAAGAGGAGGGAGGAGGAGGGAGGAGGAGACAGGAGGAATAGGAGGGAGGAGGAGGGATTAGGAACAGGAGGGAGGAGTAGGGTGGAGGAGGAGGGGGAGGAGGAGGGAGGAGGAAGAGGGAGAAGGAGGAGGGAGGAGGAGGAGAGGGAGGAGGAGGAGGGAGAGGGAGGAGGAGGGAGGAGGAGGAGAGAGTAGGCGGAGGGAGGAGGCGGAGGGAGCAGGAAGAGGGAGGAAGAGGGAGGAGGAGGAGGGAGGAGAAGGAGGAGGGAGGAGTAGAGAGCGAGAGGAGGGAGGAGGCGGAGGGAGGAAGAGGGAGGAGGAAGAGGGAGAAGGAGGAGGGAGGAGGAAGAGGGAGGTGGAGGAGGGAAGAGGAGGGAGGAGGAGGGAGGAGGAGACAGGAGGAATAGGAGGGAGGAGGAGGGATTAGGAAGAGGAGGGAGGAGTAGGGCGGAGGAGGAGGGGGAGGAGGAGGGAGGAGGAAGAGGGAGAAGGAGGAGGGAGGAGGAGGAGAGGGAGGAGGAGGAGGGAGAGGGAGGAGGAGGGAGGAGGAGGAGAGAGTAGGCGGAGGGAGCAGGCGAAGGGAGCAGGAAGAGGGAGGAAGAGGGAGGAGGAGGAGGGAGGAGAAGGAGGAGGGAGGAGTAGATAGCGGGAGGAGGGAGGAGGCGGAGGGAGGAAGAGGGAGGAGGAAGAGGGAGAAGGAGGAGGGAGGAGAAGGAGGGAAGAGGATGAGAGGGAGGAGGAGGAAGAGGGAGGAGGAGGAATGTGAAGGGAGGAGGAGGGAGGAGGTAGAGGGAGAAGGAGGAGGAGGGAGGAGGATAGAGGAGGAGGAGGGATGAGGAGGAAGAGGGAGGAGGAGGAATGTGAAGGGAGGAGGAGGGAGGAGGTAGAGAGAGGAGGAGGAGGGAGGAGGAGAATGGAGGAGGAGGGATGAGGAGGAGAGGGAGGAGGAGGGGGAGGAGGGGGAGGAGGAGGGAGGAAGAAGGAGGAGGGAGGAAGACGGATGAGGGGGAGGAGGGAGGGGTAGGAGGGGGAGGAGGAGAAGGGAGGAGAAGGGAGGAGGAGGAGGGAGCAGGAGGAAGGAGGAGGGAGGAGGAGGAGGAAGAGTGAGGAGGAGGGAGGAGGAGGAAGAGAGAGGAGGGAGGAGGAAGAGAGAGGAGGGAGGAAGAGATAGGCGGAGAGAGGAGGAGGAGGGAGGAGGAGGAGTAGGGATGAATAGGAGGGAGGAGAAGGGAGGAGGAGGGATTAAGAGAAAGAGGGGGGAAAGGGGAGAAGGAGGAGGGAGGAGGGAGGAGGAGGAGGAAGAGGGATGAGGAGGGAGGAGGAGGGAGGAGGGAGGATGAGGAGGAGGGAGGAGGAGGAGGGAGGATGGTGAAGGAGGAGGAGGAGGAGGGAGGAGGGTGAAGGAGGAGGAGGAGGGGGAGGAGGGAGGGGGAGGAGGAGGGAGGAGGAGGGATTAGGAAGAGGAGGGAGGAGGAGAACGTAGGTGGGGGAGGATGAGGAGGGAGGAGGGAGAGGGAGGAGGAGGGAGGAGGAGGAGAGAGGAGGAGGGAGGAGGTGGAGGGAGAAGGAGGAGGGAGGAAGAGGTAGAAGGAGGAGGGAGAAGGAGGGAGGAGGAGAGGAGGAATAGGAGGGAGGAGGAGGGATTAGGAAGAGGAGGGAGGAGTAGGGTGGAGGAGGAGGGGGAGGAGGAGGGAGGAGGAAGAGGGAGAAGGAGGGAGGAGGAGAGAGGAGGAGGAGGAGGAGGAGGAGAAGGGAGTAGGAGGAGGGAGAGGGAGGAGGAGGGAGGAGGAGGAGGAGAGAGTAGGCGGAGGGAGGAGGCGGAGGGTGCAGGAAGAGGGAGGAAGAGGGAGGAGGAAGAGGGAGAAGGAGGGAGGAGAAGGAGGAGGGAGGAGGAAGGAGGAGTAGAGAGTGGGAGGAGGGAGGGAGGCGGAGGGAGGAGAGAGAGAAGAGGGAGAAGGGAGGAGGAGGGAGGAGGTAGTAGGATGATTGATTGCCATCCCACCAGGTTAATATGTTATCGCGGACCTCAGAGAGAAGTGTCTATGTAGAAGACCATTTCCTGGACGTACGTATTTTGGGAGGGGGAGGAGGGAGGAGGGAGGAGGAGGAAGAAGAAAAAAAACTATGACAGTTGGCAGCTCTGGAATGAAAGGAAGGCGTGTAGAAAATTTCATCTCAATCGGATGGGCCGTTCGCGAGCGTATAAAGGACATACATACATACAGACATACATACAGACGCACATCCTAATTTATATATAAGATAATAGGTAAATACAAAACTTGGTCTACCTTGCGTGGGGATTAACGTCTTTCTCCGTAATCCCGTATATTCTCGTCAGTGACGCAGCTGCACGAGATTTGGTAGCGGATCGCGCCGTGCTGGTAACTTATGGGGGTATGTGAGCCGGTCGCTCAGAATGCAATGGCAAACTACTGAGCGTAATCTTGCCAAGCGCATCAACAGCAGCTGAAAGATGCTGGTGTTGACTGCTACGTCCTGTAAGGGATATGCAACATAAAAAAAAAAAAAACTTGGACCGGCAATATTTTCAAACTCTGCACAATCATAAAAAACATCATGTATTTGTATTGATGCGTGTGTTTTGTTTGTGTGCTGACGAAGTATTTGGCCGCAACGTCTATTTTGTTACTCGTGATTGTGTTCTGGTAAAGATTACTGTCTACTTCTCGTTTTGTTATGATGTATTCATTGTATAGAACCTATATTGTTGTTAATCAATCAGGTGCCGTCTCCATAATGGGGGTTGTCTGCAATGGATTTATTGTCGTTACCTCAAAAAACCTTGCCTCAAAAAACCAAGTCACTAAGCTTCTTCTCAGAATCATAATGATAAGAACACGGAAGAAAATAAAAATCGAAATTGGTGAAGAGCAGTGTGAATGTGTGGAATAAAAGGGGGTAAAAATAATGTAATCTATACATTACGAACATTAATAGAAAGATCAATAGAGGCACACACAGACATATATTTGTGCTTCATAGAACATTGATGCATGCTACAACCCAACCACCATCATAAACAGCAGAATAGGTATCAACATTATCATCATCATCAAGTGCCATGCTAGCTGGCGTAGGCGTTCATGGCTCTCCACAGATGTCGGTCTTTGGTGTTCTGGTTCAACTCTGCTGATGATATTCCTTCATGCCACTGTCTCAATCCATCCAGCATAATTTCTCTTGGTCTGCCTCAGTCTCTCTTCCCCTCGAACTTTTTAGTTGTCCCGATGTTCTCTAATGTCTCTCTTTTCATCAAATGACCGAAGAAAGCTGTTTATCTCTTTCTTATTGTTGTATATAATGTTCTAGTTTCATTAGCCTGTCTCAGGCAATCGTTGTTAGTTGCTTTGGCAGTCCAAGGAATTCACAACATTCGTTTCAGGAACCGCATCTCTGTTGCTTCTAATTACTTCTTAATTTGTTCATTTACATTCCTAGATTCAATGCCATTCAGTAAAACTGGTTCTACATAGCATTTCTACATGGCAAGATCGAGGGGAACAGACCAAGAGGAAGACCGAGAGGAAAATACCTGGATGGCTTGGCCAATGGCATGGACGAGACAGGAACACTGAGCTGATCCACGACACTGGTGATCGAGTGAAATGGCGAGTCATGACCGCCCACGCTTTCCGGCATGGCACATGATTGATTGATTGATAGCATTTCAGCACTCTCTTTCTTACATTCAGTGACAGTGACTTATTGCATAAGATACTCTTCATTTTCTGAAATGCGGATTTTGCTTGCCATATTCTGCTCTTAATTTCTGTTGTACATCTTCCATATGATGGTATAAATGCCCCCCCCCCCTTTTTTTTTGTTTTGCATATCCTTTACAGGACATCGCTGTCAACACCAGCATCTTTCAGCTGTATGTTGATTTCTTGGCAAGATTACGCTCAGTAGTGTGCCATTGCTTTCTGAGCGGCCGGCTCACATACCCCGTAAGTTACTGATGCGATTCGAACCACTGCTGATTCTAACCGTCATCACGTTACCGACGAGAGTATACGAGATTACGGAGAAAAGTCATAACCTCTAAGCCACGAAGCCGGCATAAATGCCACTAGGTATTTAAAATTATTCATTTGGTTAAGAATTTCCTCTTCTATTTCCATTTCACATTTTGGTGTCACCATTTTCTTTGATATCACCAATACTGTGTCATCTGCATAGGGTATATTATTTATATTATAACCTCCAACTAGTATTCCTGGCGACTCTTTCATGTCTCTCATTATTAATTCGCTATGTTGGGAAAAGAGATCTGGTGAGAAGACACACCTCTGTCGCACTCCTAGCTTTATCTGTTCGAAACTACCCTCTTTATTTCCTATTTTAATTGCTGCTACTTGGTTCCAGTATATATTCTTTATTATTCTTAAATCTTTCCCTCAATGTTGATATCTTCCAACATTTTAATCAGTTCATCATGTTTTACTTTATCAAATACTTTAGTATAATCTATGAAGCACACATATGTCTCTCTGTTTCTCTATTGACCTTTCTATTAGTGTCCGTAATGTATAAATTGCATTGTTTGTGCCCTTTCCCTCCACAAATCCATACTGTTCTTCACTAACTTCCATTTTTATTTTCTTTCTGGTTCTTCTCATTATGATTCTGAGTAGAAGCTTAGTGATATGGTTTATGAGGTTAATTGTACGAAAATCTTCACATTCAATTGCTCCTGGTCTTTTTGGTATAGCTGTAAATACAGATTTCAGCATATCACTGCTGTAAATATCATTTAACATTTTGGTTAATATATCTACTCCAAATTCTCCCAATACTTCTAATTTTTCTATTGTGATTTCATCTGGCCCAGCTGTTTGTCCTTTCTTCATTTGTTTTACAGCGTCAGCGACTTCTTCTTTTAGAAAAGGTGGACTTTCTAAGTTACTGTCTTCTGTTAATTCTTCCCTTTCTCCATCTATAATTCTCTTATATACTCATTCCACCTCTACATTATAGCACCTTCCTCCAATAGTATCTTTCCTGTTGATTTTTTTTTATTTTTTTAAATTTCAAACACCCTGTATTTATTCTTATTTTTCTTCCCGTGAGCTCACTGATTTGTCTGTGCATATTTTTTTTTTATCTTTAATGGAATTTAATTCAATATTTTAACCTACTTTCTTTTGCCTTCACATATTTATCTTTTATTTCTTAATTTATCTAGCTTATTCTTTTTTGACATTTTTACTCCGTTTTCTTTTGTCCATCAGAATTAAGATTTCTTCATTCATCCATTTTTTCTTAGCTATTTGGCTTCTCTCCGGTAATATTTCATTGGTAGTTTGATGAATGGAGTTCCTTAACATTTCCCAAAGTTCTTTTATACTCTGATTGATTGATTGATTTAGGAACCGACATCACAGCATTCGGGGCATTCCCATAAGCGCTCCGTCCCCTTCCTCAGCAGCCAGCGAAGAGTTCCAACACTAATAGTACCAGTAGCAATCTGATTATATCTATATTTTAGCTAATGCATTATACATATTTTTCACAGTAACTCTGTATTGTTCTTGAATTTCTATATCTACTTTCAGAATCTCTTGTCTCACGTCCTTAATAATTTTTTCCCCTCTCTTTAATCTTACTTTTTTGTGTCCACATAGTGGTACTTGATCACTATTACAGTCAGCACCAGGCATTGTCTTTACATTAATTAAAGCATTTCTAAAATTTTTATTAATTAGTATGTAGTCAACAAATTGACTACATACTAGTTTAGTAGCATCGACTAAACTAAACTAGTATGTAGTCAATTTGTTGCGTATTTTCTTATCAGGGCTTTTCCATGTGTATAGTCGTCTTTTATGGTGATTAAACCATGTGTTTCCAATTATCATATCATTGATATTTGCCCATTTTATTAGTTTTTCTCCTCTTTCATTTCTTGTTCTGAACCATAATTCCCCAACACATCCTCCATTTCCCCATTTCCTTCTTTTGCATTAAAATCTCCAAGTAGTATTTTTATTTCTTGTGATCCAATTCGAGCCATCACCATTTCTATTACGTCGTAAAAGTGTTGTATTTCTGCATCACAACTGCTTGTTGTTGGTGCATTTACTTGTATAATATTTATATCCATTGGTTTACCTTTGAATTTGACAATAATAACTCTGAAATACACCAGTATCCATTAATTCACTTGGCTGTTTCTTCGACAAATATTATTCCTACACCTTTTTCATGTGTATCCCCTCCAGAATATATTATTGTGTGGTTGTCAGCTAAGATTTTGCCCGATCCCTTCCATCTCATCTCACTTACGAATAGAATATTCATTTTCATGCTATCCATCTCTCTTAGAACATTGGTCAACTTTCCTAGCTCATTTAATGTCCTAACATTCCATGTTCCTACTCTACATTTATTTATTTTAGTTATTTAGTTATGATTAAGTTATGATGATGAAGAGCAAACAAAAACATGACACCTGTGCATCCTTTGTTTTTCCTAAATCCATGTTGTGTTTCGCTTGGTTGGGGTTCTGTAGTAGTTCGTAATCTTTTCTCAAGAATTTTGCAAAATATTTTCCCAGTATTAGTCAGAGGCATTTCACTGAGTGCAAAGAAAGGTCTCTCCTTGAATATCAAGAAAACAGAAACAATGGTGATATCACAGAAAAATGTGACACCATAATATAAAATGTAAATATGAGGGAACATTATTAACCAAGTGGATACTTTAAAATACCTAGGGGCATTTATAGCATCAGAATGAAGGTGCACAGCATAGATTAAGAACAGAATAGGGCAAGCTGCATATCAGAAAATGAAAAAAATATCTTATGCAATAAGTCGCTATCATTGAATGTAAGAAAGAGTGTTGAAATGCTATATAGAACCTGTTTTTCTGTATGGCAGTGAATCTCGGAATGTAAATGAACATATTAGGAAGTGCTTGGAAGCAACGGAGATGTGTTTTCTGAGACGAATGTTGCGATTTTTCTAGTTTATTTCTTCTCATAACCTGCCCATAAAATCTTGACTGTCTACGCCTAACTTTTCGTGTCCTTCTTGTATGCGTTGTGGCGTAGACGCAATTCGCAATCCCACATACCGCCTTCGAAACACAGCTGCAGGCCATTTGGAAGCAGACCGTTTTGCGCTGGTTTTCATACAACAGTATGAGTGCCGGTCGTTCATAAAGCAATGACAAACTATTGACGGTAAACTTGCAAAGAAATCACACACAAAATGCAAAACGTGCTGGTGTTGACTGCGGTGTCCTGTAAACGGTATGCGACTAACTGTAACCTCTTGTAGGACTTGTTCATGTATTTTTCTGTGTGTCCGTGGTATTCTTTGCATTGTCTTTAGAAATCACATGTCCACTGCCTTGAGATGTGTTTTAGCTTCTCTGCTTATTTTCCTTGTTTCATTTCCATACAACAGTATAGGTTCTATATAACGGTTCAAATCTTTACAAAAGTACAGGTTCTATGTAACATTTCAACACTCTTTTTCTCGATGCGTCTACTGTTTTGTACTTTGATGACCTCTCCTTGTAACTGCTAATTATCGCAGTTATCATATTTTAGGTGGGTTATTAATATTAAGTCACATTCAGCACCTTGCCTGTTTACTTGTTCCACTAGTTTTGTGACTATTGTTGGGTATAGGACACTACAGACATCTTTGGTTTGAGGTTGAGGAGCTAGGGTAGATAGAAAGACACCAAGAGACTTTTATGTGGGCCACGATGAGAGCGTCCTTCTGCAAAAAAAAAAAAAGAAACCTATTACATGATATTGATGGTGATAAAAACTCCACCGGGGAGCAAGCAATAAAGGAGGCTTCTGATCATCAGAAGAGTTCCTCCCCGCCGAATGTTTCAGCCCATTTACCTTCTTGACACTCTCAGGAGGTGGGCCCGTCTAGGTCATGACGTCCGGACGTTTTTCTCCTGCCATGCGTATTTATCGAGACATGTGTATATTTCCTTTTGGACATGGCTAAGTGTGTCTGCCCAGAAGCCCTGCTGCCCTCGGGAAGGGGGGATGGGGGGGGGGACATTGGGCGGGGGGTCGGCAGAGGTTCTGGAAGAATCTCAAAACTGAGAGGGAAGACCAGGTGAACTTTCAATTAAATAGCGGTGGGAACGATTAGTAGTGTGACTCTTCGCTGGCCGTTGAACGAGGGAATGGAGCGTATATGCGAATTTCCTGAGTGCAGTGGTGTCGGTTCTTAGCTCAACTCAACTCAACTCCATCCAGCATCATTTCTCTTGGTCTGCCTCGCTTTCCATTGGTCTTTCCAGTTGTCACGATGTTCTTCAGCGACTCTCTTCTCATCACATGACAAAAGAAAGCTGTTTGTCTCTTTCTTATTGTTGTATGTAATATTCTAGTTCCATTAGCCTCTTCCAAGCAATCGTTATTAGTTACTCTGGCAGTCCAAGGAAATGGCAACGGTCGTCTTAGAAGCCACATCTCTGTTGCTTTAAAGTTCTTCCTAATTTGTTCATTTACATTCTGCTTGCTATAAAATATGTAAAAAATAAAAAATAAAAACAAGAATTCACTTGACCTTTCAACTCCATCCCAGATGTTGTTGACTATTGCCTTGCTGTCTTGCGCCACAGTCTCGATACGGTCTTTTCTCACTTGTATATCTATTGACGTTTTGTCGTACCCAGGCTCTCCGGCCAGGTGTATCACATACCCGTGACCTGTAAATGTGAGTATATGGACAATAATGTGAGGTTATTACAGTATTAAAGTAGAGTACAAGAATCTACATTACTGTTAACTAGTGGACCACACTTCAATAGACATTTCTACTCCCCCCTTTCCTCTCGCTCTCGCAACCCACGATCTTTGACTGTTATGAGCCTGTCTGCAAAGCGCTATCTCTTTCACCTCGCTCCTTTACTCTCTTTCCGTCTCATCCTATCTCTCTCCCTTTTTCAGTGTCACTCTGTGTGTGTATGTCTCTCTCCGCCCTTCTCCCCCTCTTTCTAAACTTGTCTTTCTCTGTATCCCTCTCTTTCTTTCTCTTCCACACTCTGTGTCTCTTTCTCACTGTCTCACTCTGCCTCTTGTCGGAAAGGAAACTTATCACAAACATCAGAAAGAGACAGTCATCGTTTGTTGGCCACGTTATGAGAAGACAAAAAGTGGAACTTGTTGTGAGAACCGGAAAGAATTGCGGAAAGAGAGACATAGGAGGACAGCATGAGAAGATTCTTGAGTCTTGTATCATTGCACGTAAGGAAGTCAACACACAAATAGATCCATGACGTTGGAAATCGCAATGTTTGGAGATGTACGATCGCCCACGCCAGCCGGTAAGGCACTGGATGAATGAATCATGAGGTTACTAAAGAGTTAGAGTAAAGTACCGGGCATTGCAGGACAGTGATTACACTTCTTCGGTCATTTTTTCCCCGACAGCTTTGACTGTCCTGCATCTATAGCATGACTCTCTCTCTCTCTCTCTCTCTCTCTCTCTCTCTCTCTCTCTCTCTCTCTTTCTCTCTCTCTCTCTCTCTCTCTCTCTCCCTATCTCTAGTCTCCCATTTATTCTTTATTTCTGTCTGGGCAGAACGTGTTTGCACTTTTCCCAGTGCACATTTAAATATTTCAGACGCAAGGGAAGTGATTAGTGAGGTTCTTCATCACCGCCCTCCGGACAAGTTCATTGGATCTACGATCTCCTCCTAAACATCTCCGCCAGTGTATATCGACTGGTGGCATCAGTTCTGTGTTGGTTAGTCAAATGTCTCGTGCCCATGACACAATGGTTATGTCCGGCGACTCCCCACTTCACTCCCATCTCCCTCACTCTGGACTAGGAAGCGAATCCTCAAGCGTCCTTAAAATCATCTGTTCGTCCGGAGTCTCTTGGAATTTATGATGTCTCGCCCATCCATTTCCCTTGCTCCCTCGATCACTGCCATGTCTTTCAACCTATCGGCGCACCAGTTGTCTCATTCCTGAGTGTCCCACTAGTAGTATAGTAGGTAATTTATCCAGCATATTTGCAGGTGGACATTTCGTCTATATGTCTATTGATTATCGATCGACCACCACAATTTGGAAGCTATGTTTAGACTTTATTGATTTTTTTTTTCTGCCACTGCCACTGGGTCAAGGTCAGAAGAGGGGTGTTGCACTTTGGGGAGATAGCTCGTGTCGCTAAGTTTACGTGTATTAATTATATTTTATTCTTAATAGTAATGCATTGTATGTGTGTTAATTATGTCTTGTTAATTAGTTTTTTGTAATTTTAGATGGCGACATCTGGTGGGTGTTATTAAATAGGTTGACTTTAGTGCAGTTTTTCCATAGTTTTCCTGAGTAAACTAGTCCGGCTGGCGACACAAACAGGCTCCCCGCTAAGCAAAATGGCGTTTTGTGGATCCGATCATCACAAATACTAGACTTGTTTTCCTTACATATCTAATAAATGATAATTGTATTTTAAAGGTGAGTATTGTTCAGTGTTATAAGTGTTGCAGAAACAAAATCATTGCCAAAGGGTGACGTTTCGATTCTACGAATCATTGTCAAGGACAGGACAACATAAATAGATTTTTAAAAAAACGAACCCCCCCCCCCCCCCCCCCACAAAATAAAATAAACACAACTACTTGGTTAAAACAGGCATGATCCACCATTTCTGCTCCCACATGGGAACCAAGTAGTTGTGTTTATTTTATTTTGTGTCTTTTTTTTTTTTTTTAAATCTATTTGTGTTGTTCTGTCCTTGACAATGATTCGTAGAATCGAAACGTCGGTCGTCCTTTGTGTGTTATAATACTTACGTTTCTATTTTATTATTACATTATTATATATGTATTGATTGTTTCTGATTTTGGATAAGTCACACTGTGTATTCACCCGTGTACGATGGGGTTCTTTGTAAGTTGTGTACATTGAGTCTGTGTTTAGTATGTCTCTTCTTTTAGCAGGAGCTAAATATACCTAATTGTTTGCAATTCATATTGTTATATCCTGCTGCAGCCGCTGCTTTTTCTTTTGTTCCATATCATCCTATAGTGCACTCCTCATCTTCCGATCTCAACCCACGTCCAGGCAGCGGCAGAAGAATAGTCAATACAATCTAACAATATCTTTCAAATTGTTGTTGACGGCCGATAACACAACCCTACACAAAAAGATGTATGGGTGCCAAATATTGCATACGTGATGTTGCATAATGGAGTTCTTTTTTGTTTTGTTTTTTAATTCGCATATATCCTTTACAGAACATTGCTGTCAACAGCAGCATCTTTCATCTGTCTGTTGATTTCTTGGCAAGATTATGCTCAGTAGTTTAATTGAGCCCTGCTAAAACCAAATATCACATTTATTTGTCTGTAGCAGCTCTAGTTTTTGAGATACAGGCATTTGTGTAATTAATTAATTTATTACAGTATGTTCTATATCAGGTTCGGTGGGGGGGGGGGGGAACTATTGTTATCTATGCACTTACAAAATTTGGAATTCTAATGGTTTGGAGGTCCAGGAACCACGAACCACTATGCTGACTGTTATTTATGTTTTGTCAATATTTAGGGATTAAATCGAGAGAAAATCACCCCCCCCCCCCCCAAAAAAAAAAAAAATCGAAATATCCAGATTTAGATTCTGCTAGACGACCTGTTCCACACGGAAATGACATACCAATTCCAACTTTCAGATTTGGGCTTCACTGCTAGAAGATGAAACAGCAGTGGCATGTTGAACTACAAGTGACAGTGATAGTGATTTCGAAGATAATGCTGCCCAACGTTTCGATGCGCGTGAACAGAATGATCTAATCCAAGATCTATATCTCTCGAAGGAATATTCAGAACTTTTGGCTTCAAGATTGAAAAGAAAAAATATTACGTGGATGCAACATGAGCATAACATTGTACTACCTCCATAACCATTTACATTTCATTTCCGAGAATCTTGGCGACTTTAGTGAGAAGCAAGGTGAACAAATTCACCAAGATATAAAAACAATGGAATAGAGATACAAGGGACTTTTGGATGCCCACATGATGGCAGATTACTGGTGGACCCTTAAGCATGACTATCCGGGCATATCACATTCCACTAAGTCCTCGAAAATAAGCTTTTTATGTGTTGTCTACTGATAAAAAATTGTTAGTGATAAAATTGCATTACATTTTTGGTGTTTTATATAAAGGCAATAAAATGCACAGTAATTAAACTTAATATGAATGCAGATTACAGTTAAAATGCCACTGATGGCACCTAACTCTAGGCTTGTACATAACAATTACCCTACTAAGAAGGTCATTCTTAGTTATCTCAAAAACTAGAGTTGATATAAAAGAAAATATGATTAAATTTTTGGAATCAGCAAGAAAAATTTATCTAAGAATAGCTATACAACTTTAAGGCACCAAAATGTGTGTAGACCAGTGTAATCAGTAGAAATATAGAGGAAATGTCCACCATCAAATGTATCGGATAAATCACTCACTATACTACTTGTATCTTCTTACACATCGATACTCAGTGGGGGTTGTAATTATTGACCAACTAGGGTTAGAATTAATTTGTAAGATGATACAGATTATGGTCGTGTCTTAGAAGAAAAAAAATATGACAATTATCTATACGAGTATATGGGAATATTCTTAAACGAGTGAATCCGAACCTCTATCTCGGAGCAGTCATAACATCTGATAGGAGGTGCCCTGAAGAGATTAGAATAAGAATCGACATGGCGAAGGTATCCTTTTGCGAGATGGAAAACATACTGATTAATAAAAAGATTTCAATTGCAACGAGAAAAAGAGTGTTGAAGTGCTACTTAGAACTTATACGTTTAGATATGGATGTGAAACGTGGACATTGAGCAGACAAGTTGAAATAACACATGGCTGTGGAAATGTTGTTTCTGAGGAAAATGCAGAAGATATCAACGACATATAGAGAAACCAATGAGCAAGTCTACAAGAAACAAATGACAACAGTAAACTGATTAGAGAAATTAGACGAAGACAGTCACAATTTTTTGGACACATTATGAGAAGAAATAAATGGGAGAACTTAGTGACAACTGGCAAGATTGAGGGAAAAAGAACAAGGGAATGCAGAGAAGTAAATACTTAGATGGCATGACCGCAAGGCAAGGTGGAGACTAGAACACAGAGCTGACCCACGACTCTGGTGATCGAATAAAATGGCGAAACATAACCGCGAACGCTTACCGGCATGGCACATGATTATGATCAGTTCCATTCCGGCTAGCCTTTATTTCCCAGGAAATACGCAAGAGAAGACACAATGCTGTAGTGTAAACCTCATACTCACCAACATACACCGCCCAGTGTGAGTACCCCAGCTGTCGCGGGAACTCAATCAAATCGCCCACTGCAGGTGAGCTGCTAGTTGCTAGCAAAAGCATACTCATGTCGCACACCTTGACCTTTTGAAAGTTGACCTTGAAAACAACCTGGTGACAGCTGAAGAAACGTGCCATACAGCAAGGAAGTTCAGTTGTAATTTAGGATATAATTAACTGATTAAGTGCATGGGACGATTAACTGATTCAGTGACGAAGGATAATATATCGCCCAATGTGACCTCCCATTTGTACAGAAGGAAGATATACCGCCATACAAGAGTTATCGTGTTATTTGTTTTGTTTCGTGGTATCTTCCACAATATCAATGCTCAGTGAGAAGAAATTAAAGTTATAATACTTTTTCATTCGACTGTGTACCATCTTTGGTCCAAACATAGTTTTTGTTTAGCTCCGAATCTGTTAATCGTCTTAAGCGGCTTCCCTTATCTGCCATGGGCTTATATATCGCCGAAATGATGTCATTGTTGTATAATATTACATGTCTGCTACCTTATCAACAACTTTTAAGTCATAACTGTTTCATATCCTCTACTTCCCATTTTCCGTCATTCGTTTGTGTTTGGTACTAACCTAGTTTTTGTTTGGTCCAAACGTAGGTTTTGTTTTTTCCAAAACCTAGTTTGTTTTGGTCCAAATCTAGTTTTTGTTTTATCTAGACCTAGTTTTTGTTTGCTTCAACCCTAGGTTTTATTTGGTCCAGCCATAGTTTTTATTTGGTCCAAATCGAGTTTTTATTTGATGAAGACCTAGTTTTTGTTTGGCCTAGATATAGTTGTTGTGGTCCAAAACCTAGTTCTCTCCCCCCCCCCCCCCCATTCTGACGTGTCTCCGCCTTGTCGTGGAAGAGGAGCTTGCGTGTTCCAGTGACCTCAAGAGCTATGCCGACGGTAGCACAGCTACATGTCGGACAGGTCAAGGGATAGGAACCAGACCAAAAGAGACACACACCTGCTGCTCTGTTGCTGAGGAATATGGCTGAACGCCTCTTAGTCATTAACCCTCGGATGTGAGAGCCGGGCCGCTCTCAGCGAGGGATATGAGGGATCCCCCGGATGAGAGGGCCTAGTCGCTACTCGCTCTCTGCTGCATGGAGGTAAGGTGCTGTGCCGGCAGCACATGTAGCCTACCTCGAGAGCGTTATTAAAGGTGAAAAAGTGTTCCAATCGCAAGCAATGGTTACTCTATAACATACTCATTAGTTAGTTAGTTAGTTAGTTAGTTAGTTAGTTAGTTAGTCGCGATTCCAACTTCATGGCATAGGGTCGCCCCCATTTTGCTCCGTTCCTGTGCAAGTGAATATCACACAAAATGCTCCTCTCTGTCCAATGTGAAAAGTGGTACAGACAGGAGTCTCGGCAATCCAACAGCCCGCACAGGTACAATGTTCATAATTGAGTGAGCGTAATCAAAGGTGGAGAAAAGGTTCATAAACTGGAAATAGAACGCATGGCTAGCCAATCCATTACGTGGAAGTCCGAGACGAAAGCTTACTGAGTGGATGTCTTTTGTAAACTAAGGTGGAAAAACGTCTCATTAACACGAAATGGAACGCTTGGCTAGCGAATCCATTACGTGGAAGTCCGAAGCGAAAGCTTTGCTGAGTGAAGTCGTCTGCAGACTGACCGTTCCTGGTTTGCGCGGGGAGCGGCCAGTGGCGAACAAAATACTCAATACATGGAAGTGAGGAATAAAAGCAGCCATGAGCATGACGTGGTGATTCCTTGGGTGAGCCAAGCACCAGAGCGCTATATGCGGGCTCTTTTTTTTTTGGGGGGGGGGGGGGGGTTCAAACCTAGATTTTATTGTATCTAGACCTAGTTGTTATTTGGTACACACCTAGTTTTTGCGTGATCTAGATCTAATTTGTGTTTGGTCCACCCCTAGTTTTTGATTGGTCTAGGCATAGTTTTTGTTTGGTCCAAATTTAGTTTTTGTTTAATCCAGACCTAGTTTTTGGTTGCTCCAAACCAAACTGATCTACAACTCTGGTGATCATGTGAGATGGCAAAACATGACCGCCCACGCCCATGGCATATGACGATTATGATGATGACCTGGAGCCCAGATCAATTTTGAAAACTTGAATTTTTCATCTGCGGAACGAACCCCGACCAACTGGTAGGCAGGCGAGCGTCTAGCCACTACGCTACCGAGGCAGCCAGGAATAACATATCTTCTTATTCCCACTTTTATAATCCACTGGGCATATGTCCTCAACCAAACCACGATAAGCCGCCGTATCGTTTGCTATCTTCTGCAGCTCTCTCAATGTCCTCCCAGTATTATCCATCTCTTTCTGTAATTCTTTTATCCATGAGTGTGTTATTATTATTTTTTTTTTTTTGGTTGGTAACCCGTTATTTCGATGGCCTTGTGGATTCCAGACAAATGAGCGTCTAGTTATATTGTTCCCGTGTTTTCTCAGTGTGTGTCCCATCCAGCGCCAGCATCTAGTTATATTGTCCCCATGTTTTCTCAGTGTGTGTCCCATCCACCGCCAGCGTCTAGTTATATTGTCCCCATGTTTTCTCAGTGTGTGTCCCATCCAGCGCCAGCGTCTAGTTATATTGTCCCCATGTTTTCTCAGTGTGTGTTCCATCTTGTGGGTTCCAGACAAATGAGAGTCTAGTTATATTGTCCCCATGTTTTCTCAGTGTGTGTCCCATCCACCGCCAGCGTCTAGTTATATTGTCCCCATGTTTTCTCAGTGTGTGTCCCATCCAGCGCCAGCGTCTAGTTATATTGTCCCCATGTTTTCTCAGTGTGTGTTCCATCTTGTGGGTTCCAGACAAATGAGAGTCTAGTTATATTGTCCCCATGTTTTCTCAGTGTGTGTTCCATCTTGTGGGTTCCAGACAAATGAGAGTCTAGTTATATTGTCCCCATGTTTTCTCAGTGTGTGTTCCATCTTGTGGGTTCCAGACAAATGAGCGTCCAGTTATATTGTCCCCATGTTCTCTCAGTGTGTGTCCCATCCACCGCCAGCGTCTAGTTATATTGTCCCCATGCTTTCTCAGTGTGTGTCCCATCCAGCGCCAGCGTCTAGTTATATTGTCCCCATGTTTTCTCAGTGTGTGTCCCATCCACCGCCAGCGTCTAGTTGTATTGTCCCCATGTTTTCTCAGTGTGTGTTCCATCTTGTGGGTTCCAGACAAATGAGAGTCTAGTTATATTGTCCCCATGTTTTCTCAGTGTGTGTTCCATCTTGTGGGTTCCAGACAAATGAGAGTCTAGTTATATTGTCCTCATGTTTTCTCAGTGTGTGTTCCATCTTGTGGGTTCCAGACAAATGAGAGTCTAGTTATATTGTCCCCATGTTCTCTCAGTGTGTGTTCCATCTTGTGGGTTTCAGACAAATTCATCATCATCATCATCATCAAGTGCCGTGCCGGCTGGCGTAGGCGTTCATGGCTCTCCATAGATCTCGGTCTTTGGTTTTCTAGATCAACTCTGCTGCTGATATTCCTCTATGCCACCGTCTCAATCCATCCAGCATCACTTCTCTTGGTCTACCTCTGCCTCTCTTCCCCTCGATCTTTCCAGTTGTTACGATGTTCTCCAATGCCTCTCTTCTCATCACATGACCGAGGAAAGCTGTTTGTCTTTGTCTTATTGTTGTATATAATGTTCTAGTTTCGTTAGCCTGTTTCAGGCAGTCGTCGTTAGTTACTCTGGCAGTCCAAGGAATTCGCAACATTCGTCTCAGGAACCACATCTCTGTTGCTTCTAATTTCTTCTTAATTTGTTCATTTACATTCCAAGATTCACTGCCATACAGCAAAACTGGTTCTACATAGCATTTCAGCACTCTCTTTCTTACATTCAGTGATAGTGACTTATTGCATAAGATACTCTTCATTTTCTGAAATGCGGCTTTTGCCTGCCCTATTCTGCTCCTAATCTCTGTTGTACATCTTCCATCTGATGTTATAAATGCCCCTAGGTATCTAAAATTATCAACTTGGTTAAGGATTTTCCCTTCTATTTCTATGTCACATTTTGGTGTCACCATTTTCTTTGATATTACCATTGTTACTGTTTTCTTGATATTCAAGGATGGTCCTTTCCTTGCACTCTCTGTTACTACTACGTCTAATAATTGTTGTAGGTCTGTTGAATTATCCGCCACCAATACTGTGTCATCTGCATAGCGTATATTATTTATATTATAACCTCCAACTAGTATTCCTGGCATCTCTTTGATCTCTCTCATTATTACTTCGCTATACAGGGAGAAAAGATCTGGTGACAAGACACACCCTTGTCGTACTCCTAGCTTTATCTGTTCGTAACTACCATCTTTATTTCCCATTTTAATTGCTGCTACTTGATTCCAGTAAATATTCTTTATTATTCTTAAATCTTTTCCATCAGTGTTGATATCTTCCAACATTTTAATCAGTTCATCATGTTTTACTTTATCAAATGCCTTAGTATAATCTATGAAGCACAAATATATGTCTCCCTGTTTCTCTATTGACCTTTCTATTAGTGTCCGTAATGTATAAATTGCATTGTTTGTGCCCTTTCCTTCCACAAATCCATACTGTTCTTCACTAATTTCCATTTTTATTTTCTTTTTGGTTCTTCTCATTATGATTCTGAGTAGAAGCTTAGTGATATGGTTTATAAGGTTAATTGTACGAAAATCTTCACAATCAATTGCTCCTGGTCTTTTTGGTATGGCTATAAATACAGATTTCAGCATATCACTGGGTAAATATCCACTGCTGTAAATATCATTCAACATTATGGTTAATATTTCTACTCCAAATTCTCCCAATACTTCTAATTCTTCTATTGTGATTTCATCTGGCCCAGCTGTTTTTCCTTTCTTCATACGTTTCATAGCGTCAGCGACTTCTTCTTTCAGAATAGGTGGACCTTCTAAGTTACTATCTTCTGTTAATTCTTCCCTTTCTCCTTCATATAATTCTCTTATATACTCATTCCACCTCTTCATTATAGCATCTTCCTCTAATATTATCTTTCCTGTTTTTGATTTCAAACATCCTGTATTTATTCTTATTTTTCTTCCTGTAAGCTCACTGATTTGTCTGTGCATATTTTTTGTATCTTTAATGGAATTTAATTCAATTTTTTTGCATTGCTCGTTTAACCAACTTTCTTTAGCCTTCCCACATTTATCTTTTATTTCTTTATTTATCTTAGCGTATTCTTGTTTGTCATTTTTACTCTGTTTTCTTTTGTCCATCAGTTTTAAGATATCTTCAT
The DNA here is from genome assembly GCA_963921405.1 of Cepaea hortensis. Classification (NCBI taxonomy): domain Eukaryota; kingdom Metazoa; phylum Mollusca; class Gastropoda; order Stylommatophora; family Helicidae; genus Cepaea; species Cepaea hortensis. The sequence goes on from OY992891.1 coordinate 32,877,052, forward strand.
TCATCCATTTTTTCTTAGCTATTTTGCCTCTCTCCGGTAATACTTCTTTGCTAGTTTGATGAATGGAGTCCCTTAACATTTCCCATTGTTCATCTATACTCTGTATTTTAGTTATTGCATTGTACCTATTTTTCACAGTCACTCTGTATTGTTCTTGCATTTCTTTATCTATTTTCAGAACCTCTTTATTAAGACTCATGTTCTTAACCATTTTTTCCCTCTCTTTAATCTTACTTTTATTTGTCCACATAGTGGTACATGATCACTATTACAGTCAGCACCAGGCATTGTCTTTACATTAATTAAAGCATTTCTAAATCTTTTATTAATTAGTATGTAGTCAATTTGGTTGCGTATTTTCTTATAAGGGCTTATCCATGTGTACAGTCGTCTTTTATGGTGTTTAAACCATGTGTTTCCAATTATCATATCATTGATATTTGCCCATTCTATTAGCTTTTCCCCTCTTTCATTTCTTGTACCTAAACCATAATTCCCCACTACATCCTCCATTTTTCCCTTTCCTACTTTTGCATTAAAATCACCAAGTATTATCTTTATTTCTTGTGATCCAATTTGAGCCATCGCCATTTCTATTTCGTCGTAAAAGTGTTGTATTTCTTCATCACTACTGCTTGCTGTTGGTGCATATACTTGTATAATACTTATGTCTATTGGTTTGCCTTTGATTTTTACCATAATAACTCTATCTGAAATACACCAGTATCCATTAATTGACTTGGCTGTTTTTTCATCTAATATTATTCCTACACCTTTTTCATGTGTATCCCCTCCAGAATAAATTATTGTGTGATTGTCAGCTATAATTTTGCCCGATCCCTTCCATCTCATCTCACTAACGCCTAGTATATTCATTTTCATGCTATCCATCTCTCTTAGAACATTGGTCCAGACAAATTAGAGTCTAATTATATTGTCCCCATGTTTTCTCAGTGTGTGTTCCATCTTGTGGGTTCCAGACAAATGAGAGTCTAGTTATATTGTCCCCATGTTTTCTCAGTGTGTGTTCCATCTTGTGGGTTCCAGACAAATGAGAGTCTAGTTATATTGTCCCCATGTTTTCTCAGTGTGTGTTCCATCTTGTGGATTCCAGACAAATGAGAGTCTAGTTATATTGTCCCCATGTTTTCTCAGTGTGTGTTCCATCTTGTGGGTTCCAGACAAATGAGAGTCTAGTTATATTATCCTCATGTTTTCTCAGTGTGTGTTCCATCTTGTGGGTTCCAGACAAATTAGAGTCTAATTATATTGTCCCCATGTTTTCTCAGTGTGTGTTCCATCTTGTGGGTTCCAGACAAATGAGAGTCTAGTTATATTGTCCCCATGTTTTCTCAGTGCATGTTCCATCTTGTGGGTTCCAGACAAATGAGCGTCTAGTTATATTGTCCCCATGTTTTCTCAGTGTGTGTTCCATCTTGTGGGTTCCAGACAAATTAGATCCTAATTATATTGTCCCCATGTTTTCTCAGTGTGTGTTCCATCTTGTGGATTCCAGACAAATGAGCGTCTAGTTATATTGTCCCCATGTTTTCTCAGTGTGTGTTCCATCTTGTGGATTCCAGACAAATGAGCGTCTAGTTATATTGTCCCCATGTTTTCTCAGTGTGTGTTCCATCTTGTGGATTCCAGACAAATGAGCGTCTAGTTATATTGTCCCCATGTTTTCTCAGTGTGTGTTCCATCTTGTGGATTCCAGACAAATGAGCGTCTAGTTATATTGTCCCCATGTTTTCTCAGTGTGTGTCCCATCCAGCGCTAGCGTCTAGTTATATTGTCCCCATGTTTTCTCAGTGTGTGTCCCATCCACCGCCAGCGTCTCCCCACCGCTTGGTCCATTGGTATGTGTTTAGTTCTCTCCGTGAGCTTTACATTGACGATTCTTAAAGCTGGACATTCAGCACAGGTTCGGGAGAAATCTCTACACTCACCTGACTCCGATAGATGAGTTGAGTTGAGTTGAGTTGAGTCAAGAACCGACATCACTGCACTCAGGGCATCCCTGAAAGTGCTCAGTCCTCATCTTCAACAACCAGCGAAGAGTTTCAATACTAATGGTGTCCGTTGCAACCTAATTATATGAGTATGTCCGTCTTGCTAGTGACGACTGTCGACCACCCCTTGCTGCTGCATTCTCTCTAGACCACGATATTCTATCTGTTCTTCTGCGCTAATCACATTCTCTTAAAGGGCCTTCACCACTGATGCCTTATTATGCATCAGATCACCGTTTAATGATACGGCCTCGGCCATTATGTGCTCCGATAGTTGCAAACACTGTTAACGGCACAAGCCGCCTGAACGCCAAATTATCGGAATTGAAAGGTAAAACTCATTCTTACAAGAAATTCACCAACCAACCACCACCACCACCATTATCACCACCACCACCACCACCACCACCACCACCACCACCACCACCACCACCACGACCGCCACTAACACCACCACCACCATCACCACCACCAACACCACCACCATCACCACCATCATCATTACCACCACAACCAACACCACGACCGCCACTAACACCACCACCACCATCACCACCACCAACACCACCATCATCATTACCACCACAACCAACACCACGACCGCCACTAACACCACCACCACCACAACCAACACCACGACCGCCACTAACACCACCACCACCATCACCACCACCAACACCACCACCATCACCACCATCATCATTACCACCACAACCAACACCACGACCGCCACTAACACCACCACCACCGTCATTATCATCATTATCACCACCACAATCACCATCACCACCATCACCATTATCATCATCATCATCATCATCATCATCATCATCATCACCACCACCATCATCATTACCATCACCATGATCATCACTACCATCATCATCATCATTATGATCACTATCATCATCATCATCATCATCATCATCTTCATCATCATCATCATCATCATCATCATCATCATCATCATCATCATCATCATCATCAGCGTTATCATCATCATCAGCATCATCATCATTATCAGGGTTATCATCATCATCATCATCATCATCATCATCATCATCATCATCATCATCATCATCATCATCATCAACTTCCACTTTTGCCGTCAAGCTTCTGGGGGAGGAATAGGTGACGCTCTAGCGCCAGTTGGGTGGCAACTAGATAGTGTCAATCCGTGTGATCGCACATTGTCTGTAATGTCGTCTTCTCTGGTGTCAGGTTTTCTTTTTTGTAGCGCCAGTGTTGGTAGCTGATAAAAAAAAAAGTCGGAAAAGTCGAGAGGATTGATTTCATTGCCCCGAGTTATATCCCTTATGACTCGGTCTCTTTCGGCAGGATGACCTACCAAAAATATCGCACAAAGCACGAACTCCGTAGCTTCGGCGACGACCCCCAGGAGACTCCGAGAAAAATGCACTCCTGAACCGAAAGACACAGTCCTGAATCGAACCCACAAGCTTTGAAGCACGAGACAGACGGTTTGACCACTTCGCCACGGAGGTTGCATTCTAGTAAAATGACATATGATCTTCTGGCTTTCAGTAAATGCGGTGCAAGTATTTGATCCCACTGTCGCCAAATAGTTCTGCAGTGAATAATTTTATATAACTAACCCTAACCCAAACCCTAACCCTAATCACTTATTCACTGCAGAACTATTTGGGACCGGAATTCGGAAGAGTGCCCCACTGTCTATCTGATAACATCTTTTCTTACTTGGTCCCTTTTAGTTAAGTTGGCAGCTCTCCGAGACCGAGTAGGAACTGATGTTATCAGACAGACAACCTGATCAATCAAGCATTAAAAATAATTAAATAAATAAATAATAATAATAATTTAAAAAAAAAAAAAACCAGCCAAACAACTGAAAAAAAAAATAAATAAAAAAATAAAATAAAATAAACGAGAGAACCAGCACTATTCTTGTACTGTTTGAAACATTAACACAACATTTTCTGGTAGCTAGCACATCTGACCTTAACCCGAGTGACTCAACGCCGATTCTAGTTACTCACTCCAACAGAGTGGGCATAAAACAAACAATCATAAAAACAAGCATACGTACACACAAGCAAGCAACTTTAAAGATCTGTTTCGTAATAAACAAAGACTACTTACATAAACACTGTGTTTACGCTCTCTGCTCACTCTGGCTGTCGATTACAACCCTCATTTATGTTGACTTATATACTGTCTGTATATTGACGTAACACTTGTCAGGATTTTCCCGCATGTGATAACATGGATTTCCCAGAAACGGGACTTTTCTCGAAATATACTCTGTCGATACTGACGTAACGAAACACCTATTCATATACCCCTCTTTTCCCGAAATTCTAAACTACACAGAAATGTGATCTGAGGAGGGGGGGGGGGGGGGGGGGGAGAAGATCTTAGAGGTCATCTCGTCGGAGGTGCGTTGAAGTATATTTGTTCCTTCAGCAGGGTGATTTCCTTAATTGGAGACCTCAGGTTAGACTCCCAGTCCAGTCACTGAAGCTTTCAATGTTTCTAGTATTTCGTCTATTCTCAACTTCTTTCCTCGACTTATATGAGTGCCAATGAATACAAGTGCTTGTATTTCTCCTGCTGCGCAACGCACAGTTGTGAATATTAAGTACACATTTCCGCTTAATTTTATTTTGATCTTGTCTGATTCTTTATAACTCTGACATTTTTCTCAGAGTTTAAGAACATATATATATATATATATATCTGCGCGCGCGCGTGTGTAAGCCACTCGTCTGTTTTTTTTTTTGTAGAGCACTGGACACGTGTGTGATTAAATGCCTCGATAATGTTTTCTTTTTTCTTTTTGCGCTCTCTCTGCTTTGAAGTAAAGTCCATATGCGTGCTACTACCACTAGTACACTGGACTGATTATCGTTTGTGGTTTAGTTTACCCTATTACCAGTGACCCTTGCTATCATGCGAACCACTCCGACTTATGAAGTACTTGTAACTTAGGTCCCCAAGTAAAGGAAAGAAGTCAACATGTTTGTCCAACTGACCACAGTGGGGGTTGAACCCACTACCTCGGCATCAGAACACCGGAAGTGTAAGAGCGAGCGCTCTTATCTATTCAGCCATGCCGACTTCCATTCCGCGTAGACGTTTATGTTAAATAATAAATAAACGCTATAATAATAAATAATAATAAATGTCTGAACTAAAGGGAAGCTACAGGTGATTTTAATTGTTGCGTATGTCATAAACGAGTTGTCTTATCTTAACTTAATATTGTTCCAGTGACGTCATACCTTCAAATATGATTACGTTCCTTGCGTTTTCGCTTTTTATTTAATCTTGATGATAGACAAACATATAATTCTATGATCTTGTATTTAGCATGATCTCTCTCTCTCTCTCTCTCTCTCTCTCTCTCTCTCTCTCTCTCTTGCGGGTAGATGGCAGGTGGGAGGACACACATGTAGAGTTAGGATTAGACATTAACTACTGGATGGATGGACGGACGGATTGATGACGGAATCTACGGCTGTATTTATGGATGTATAGATGGATGGTTGTATAGATTGACGGATGAATGAATGGATGTATTAGATGAATGAATAGCTGGATGGATGTATACATGGATGGATTAATAGATGGTTGGATGGGTGTATACATGGATGGATGAATGCATGGACGGATGAGTGTATGCATGAATGGATGGATATTTGGATTGATGGACGGATGAATGGATGGATGTACTGGTGGATGTATGTTTGGTTAGATGGACGAATGGATGAATGAATGGATAGATAGATGTATGAAACTTGCGGTCCAATATGGCGAATAGGCGGTTGAGCTGTTAAGGCCTCTTTGGCTTCCTCTTAGGGTCACAGCAACACAGACACATGCATGTACGCACGCACGCACACACACACACACACACACAGAAAGTAGAGAGAAACAGAGAGAGAAATAGGAGAGAGAGAGAGAGTGAGAGAGAGAAAGAGGGACAGAGAGAGAGAGTGAAAGAGAGAGAGATAGATAGAGAGAGAGAGATAGAGAGAGAGTGAGTGAGAGAGATAGATAGAGAGAGAGAGATAGAGAGAGAGTGAGAGAGAGATATAGATAGAGAGAGAGAGAGAGAGAGAGAAAGAGATGGGAGAAGCCATAGTTAGTAGAGTGAATGCATAAGAAATATGAACAATAAAAGCGTTATTTTTTCAGCGGTATATTTAATTTGAATAATTTTAAAACAGTAAAGAATATATTATATTAACACTACAGTAACAACCTTGTGATGTACCAAAACGGCAACTAACAGTTCTAACAATGTTACAAAAGTAACATAAATATGAGAATGTAAAATGTATCAGGACTCATTTCTCTTTTAGCATGCTGGTATACAATAAGGCACTAACATTGAATGCAAGAGAGATATGGCTGGCGTGCTCAACTCAACTCAACTCAACTCAACTTTGACTAACAATGTTATAAATGTAACACAGCTATCGGAATGTAACAATATTGGGACTCATTTCTCTGCTGAAATAAAGTGCATAAAACATCCATAAGAACTGGCTCATAGACAGGAACGATGATTATATCAAAGAAACAGGTTAACATCAAAATACGACGGAGTAATAGAAAGAAAGAAATGCTTAACCAGATTAATCATTTAAAATGGTCATGGCATCAGATGGAAGATGAGTGACAGAGATTAAAATTCAAGACAATATATTCACTTAGTGAAGTCAAACACAGACGTCATAAACAAAATACTACACTATTTCTTGCCTTGCTTGCATATTTCGCTGCTCTCGTCAGGCGGAGTTATAAACTGCTTCAAATGAAAACCTTAAAAGTGTAATAGAAATTACAATAACTATGCCATTGTCTTGTAACCTGTCAATATTGTTGTTAAGGCTGTACATCACGGTGCAGACGAACACTGTGACGTCATAAGGATAAGTTTAAAGATTGCAGCCCCACTATTGACATGCACCAAAGAGGATGCACTAGATAATATAAAATTTGAAAGCTATAGTTACCGACCGGGATCGAACCTGTCACCTCCAAATGACGACGGCACCTCGCTGCAGGAACACATGTACTTCAACACATGACCAACTAGACACTCCAAAAAAAGTGCCTTCATTAGCACTGTCTATCATACAGATGAGCCTACAACTATGGAACTATGGAATGCGGACAGAATTCGTATTGAACCATTTAGATAGCATCATAGGTCTCATAATTTATACTTTACCAGCATAGGTCAAATAACAAACACACAGACACATCAGACTGTAACGCTGTGTCTAGTATATTAATAAACATTTAAAGAAGAGAAATGATTGGTCGGTTCAATTTAGTACACACATTACACAGAAAATCAATTAGAGACCCCTTTGAGGCCACTAAGACAGTCTAATCCCTTTTTCCTTCTTCTCCTTCTATGAGCGCCAAACAATACTATGTGTGTTTATTTGTGAACTGTCGTAGTGGCCCCAAAGGGGTCTCCAATTGATTTTCTGTGTAATGCGTGTATCAAAGAGGAGCAGCGTTCTGTTATCTGTTTTTGATCAGTGAAGGATGAAACCTATAGAAATTCATCGGTGAATGAAGGTCCAGTATGGTGATGCATGCATGACAGTACAACAAGTGTATGAGTGGAGTAGGACTTCTGTCAGATAGTTTACGACCGGGTCAAGCACACCAAGTAGTGAGTAGTAAGGGAGGGTCTCTACCCATATGAAATTGTAGAATGACGTGGAATATACTAAGAATAAAGAAGGAAGTGAGAGATGTGCGATAGTTCTTTAGTAAGCACAAAGACGGAGGTGCTGGGGGATATAACTCAGGAAAATCACCTGTTTTTGTGATATTACCTCCCTTTTTGAGAAGTTTATTTATTTATTTTTTATTAAAAGTTTTAATTTATAGATTACGGTTATTATTGGATTTAGTGTGTATGAATTAGTGACATTCTTTATTAAGGGGTGGTCAAGTGCCCCCTTAAATTGTAGGTGAGGGTGTGCTTAGGACTATGATCTATGATGGTGGGTAAACTGAACGATGAAGTGGTAAGAGGTGGTCAAGGGGTAGTCAAGTGACCCCTTAAATTGTAGGTGAGGGTGTGTGTGGTGACGGGTGGTTGATAAGGTGAGCGATGACGCGGTCAAGAGGTGTCAAGAGGTGGTTAATTGATCCTGTAAATTGTATGGAGTGCGGGTAAGTGTAGTGACACGATGGTGGTTAAAGTTAACGATGAAGTGGTCAAAACTTGGTCAAGAGATGATCAAGTGGTGGTCAAATGACCTCTTAAATTGTAGGGGAGGGTACGTGTAGTGACACGGTGGTGGTTAAAGTGAGCGATGACGTGGTCAAGAGGTGGTCATGCGGTGATCTTGACCTCTTGACCACGGCATCACTCACTTTATCCACCAACACGTCACTACAATACCTTCACCTACAATTTAAGGAGTCACTTTACCACCACTTGACCATCTATTGACCACCTTTTGACCACTTCATCGTTCAATTTAACCACCACCGTGCCACTACACGTACCCCTCCCCATACAATTTACAGGAGCACGTGACCACCTCTTGTCCACCTCTTAACCACGCCATCGGTCACTTTATCCACCACCCGTCACTACACACACCCATCCATTATTGCTCTCTCCAAACTTTAGTGACTTTACAAGTGACCAAAATATTTAAATTTTCTTTGTTTTATCGTCTTTAATAGCCAACCTTCTTCAATATTCAGCTCTTGAAGTATGGATACATTTGTTCTTTTCTTTACCCAAGGTATTCTTAGAACTCGTCTATAATATTTATATCAAAGGTAATTATGCGCTGTTCAGCTTGTTTAGTAAGTGTCCAGGTCTCACAGGCGTATGTTGCCTTAACAAAATGCATGTTCTCACAAATTTACAGTACTTTGTTTGCTGTTTGAGTTCATGAGGTTAATACCGTTTTAGAGTTAATTACATTAATTCTCTTTAACCCAAACACTTATTACATTAATTTTCTTTAACCCAAACACGTATTACATTAATTTTGCCCCGGCACAGACAGCTACCACTAACTACACGAAACATGAGTAGTTCTTGTCCTTGTGTACGGTCTTATTGATTCCTTCCTCTGCCAATCTAGTTTTAATCTTGTCAAACGCGGTTGTTGTAGTGTGACACAAAGTCAGTGAACCATTTATTTTGGGCGCAAGCCTTTCAACTGAAACAGAGAACATTGTCGTGAACCTGGTCAATCGTGACGTATAAAGAGAAACAGGTAAAGGTGAATTTCATAATTAGCTGAGGTGACATCAGCGGGGACAAATAAGAATAACTCAAAATGGAAGTAACAGTGGTAGGTATGCTCTACCGCCTGTATGTTAATTGGCGCCCTCGTATGTTAATTGGCAGAAAAGAGCAGTAAGATGTGTGTAAATATATGTAGAGTTGAGTCAAGATCCGACATCACTACACTCGGGGCATTTCCATAAACGCCCAGTCCTCATCTTCAACAGCCAGAGAAAAGTTCCAATACTAATGGTACCTGTAGTAATCTGATTATATGTCCATCTTGCTTGACCTCTGAATGACAACCGTCGACCGAATCCTCTGATCACCCCTTGCTGCTGCATTCTTCCTAGACCATGATTGCCTGTGCTTCTGCATTATTCGCATTCTATCAGAGGGCTTTCATCACACCTGACTTATGCATCAAATCACCCCTTAATGATGTGGCACCAGCTAATCTGTCTGCCGCTTCATTTCCAACCACACCAGAGTGTCCTGGAGAAAAGATCCAGCGAATGCTCACAACCCGCGACCTCTGAATCGATGCAAGCCATTCTGCACGAATCATGCCAGTATGTGTGAGGGCATGAAGCACACGGTTGCAGGATGCTCTTCTCCCTGAGGGAGTGGTAGCTTAGGAGCAAGCACATTTCGTAGAAGTGACACAAGCACGAAGATAACGCAACGTCTCGATATATGGTTCGAATGCACGACAGGAGAAAGACACCCGGAGTCATGACTCGAGTGGGCCTGCCACCAGTGTCAGGAAGGTAACGCGCCGAAACATTCCGGGAAGGGGATCACTTCTGACGATCAGTAGCTTACTGACGTGCTTGCTCCGCAGCGGAGTTTTTATCACTACCATGCGTGTCGTGGTAGGCTACTAATGAAGGTTGACATGGCACTGGCTACCTCAACCTATAGAAAACATTAGTTCCGAAGCGCAGCCAACCATAAACAAGTCTACACAGGTAATGAACAAATCTACACAAGTCATGAACAAGGGCTTGGATTGAGTTGCTATGGTAAGTTGTGAGATGAAAGATAAAAAAATAGAGTAGAACGATGTACGGTGTCCAAAAATGGTGACACATACAGTTGGTTTTACACATGGCTGGCACCTTGCCGTCTTGACAGACGACAGTTTGTTGCCCTGTGCTTCAAAAATGGCAAAATAACTACAATCCATGGCGGTAAGACCAGGGATGGAGTTATACACTCCATATGGAACAAAAGAAAAAGCAGCGACTGCAGCAGGATATAATAATATGAACTGGAAACAATTAGGTATATTTTGCTCCTGCGAAAAGAAGAGCCATACTAAACACAGACACAAGGCACATTAACATACCTTACAAGTTAAGAAAATCCATCGTACATAGGTGAAAAACAAAGTGTGACTTATCCAAAGATCAGAAGAAATCAATACATATATAAAATGAAATAATAAAATAACAAATAAGTACAATAAGACAACAAAGGACGGCCGATGTTTCGATTATTAGAATCTTTGTCAAGGACAGGACAACACAAATAGATAAAACAACGACAAACAAAACACAAAAGATAACGCAACTACTCTCGGAAATGGGGGTTTGTGCAGGTTGCGAAAGCACTCTTTCACCACAGAGTTTTAGTATAGTTAGGTTGCCAAAGAGATAGGGTTTATGTCGCAAAAAAAAAAAAATGCGAACACTCCGATATGAATATATTAAAGAGGTGTGTAGAAGTTAGGTATGAATATATAGAGGGAGGACAGCATAGTTATAAACAGTGTAAACAGATTGGATATGCATATAGGGAGGCGTGTGGACAGTTGTATATGAATGTATACAGGGAAGATGGCAAATTACACAGTGGCGTCCACAACAGTTTTGGTACCTGCTGGATGGACGCATCCCAGAGAGTTTATTAATTGGTTTTCAATTTTTAGCCTGATGGAGCTGTTGGAGAAGCAAGGTTTCAATGCAGTGACACATACATAGTCGACTCCATTATGGTTGTAAGAATTAAAATGGTTGGGGACAGTTTTGTCACCGCCCTGGTTAATATCTCTGAGGTGTTCCCTAAAACGGTCGGCAAGGCGTCTGCCAATTTGACCAATGTATTTCATGTCACATCGTTTGCAGATGATGACATATATACGATTGCGGAATATGCAAGTAAAAGAATCTTTCAAAGAGAAGGTGCCTAGGGGGATGCAACCGCCGGTGTCTGAAAAACGTATGGGCATGTCAGACAGTTCTTACGGTGGCATTTGAACGTGCCCACGGATAAAATATCTGTGGGAGGCGACTATGCACAAGGTGGTCTCTGGGGCTCTGGTTTCGATGGAAAATTACCCTAGAGCCATTAGAGAATACCTTACGAGTGGTTGAATCGGATTCCAGGATAGACCAGTGTCAGAGAAAAATGTGCTTGATGGCATAGGCATGTGGATGGAAGGTGAGGATAAGCTTAGGTTCATTGTTAGGAGGTCGCGTTTGTTGGACAAGGGACATTTCAAGCGAGATTTGGGTTATATGACAGAAAGCTGTGAACAAGATGTTCTCTAGGTTGGCCCGTCTGCGGAAAAAGTCAAGCTTTTCATGGGCTTTCTCGAGGAAGTCATTATCATCATGAGAGATGCGACGAAGGCGGAGTAGTTGGGAATATGGGATGGAATCATTGCAGCTTTTGGGATGGGATGAGCTGTATAGGGGGAAACCGTGAGCATCTGTAAGTCTATAGTACACGGAGGTCGTGAGGCCTGTAGGATTTATTTTAATAGTGGTGTCAAGGAAATTGACAGAGGTGGTGGAAATTTATGTGCTGAATTTGATCGACAGTTGAAAGTTCTTGACATAATTGATGAAGCGGTTCAGTTCCGCCTCTGTCATGTCAGTGAGACCGATACCGTCATCGATGTAGCGTCGGTAAAAGGAAAGGAGAAGACCATCATAGCTGAGTTCAATCTGGTGTTCCAGATGTCCCATAAATAAACAAGAGTAGCTGGGTCCCATTTTAGTGCCCATGGCGACACCGCTGATTTGTTCAAAGTATAGGCCATTGCACTCAAAGGAATTATTTGTGAGGACCAATTCAGCGAGTCTCACAAGTGTGCGAGTGGGGATGGCTTGATCTGTGCGTTGATCCAGAAAGAATTGTAGCGCCATGAGGCCATCAACATGAGGAATGGAAGTATAGAAAGAACATACATCCATTAGGAATAGTTTGTATGTGTTCCCAAGAGTCAGTTGGAGAGAGTTAAATGAAAGTAACGCATGCGTTGTATCTTTGATGTATGACGGGAGATACCTAACTGTATACACACCTCTATATATTTACATCGGACTGTTCGCATTTTTTTTGTTTTTTGGCGACATAAACCCTATCCGGCCCTCTGGCAACCTAACAATACTTAAACTCTGTAGCCAAAGAGTGATTTCGCAACCTGCACAAACCCCCATTTCTGCGAGTAGTTGTGTTATTTTTGTGTGTTTTGTTTGTCGTTGTTTTATCTATTTGTGTTGTCCTGTCCTTGACAAACATTCTCAGAATCGAAACATCAGCCGTCCTTTGTTGTCCTATTGTACTTATTTGTTATTTTATTATTTCATTTTATATATTTATTGATTGCTTCTGATCTTTGGATCAGTCACGTCACACTTTGTTTTTCACCTGTGTATGAAGGAATTTCTTAACTTGTAAGGTATGTTAATGTGCATTGCGTCTGTGTTTAGTATGTTTCTTCTTTTCGCAGGAACAAAATATACCTAATTGTTTCCAGTTCACATTATACACTTCATAGCATAAAGCGTGGGCTGATTTGCAGAAGCCATAAGTTGCCCATGCAGCATTATCCCTCTCTCGGCCTGCCTAGTTTACTCAAGAGAAAAGGTAACACCAATACATCTGGAAAAAGAGAAGCTGCAGATGCTGCCGGATTAACAAAGCAATACTCGAATTGTTCGCCTGTCAAAGCTTCGATCCTAGACCAGTTGCCGACCAAGGCTTAGAACCTTGTCTGCCTGGCCATTACATTTAGTCTTTAGGTTACATTTTGTCGCATCAAGATCTATCACATCTCTCAAGGTCATCTCTCACATATCTCTATGTCACCTCTCCTCTCACACCCCTCTATGTCATCTCTCACATCTCTCTATATCATTTCTCACATTTCTCTATGTCATCTCTCACATCTCTCTATACCATCTCTCACATCTCTCTATACCATCTCTCACATCTCTCTATGTCATCTCTCACATCTCTCTATACCATCTCTCACATCTCTCTATACCATCTCTCACATCTCTCTATACCATCTCTCACATCTCTCTATACCATCTCTCACATCTCTCTATGTCATCTCTCACATCTCTCTATACCATCTCTCACATCTCTCTATACCATCTCTCACATCTCTCTATACCATCTCTCACATCTCTCTATACCATCTCTCACATCTCCCTATGTCATCTCTCACACCTCTCAGTGTCATCTCTCAGATCTCTCTATGCCATCTCTGATTAATGCCAAATTTCCTTCTTTTATCCCAACCCCTCTCTTTTATCTATCTTTTTATCTCATACCCCAACTCTGTCTCTGTCTGTCTGTCTGTCTGTCTGTTGTCTGTCTGTCTGTCTGTCTGTCTGTCTGTCTGTCTGTCTGTCTGTCTGTCTGTCTCTCTCTCTCTCTCTCTCTCTCTCTCTCTCTCTCTCTCTCTCTCTCTCTCTCTCTCTCTCTCATTTGCTAACTCCCTTTCTCCTATATCCTCACGTCTCAAATATTCCCCAATGCATTATCTTATAACTCCCCTGACGCTGCAGCTCTGTCTCTCTACTATCTCACCTTGGGACCCGTTTTCTATTCTATAAAGAAATCTTTTACAGTATGCAACAGCAACATTTCCCCAGCGCTTCATACCAACTCAGAAATCACCTTTAGTAATAATATATCAATTAATTTGGAGAATTAATATATGAATGTTGAGTAATTTATATATCAAAGTTCAGTAATTATACATCAGTGTTGAGTAATGGCATATAAATGTTGAGTAATGTTATATCAATGGTGAGTAATAGTGTATCAACGTTGAGTGATAATATATCAATGTTGAGTAATAATGTATCAATATTGAGTAATAATGTATCAATGTTTAGTAATAATATATTAACAAATTTATCATTTCCTACTAATTAAAGATAAACAACTGACTTGCTGCATACTAATGATAAACAACTTATTTACTACTAAGTAATCATAAAGAACATTGTCGCTGCTAATGGTTCCCTCATCCTGCTACTGAGTGAGTGCGTTGTGCCACACTGTGAGCTGTAAATTTCATGCGGAATACTTTTACATCTGTCCGCGTTGTTTGTAGCGTGAACTGCATGTTCAGAACAATTGCGATTGGCCGTTGCTGAATTGACTGGATTGCCTGTTCGGTACACTAGTGCATGGACAAGAGACTCCTGGGCGTCGTTGGTGGAGCTATGGAGTTCGTGCTTTGTGAGTAGAAAGGGATGTGTTATTTGATTAGATTTTCGGGTGGCAACCCCCTAGGTCACAGTAAAAAACGGTATATGTGGGTTAGCCTATACCACCCACGTCGTGACGTCACAAATCCAACTTCATGTTTCAAATCTCGCTCGCTTCGGTACTTAACTACTTCCGTTTTTGGATGTTTAAAAAGTTAAACTTTAAGAACTAAAAGTTAAACTATATACGAGATAATTAAACAAAATTATTTTCGTTTTTTTTTTTAAATTTTCATTTTTAATTTGAAAATAAAAGATATCGGTTATTATGGGTCTTTAGTGGCTGGAGTTTAAATACTATCATCTTACGGGTGTCAGATTTTCAAATGAAGATCTTAAAAAAAGTAAAGATGGCCGGAATTATTGATTGTAGTGAGTATGGCTTAGGGTGAGTCGTTGCTAATGGGCGAGAGAGTGGAGTGGTGGTTAAATAAATGTTTCCAGTCGTTGTTAAGGGGTGGGTGACTGGTGTAGTGATTAGAAAAATACGCCCGTTCCTTGTTAAGAGACAGAGGAGTTGCTAAACAAAGGCTCACAGTCGTTGTTAAGGGGTAGGTGAGTGGAGAAAGGCTAGATAAGTGCCTCTGATCATTGTTAATGGGGTCGGGTGAGTGGTGGAGTGGCTAGATAAATACGTCCGATCCTTGTTAAGTTATATATTGATCGAGTGGAGGAGTGGTTACGTACATTTTCCCATTCGTAGTTAAGGGGCTGGTGAGTGGAGGAAAGGTTAGATATCTGCTTCCGATGTTCGACGTGGCAGAAGGTATTACAGTGGTCGGTGTGGTTGAGCATATGACACAATGGTCGCTGTAGCTGAGTGTATGACTTAGTGGTCGGCATGGCTCAGGGTATGATCCAGTGGTCGACGTTGCAGTAGGTATGTATCTCTCTCTATTTCTGTTTTCGCTCTTATTTGACATTGGTGTGATACCAGTACATATCTGACTATAGACTGTGTGTAAGTGTGCGTGTGTGCGTGACTGTCGGCGGGATTCTATCATTCTGTCTATCAATCTCACTAACTGTCTATCTGTCTATATATATGTATATCTCTATGTCTGGGTGTATGCGTGTCTGTGTATATCTGTGTATATGATTGGTCGATTTATTTGGTTGTTTCGGGATTTGAGATTTAAATATTGAGCACAACCCACTACTGGCAACGCTGATCATATCCTGGTATGAACCTAAGGCCTATCCACGTCAATGTGGAAGCACAAGACTAATAGTGTCTATGGCTTCACACGCCAGTGATCCGGAGTTTGTTTCCGGATCAGGTCAAGGATATGCATTACTGATGAGCTCAAACGAGAGCGAAACTCGAGTCTAGTGCTTCTACATTGACGTGGATAGGCCTTAGGTTCATACCAGGATACGATCAGCGTTGCCAGTAGTGGGTTGTGCTCAGTATTTAAAGTACTGGTATCACAGCAGTGTCACACAAGAACGAAAACACACACACACACAGATACACACAGAGCCATAATACCCACTGCCAAGCCAACTACTGGGGCATAAACTCAGCCATAGCGACCATTGTTTCATACACTCAACCACGCCGACCACTGTGTCATACCATCTGCCACGTCGACTATCGGAAGCAGAGATCTAACCTTTCCTTCACTATCCCACCCCTTAACAACGAATGGAGATATTTATGTAACCACTTCTCCACTCGACCACCCCATCCCTTAGCAAGGAACGGACGTATTTATCTATCCATACCGCCACTCGCCCATCCTTTTAACAATTATCAAAAGCACTTTTCTACTCTTTCCTCCACTCACCCAATCCTTAACAACGAATGGGAACCTTTATCTAGCACCTCCTCTGTCTCTTAACAAGAACTGAAGTATTTATCTAGCCACTCCACCAATCACGCACCCCTAAACAAGGAATGGAAATATTTATTTAACCACTCCTCCATTCACTTACCCATTAACAACGAATGACACAAAGCCATAACCACTACAACCAATAATTCCGACCGACTTTTCTTTTTTAAGGTTTTCATTTATGTAACTGCCACCCGTTAGATGATAGTGTTTAAACCCAAGCCACTAAAGACCGCTAATAACCGCTATCTTTTATTTTCAAATGAAAAATAAAAATACAAAAAATAAAACCATAAAAAAATTATCTCGTATATAATTTAATTTTATGTTCTAAAGTTTATCTTTTTAAACATCCAAAGCCGGAAGCAGTGAAGTACCAAAGCGCGCGAGATTTAAAAAAAGTAGGGATGATTTGTGATGTCAATACTTGGGCGGTAACCCACATATAACGTCCATGCCGTGACCTTGGGGGTTGCCAATCTCAAAATCTAACCAGATACCACACCCCCTATTACTTTTGTGCAGCTCTTTCGGTGGGTCGCCCTGCGGAAAGAGACGGAGCCATATGTTATAAAACCCGGGTCAGAGAAGTCTTTCTGGTGACTGCCATTTCCATCGACGATGAAGTATATTTTTCGTGGAGGACTTTTGTATTGGCATTCTGGCGGCGGCATTATGAACTAACTAACTAACTAACTAACTAACTAACTAACTAACTAACTAACTAACTAACTAACTAACTAACTAACTAACTAACTAACTAACTAACTAACTAACTAACGAACAAACGAACTAACTAACTAACTAACTAACTAACTAACTAACTAACTAAATAGCTAGCTAGCTAGCTAACTAACTAACTAACTAACTAACTAACTAACTAATTGTCGCTGCTAATGCATAATAAACAACTACTTTTCTACTCTGACCTGGTTATTATCATTGCTTGATGCAGCCTCCGATGTTTTCAACCTGGATGAAAGTATAGGGAAATGCATATGATTGGAAAACGTATTGGAGCAAATGTAAGGTCGAAGAATGCAAAGGATACAGTGTAAGACGGATGAAAGTATAGAATAAATGTAAGATGTAAGGAAATATAGAATAGATGTAAGATGGAATGAAATATAGAATAAATGTAAGATAGAAGTAGAGGATAAATGTAAAATGAAGAAAGTATAGAATAAATGTAAGATTGAAGGAAATATAGAATATATGTAAGATGGAAGGACATATTAAATACATGTAAGATGGAAGAAGTACAGTAAAGATGTAAAATAAAGGAAGTATAGAATAAATGTAAGATGGAAGGAAAAACAAGTATGAAAAGTTTAGAGGATCGACTTCAGAGCACAGGGTTTAACCCACATAACTTGTTCTCTTTCCTCACTGCGGAAAGTATAGAATAAATGTAAGATGGAAAACATAATAGGATAAATGTAAGATGGAAGAAATATAGGATACATGTAAGATGGAAAAAAATATATCAGATAAATGTACGAGGGAAGAAGTATAGGATAATAGTAATATGGAAGAAATATATATAAATGTAAGATGGACAAAAGTAGAGGATATATATATATATATATATATATATATATATATATATATATATATATATATATATATATATATATATATATATATATATATATATATATATAACAGAATGTTTGTGTGTAGGTGGGTGGATATGTTGGGATGTATTTGCTGCGTTCGCGAACGGTCCATCCGATTGAGATCAAATTTTTTACACGTCTCCTTTTCATTCCTGTGCAACCGACTGTCATGGTAATTTAGTGTAAAATCGGCTACTTACTTACTAAAATTTAATATTTCATTTTTCATTATGATTTCTATATAGCAAGGGGACTTAACATAAGAAAATTTATTTCAAGAGGCATAACTTTTAATAACATTGCTATATACTTTATAGTCATATTGTTGCATCGTTTTCAATGATTTATAAACTCTTTGTCTATAGTTATTTACAGGTATATGAGTTATAATAAGTAATGATATAATCTTTAAGGCATTTTCATAGTTTTCATAAAAAATAATGCATCTATTTAAATAGTGAAAATTTTCTAACTCATCTTTTTATTTTGCTTCAACAGTACATTAATTTTTTTGTTGTTGACATTCTCATATGTATGGCGCGTTACACCCACGTTGGGTATTTCTGATGACCGTTGTCAAAGAATTGCTTCAAAAGAGATGTTGAATGAAAGGATGTATGAGAGGAAATAGAGAAGAAGGGCAGAATGTAGGACGGGTCTGCGAAAGATTTTCGTTCGTAAAAAAAAAATGTAATTTTTTGTGATAGAAAGTTAGTAGCATATCGTTTGCAGTCAACCCACCGCACACCATTTATTGGCTGTTCGTGATATCTTGGTAAGTTTACTTTAGATAGATCTCTTCCAATCATATTTTCTACTATCAATCTATCTATTCTTCTATTCTATCTATATTTTTAACGGGAACGGGCCGAACATAGATAGATAGATAGATAGATAGATAGATAGATAGATAGATAGATAGATAGATAGATAGATAGATAGATAGATAGATAGATAGATAGATAGATAGATAGACCAGACAGACAGACAGACAGACAGGCAGACAGACAGACAGACAGACATACAGTCGGGAACGGGAAAGGGAGCTTAGATGACTACTTATAAGAATTAAATGAGATGCTCCCACCAGGAGCTGGGCGAAGCCGGGCCGGGTCAGACAGACTGACAGACAGACAGACAAGCAGACAGACAGACAGATAGATAGATAGATCCCCGCCAGGACCTGGACCCTGGTGGGGAGCATCTCATTTAATTCATATAAGTAGTCATATAAGCTCCCGTTCCCGTTCCCGACTATCTATCTGTCTGTCTGCCTGTCTATCTATCTGTCTGTCTGTCTGACCCGGCCTGGCTTCGCCATGACCCTGATGGGGAGCATCTCATTTAATTCATATAACTAGTCATATAAGTTCCTGTTCCCGACTATATGTCTGTCTGTCTGTCTGTCTGTCTGTCTGTCAGTCTGTCTGTCTGTCTGTCTGTCTGTCTGTCTGTCTGTCTGTCTGTCTGTCTGTTTGTCTGTCTGTCTATCTGTCTGTCTGTCTATCTGTCTGTCTGACCCGGCCCGGCTTCGCCCAGACCCTGGTGGGGAGCATCTCATTTAATTCATATAAGTAGTCATATAAGCTCCCGTTCCCGTTCCCGGCTATCTATCTGTCTGTCTGTCTATCTGTCTGTCTGTCTGACCCGGCCCGGCTTCGCCCAGACCCTGATGGGGAGCATCTCATTTAATTCATATAACTAGTCATATAAGTTCCCGTTCCTGACTGCCTGTCTGCCTGTCTGTCTGTCTGTCTGTCTGTCTGTCTGTCTGACCCGGCCCGGCTTCGCCCATACCCTGGTGGGGAGCATCTCATTTAATTCATATATGTAGTCATATAAGCTCCCGTTCCCGTTCCCGACTATCTATCTGTCTGTCTGTCTATCTGTCTGTCTGTCTGTCTGACCCGGCCCGGCTTCGCCCATACCCTGATGGGGAGCATCTCATTTAATTCATATAACTAGTCATATAAGTTCCCGTTCCTGTCTGTCTGTCTGTCTGTCTGTCTGTCTGTCTGTCTGTCTGTCTGTCTGACCCGGCCTGGCTTCGCCCAGCCCCTGGCGGGGAGCATCTCATTTAATTCATTTAAGTAGTCATATAAGCTCCCGTTCCCGTTCCCGACTATCCACTGTCTGTCTGTCTGTCTGTCTGTCTGTCTGTCTGTCTGTCTGTCTGTCTGTCTGTCTGTCTATAATTAGAAAGAGCACTTGAAAGATATTTACATCTTCCCCCAACAATTAAATTGGGTAAATGGAGCGTCTCATTTAATTCATATTCGGCCCCAGCTCCAGTTCCCGTTCCCAAAAAAGATGACCCGGCCTGGCTTCGCCCTGTCCCTGGTGGGGAGCATATCATTTAATTCATATTCGGCGGAGGGAGAAGGAGGAGACAGGAGGAGGAAGGGGGAGTAGTAGGGAGGAGGAAGGATTAGGAGGTGGAGGGAGGAGGAGGGAGGAGGAGGGATGAGGTAGAGGAAGGAGGAGAGGGAGGAGGAGGAGAGAGGAAGAGAAGGAGGGAGGAGGAGGGGGAGGAGGAGGGAGTAGGAAGGAGGAAGAGGGAGGAGGAGGGAGGAAGAGGGATGAGGGGAGGAGAAGGAGGAGATGAGGAGGAGGGGTAGAAGGAGGAGAGCGAGGAAGAGGGAGGAGATCGAGGAAGAGGGAGGAGGGGGAGGAGGCGGGAGGAGGGAGGAGGAGGAGGGAGGAGGAGGGAGGAGGAGAAAGGAAGAGGAGGGAGGAGGAGAGGGAGGAGAGGAGGAAGGAGGAGGGGGAATGAGCAGGAGGGAGGAGGAGGGATGAGGGGGAGGAGAAGGAGGAGGTGAGGAAGTGGTGGAGGAGGAGGAGACAGGAGAAGGAGGGAGGAGGAGGAGGGAGGAGGCGGGATTAGGAGGAGGAGGAGGAGAGCGAGGAGGAGGGAGGAGGAAGGAGGAGGAGGGAGGAGGAGGGATTAGGAGGAGGAGGTGGAGGGAGGAGGAGAGCGAGGAGGAGGGAGGAGGGGGAGGAGGCAGGAGGAGGGAGGAGGAGGAAGAGGGAGGAGGAGGGATTAGGACGAGGAGGAGGGAGGAGGAGAGCGAGGAGGAGGGAGGAGGGGGAGGAGGTAGGAGGAGGAGGAGGAAGAGGGAGGAGGAGGAGGATGGAGGAGGAGGAGGAAGAGGTGGAGGAGGAGGAGGAGGAGGAGGGTAGGATGATGAGGAGGAGGGGAGAGGAGGAGGAGGGGGAGGAGGATTATAACGCATATGCCTGTAGATAACTGCAGCGAAAAGGTCCACCTATTTGAGAAATATGCAACAATTTTACATATATAGCAATTATATTAGAAGTTATGTCCCCTCACTATATATACATTATAATGTAAATTAAATATTAAATAATAATAATAAAATATGTTTGTACACTAAAAAAACTATGACAGTTGGTAGCACGGGAATGAGAGGAAGACGTGTAAAAAATATAATCTCAATCGTATGGACCGTTCGCGAACGCATAAAGGACATACAGACAGACAAACATACATTCTATTATATATATATATATATATATATATATATATATATATATATATATATAGGAGTCTCTGTGACGAAGTGGTCAAGCCGTTTGACTCATGTTCCGAAGGTTGTGGGTTCGAATCCGGGCCGCGCTCTTCGGTTTACGAGTTAAATGTTTCGGAGACTCCTGTGGGTCGTCGCTAAAAGCTACGGAGTTCGTGCTTTGTGCGACGCTTTCCGTTCTGCGGAAAGAGCCCGAGCCATATGGGA
The DNA here is from genome assembly GCA_963921405.1 of Cepaea hortensis. Classification (NCBI taxonomy): domain Eukaryota; kingdom Metazoa; phylum Mollusca; class Gastropoda; order Stylommatophora; family Helicidae; genus Cepaea; species Cepaea hortensis. The sequence continues at coordinate 32,899,059 of OY992891.1, forward strand.
TAAAACCCGGTGCAATGAAGTCGACTCTTTCGACTTTTAAGCGACTTTATATATATATATATATATAAGATGGACGGAACTATAGAATAAGTCTACGAGTAAGATGGAATGCAATATGGAATCTATGTAAGATGGAAGAGGTATAAGATAAATGTAAGGTGAAGAAAGTATAGAAAAAATGGAAGATGGAAGAAAGTATAGAACAAATGCAAGATGGACGGAAATATGGAATTAAATGTAAGATTAAAGAAGTAGAGGGGAAATGTAAGATAAAGAAAGTATATAATAAACGAAAAAAGATGTAAGATGGATGGAAATATAGAATAGATGTCAGATGGAAGAAGTATAGGATAAATGTAATGTGGAAAAAAGTATAGGATACATGTCAGATGGAAGAAAGTATACAATACATTAAGATGGAAATAAATATAGAATACATGTAAGATAGAAGAAGTATAGGATAAATGTTAGATGGATGAAAGTATAGGATTAATGTAAGAAGGATAAAAATATAGGATATATGCAAGATGGAAGAAAGTATAGGATAAATGTAAGATGGAAGAAAGTATAGGATAGGAAAAATTAAGAAGTATCGCCCTCTGGGTCCCAACTAGCGCTTTTCTAGATAACTATTCTCTGGGTTTCTTAGTGTATGGCCTAGCGAAAGAGCGTCATTTTCTCATGCATTGTTTCACTGGTATTTGTCTAGTTCTCTCCTAGATAACTCTTTGGATAGGATTCTCAAAGAGTTCCACATTGATAAGTTTGTCTTGCCATTTAATTCCTTCTGTTAAGGGATGCCACGAACTTATTTCACAGACTGATGCAGCCAATGACCACGTTAAGACGATCACAAGTCACAATTCCACCAACTTATTTACAGGTAGCCGGTCTCTCTGGCTGAGAGGTTACAACACTTTCTCCGTAATCCCGTTTATCACGCAGAGTCTCGTAGCGGGAGAGAACTGGGAGCGGTTCGACCCCCGCTCGTGACTTGCGGGATACTGAGCCGGCCGCTCAGAAAGCAATGGCAAACTACTGAGCGTAATCTTGCCAAGAAATCAACAGACAGCTGAAAGATGCTGCTGTTGACAGCGATGTCCTGTAAAGGATATGCAAAACAAACAAAAAATTTACAGGTAAATTAAATGACTAAGTGCCCTGGGATGATTAATCGTCTTAATCGACAACCATTATCAGGCAGGGGCTTATATATCGCCAACATGTTGTCATTGCAAAATGTTGTCTAAATTAAAATATCAATGGAGTAGTTTTCCTTATGCCGGTCTCTCTGGCCGAGGGGTTACACCACTTTCTCCGTAATCCCGTTTATCACGCAGAGTCCCGTAGCGGGCGAGAACTGGAAGCGGTTCTACCCCGGCTGGTGACTTGCGGGATAACTGAGCAGGCCGCTCAGAAAGCAATGGCAAACTACCGAGCGTAATCTTGCCAAGAAATCAACAGATAGCTGAAAGATGCTGCTGTTGACACCGATGTCCTGTAAAAGATATGCGAATTAATAAAAAAAAAAAAGTTTTCCCTATAGTTATCTCGGAACAGTCATAACATATGATGAGAGATGCCTTGAAGAAATTAGAACAAGAATTGCCATTGCGAAGTTAGCCTTTTGCAAGATGAAAAAACATACTAACCAATAAAAAGATATCAATTGAAACAAGAAAAAGAGCGTTGAAGTGATACATAGAACCTGTACTTTTGTATGGATGTGAAGCGTGGACAATGAGCAAACAAGCTGAAAAACGTCTGGTGGCTGTGGAAATTTGGTGTCTGAGGAAAATGTAACAGTATTGTTACAAGGCGATATGCCTGATATCAGAAGGTTTGGACTAAATAGGGAGAGCAGGTCACTGGGTTGGGTTTTCCCGTGAAATGCATGCCATTCAGGGCGCACCAAGTGGTCGCCACCCTAAGGTAACGAAAACTGTGTAATACGTAGGGTGGTAACCACTGGTGGTTAGAAAGGGAAGCGATTTTGGACACCATCAGGGAAGATAGCTGATTTTCGAAGTTGTTTGATTTCCATCAGAACGGACATACAATTATCAATTAATGAAGAGAGAATCTTAACTGTTTAACGCCTCCAATGTAGAAGATATTGAAGTGGTCACCAAGGGACCATTTTAATGGCATAACGAAGCATGAATAAGACTATAATGAAGAGGAACTTCGGACAACCCGAAATCCAACTATGTAATTGTACACGACCTTTTTTTGTTACAACCTTGAGAAGTGAATGCTGACATCCTTTTTGTATCTCCGTGAATGTAACTAACTCCCAGGGAGAAAAAATTTACTCTAATGGAGAATAAAGTAAACTCGACAACGGAACTGCATGTCTTCATTTGAAGGTTTCGTTAATTTGCGATTTTTATATTTGAATTTATATTTCTGATGTTGGACTGTTGCTATGCAACCGACGAGGTACGACGATGGTAGTAAACCTTAACCACTTGCGATATCAGCTGGCATTTAATATCTAACTTGCACCTCCCTGTCGCGATGACTGGGCCACAGTGGGGTGGCGAGGTTGTGCCATGTGACAAAGGAGTGTGTTTTGTTGCCGGTGACCAGCGATGGAATTTGGTTTGTCGCGGCCATCCTGACCATTTTGCTCTTGCATATGAAGATCGTCGTTGATGCAGATCCTGACCATTTCGCTCCTGTATAAGAAGATCGTCGTCGATGCAGATCCTGACAATTTTGCTCTTGCATAAGAAGATCGTCGTTGATGCAGATCCTGACCATTTCACTCTTGCATAAGAAGATCGTCGTCGATGCAGATCCTGATCATTTCACTCTCTCATAAGAAGATCGTCGTTGATGCCGAACCTGACCATTTTGCTCTTGCATAAGAAGATCATCGTTGATCGTCGTTTAACCACTTGCTATATCATATGGCCTTTAATATCTACCTTGCACCTCCCTGTCGCGACGACTGGGCCACAGTGGAGTGGCGAGGTTGTACCCTGTGACAAAAATGCAAAGAATACCATGGACAGACAGGAAAACCAATGAACAAGTCCTTCAAGAAACAAATGAAGATCTTAAACTGATTAGAGACATTAGACGTAGACAGTCAAAAGTTTTTGGACATGTTATGAGAAGAGATGAATTGGAGAATTTGGTGACAACTGGCAAGATCGAAGGGAACAGACCAAGAGGAAGACCAATAAGTAAACACCTGGATGGTTTGGCCACGTGGCATGGCCGAGACAGACACAAGGAGTTGATCCACGACTATGGTGATCGAGTTAGATGACAAAACAAGACCACCCACGCTTACCGGCATGGCACATGATGAATGGATAGAGGTTTTCCTAAACAACCGCCTTTAATTTGATATTTAATACAATATGTCTGCTACCATATTAACAACTTTTAAGTCATATCTCTGACACACTCCTAGTACCAATTTTCCGACATCCATTTTATGTTCAGTCTAAACCTACCTTTTGTTTGAATCTGTTAATGTGACGTAAACAGACGAACGGATAGATAGACATATTTATCGACAAACAGGCAGGCAGACAGAATGACAGACAGAAAAATGCACGGGCAGACTGATTGACAAACAGGCAGACCGATCCGTAGAAACGTATACAGACAAACACAAATGCATACAGACAGACAGAAACATTCTGATAGACAGACGGATGGAGTGACCCTATAATTTATAGACTGACAGGCAGGCAGTTACAAAAAATGCGGGCAGCGAGATAGAAAGACAGAGAAAGTCAGACACAGACAATAGATTGAATGGACATAAACAGATAGTGAGACAGAAAAAAAATGATACACTGGCTTATTATTTAGACAGACGAACAGACCCCCCCCCCCCCCCTTAAAAAAAAAATGGGCACACATGCGCACTGATGAATCTATGGACGTACAGATGGACGGACTTAAGGACATAAAGCCGACTCACCTGGCTGCTCCTAGCTACACCGTACCGACACTCGGTCGCAAAATGTTCACAGTTATATGAGAGGAGATTGTATCCCCGGGAACCTATTTTGCTCTCGGCTCTCCTAACAATTTCTTCGACAGGTAGGATTCTGGATGTTAATAAAACAAAGTTAGAAGCCTAGAACATCATGAATAGTTTTGAAATGTATAAAGAACCATAGATTTGTTATAATCATGCGCAAGGATTCCTTAACATACGTGTCCAGTTCACAACAAAGAAACAGATGAGTAACTTTATATATACACACATTCTCATGTAGTGTTTTTCATGTAGTTTTATCGGCATGTGTTTGTTTGTTTTGTACCGACGAAGGCTTTGGCCGCAGCGTCCATGTTGTTACTTGTCATCGTGTTCTAGTAAAGCTTGCCGCCTACTTCGCATTTTATGGTGATTCATTTATCATATAGAACTTATACTATTGTTATATTTACCCCATAAACATGTCACTAAACTTCTACTCATAATTATAATGAGAAGAACAAGAAATATAGAAAATAGAAATGGAAATTGGTAAAGAACAGTGCGGATTTATGGAAAGAAAAGGTACAAACAATGTAATATATACATTACGTATACTATAGCGACACAGAAATACATATATTTGTGCTTCATAGATTATACTACGGCATTTGATCAAGCAAAATATGATGTACTGATTACAATGTTGTAAGATATCAACATTGATGGGAAAGATAAATTAAAATGGGAAATAAAGAGCGTAATTATGAACAAATAAAGCTAGGAGTACGACAGGGATATGTTTTGTCACCGGATCTCGTCTGCCTCTATAACTAAGTAATAATCAGAGAGAGATCAAAGAGAAGCCATGAATACTAACATGGAATTGTAATACAAACAATCTACATTATGCAGATGACACAGTATTGGTGGTGGATAATGCAAAAGATCTACAACAATTGTTGGACATGTAGTCACTGAGAGGGCAAAGAAACGGTTCTCCTTGAATATCAAGGAAACAATAACAATGGTGATATCACAGAAAAAGGTGACACCAAAATGTGAAATAGAAATAGAAGGGAACATTCTTAACCAAGTGGATACTTTAAAATACCTAGGGGCATTTATAACATCAGTTGAAAGATGCACAAAAGGGATTAAGAACAGAATAGGGCAAGCAACAGCTGCATTTCAGAAAATGAAAAGTATATTATGCAATAAGTCACTATCATTGAATGAAAGCAAGCGTGTTGAAATGCTATATAGCGTTGACATGCTGCATAGAACCTGTTTTTCTGTTAGTTAGTTAGTCACGGTTCCAACTTCACGGCAACGGGTCGTACCCATATTGCTCCGTTCCTGTGCCAGTGAATATCACAAAATGCTCCTCACTGCCCCATGTGAACAATGGAATAGACAGGAGTGTCGGCAAGCCAACAGCCCGCACAGGTACACTGTGCATAATGCCGCCACCAGAATGCCAACACAAATGTCCTCCAAGAAAAATACAGTTCATCGTCGATGAAAACGGCAGTCACCAGAAAGACTTCATTGACCGGGGTTTTATTCCATATGGCTCGGTATCTTTCTGCAGGGCGACCCACCGAAAGCGCCGCACAAAGCACGAACTCCGTAGCTACAGCGACGACTACCAGGAGTCTCCTGAAAAATGCACTCAACTGAAAAGGCAAACCAGTCAATCCAGCAACAGCCGGCCGTTATCGTTTCGAACATGCAGTTCACGCGAATAACAACTGGACAGATGCAAAAGCATTCCACGCGAAATTCACAGCTCACAGTGTCGCGTCACGCACTCACTCAGTAGCAGGGCGACGGAACCATATCCTCCTTAGTCGCCTCTTACGACGTGCATGGTAGGCAACAGTGTTACTATTCTTTGCTCCCCGTATGGGCCCCGGCAATACACGGGCGTTCCTGTTTTTTGTTTTACCACAATGTAAACAGTATTTGAAACTGAATTGTTTTTCTGTATAGCAGTGAATCGTGGAATGTAAATGAACAAATTAGGAAGAACTTGGAAGCAACAGAGATGTCGTTCCTGAGACAAATGTTTCGAATTCTCTAGTTTATTTCCTCTCATAACGTGCCCAAAAAATCTGGACTGTCTGCGTCTAACTTTTCTGTCGGTTTTGTAGGCGCTGTGGCGAAAAGTTCACGGACGCAATTCGCAATGACGCATACCGCTTTCGAACTCAGCTGCGGTCCATTTGGAATCATACCACCTTGCTCTGGTTTTCACACAATGGTATGAGTGTCAGTCAAGCAATGTCAAACTACTGAAGGAAAACTTGTCAAGAAATCACAAACAGCCAAAACATGCTGGGGTTGGCTGCGATGTCCTGTAAAGGATATACGACTAACTGTAACTTATTGTAGGACTTTCTCATTTATTTTTCTGTCTGTCCATGGTATTCTGTGCATTATCCTCAGAAATCACATTTCCACTGCCATGAGAATTTTTTCAGCTTGTCTGCCTATAGACCATGTTTCATTTCCATATGAGTATATAGGTTCACTGATTGCGGTCATCCGGCCAGTATGGTCACTGCCATAGAGGAAAGCAACGGCAAACTACCTCTTTGAAATTGCCTAGTTTATTATGATTCGCTTAAAGACTGATCATCGCAAGACAAGGACAGAGACATTAAAATTAGGAACATGGAACGTTAGGACGCTAAACAACGACGGAAAATTAGAGAACATAACACTAGAAATTCAAAGAGAAAAAATTAATATATTAGGTATGTGCGAAACGAGATGGACAGGAGCAGGCATCAAGATACATAAAGATTTTAAGATTATTTATTCTGGAGGTGAGGATCGGCATGGGGGAGTGGCAATAGTTTTGGACCGGAAAACATCAACGTCTGTTCAGGGATATTGGGCCGTGTCGGACAGAGTACTACTAGTTAAATTGAGTGGCAGACCTTTTAACATAAATGTTATTCAAGTATATGCCCCAACAGGAGAGTCCAGTGAAGATAGTGTAGAGGAATTTTATAATGACATAGAGTCTGCCTTAAAGAAATGTAAAAATTCAGAAATAAACATTATAATAGGGGACTTCAATGTAAAAGTAGGAAATCAAGGGGATAGATACACAGTAGGAAACTATGGTTTAGGAGAGAGAAATGAAAGAGGATACAGACTAGTAGAGTGGGCAAAAGAACAGGAAATGATTGTAGGAAACACCTGGTTCAAGCAACACCCTAGAAGATTATGGACCTGGAGGAGTCCTGATAGCAGGATTAGAAACCAGATTGACTACATTCTCATTAGCAGAAGATGCCCTAACAGTAGCAAAAACAGTTCCCAGTGCTGACTGTTAAAGTGACCACAGATTACTCACAGGAACATTGTCACAGGAACATTGAGGATAAAGTTGAAGAAAGTCAAGTATACAACAGGGAACACTAAATATGATTTGTGTACATTGAGTAATGACAAGGAAATACAAAACAAATTCAACATAGAAGTACAGAACAGATTTGAAATATTGTCTGATCTAGAGATCCTATTCCAGGATGTGGATGATCAATGGGAAATGTTAAAGAATTCAATCAATATGGCTGCAGAAACAACTATTCCAAAATTAAAGAAGGTGGGTCGTAAGAAATGGATGACTGAGGAAATTTTACACTTAATGGAAACAAGAAGACTCAACAAAAATAATCCTGCCAAATATGAAGAAATTCACAGACAAGTCAGAATATTATGTAGGAAGGCAAAAGAATCATGGCTTGAGGAAAAGTGCTTAGAAATTGAAAAACAACACAACAGTCAAAATACCAAATTAGTGCACAAAAAAATTCAGGAACTTACTAATAAAAGAACAAGTACATCAACACGCTTTCTAAAAACTAAAGATGGCAAAGTCATAATAGAAAAAGATCAGATTCTACATGTATGGACAGATTATGTGAAAGACCTGTATAATGATAACAGAGAGGAACAGTATGCTATTAGATTTAATAATGAAGGACCAGCAATTTTAAAGATGGAGGTTCAAAATGTTCTTAAGCATATGAAAGCTGGCAAGGCCCCCGGTGCAGATAACATCACAACAGAAATGATTAAAGCTTTAGAAGAATTTGGACTAGAGCAAGTCACTAGACTGCTGAACACATTATATGATACTGGAGATATACCTTCTGAATTATGTAATTCTGTATTTATTGCAATCCCAAAGAAATCAGGAACCTTAGAATGTGATCAACATAGAACAATTAGTATAATGAGTCACATCACAAAGATTTTGTTACGAATTATCATGCAAAGAGTGAGGAAGAAAATACAACCTGAAATAGGGGAAGAACAATGTGGTTTTGTAGAAGGAAAGGGTACAGTAAATGCTGTGTATATGCTGCGAACAGTTATTGAACGTGCTTTAGAAGTAAACAAGGATATACATCTTTGCTTTATTGACTACACAAAGGCTTTTGATAGAGTAAGACATGTCAACATTGTGGATATGCTTGCAGATCTACAAATTGATGGGAAAGACATTAGACTTATAAAAAACATATATTGGAAACAACAAGCTGCCATAAGAATTGATAATGAAGTAGGACAATACCAACCTATTAAGAGAGGTGTTAGGCAGGGATGTGTAATGTCTCCAGATCTTTTTTCCTTATACAGTGAAAATATTTTCAGAAATGTAGAAGACCTAAATGGAATCAGCATTGGAGGACGAAACATAAATAACATTAGATATGCAGATGATACAGTATTGATTGCAGACAATGCACAGGATCTGCAACAATTAGTAGACGCTGTGGTTGTACACAGTGAGCAGCTGGGGTTGGAATTAAATTGTAGGAAGACACAGGTTATGGTTGTCACTAGGAAGAACGAAGTACCACAATGTAATATACAAGTAAATGGGAATATTCTTCAACAAGTGAATTGGTTCAATTATCTCGGAACAGTCATAACATCTGATGGCAGATGCCTTGAAGAGATTAGAACAAGAATCGCCATTGCGAAAGTAGCCTTTAGCAAGATGAAAAACATTCTGACCAATAAAATGATGTCAATTGAAACGAGAAAAAGAGTGTTGAGGGGATACATAGAGCCTGTTCTTTTGTATGGATGTGAAACTTGGACAATGTGCAGTCAAGCTGAAAAACATCTGATGGCTGCAGAAATGTGGTTTCTGAGGAAAATGCAAAGAATACCATGGACAGATAGAAAAACCAATGACCAAGTACTACAAGAGACAAATGAAAATCGTAGATTGATTAGAGAAATTAGACGTAGACAGTCAAATTTTTTTGGACATGTTATGAGAAGAAATGGACTGGAGAACTTGGTGACAGCTGGCAAGATCGAGGGGAACAGACCAAGAGGAAGACCGAGAGGAAAATACCTGGATGGCTTGGCCACATGGCATGGACGAGACAGGAACACTGAGCTGATCCACGACTCTGGTGATCGAGTGAAATGGCGAATCATGACCGCCCACGCTTTCCGGCATGGCACATGATTGATTGATATAGGTTCTATACAACGATTCACATTTATTCAAAAGTACAGGTTCTATGTATGACTTCAACACTCTTTTTTTCGTTGCAATTAATGCACAGTCACTTAGCAAGGCAATCGGGAATATGAACGTAGATATAGCTGAAAAGCTCTTATACTCGTAATATCGAGAGCGAAGAATAAACAAAATGTTCGACATTCATCAAGTTTGAACATTGAAGAAAACCATCATGTCTGGGAAAGTGAAATAGTTTGGCCATATTAAACCTCACAGCAGCTGGGAGAGAACAGTCATGGAAAGCAAGATTCCTGGTAGAAGAGGCAAGGGTCGATCAACACGAAGTTGGACGTCAACCAATCAGGTGCCGTCTCCACAGTGAAGGTTGGCTTATATGGATCTCCAACACTGTCCGTTTCTCGCTCTGATTGCACATTCTGTCAAATTGCTGTTCGTCCATTTCTTGATGTTATCTTCCCACTTGTATCGTGTCAACCTCTTGCCTTCAGCCTTGCCCTCCAGTATGATTTTTATAAGCGTGTTATGTCTTTTAAAGTGGCCGAAATATTTAACTTGCCTCTTTATTATTTCCTTCATTAACTCTCTTTTCATTCTCAGTTTTTCTAGAAACTCTGTAATTGATTGATTTCTCTTTCTATGTCTCCAGAGTCTAATCAAATTTCTAATTGCTTGTTCATTGTCGAGGCTTCCACTGCATATAGTAGTGTTGAATATAGATAACATTTTGCCATTCTCATTTGTAATGCTTTGTTAATCTCTCTAGATGTTAATACTGATTTTATGCTGGGGGAGGATCTGAGCACCTATGGACATGTCCGGAGTGCAATGAAGATACCCCAACTGATAACTGATAACTGATTTAATGCTGCTGAAAACATGTTTGACTATTCCTGTTCTCTTTTTGGCTTCTGTTTCACTTCTGTCACCATCTGTTATTACATGTACAAGACAGGAGAAACTAGTATCTTTTCCGTTTACTATGATGTTAATTGATAACCTATATCCTATCCACTGTTAATTATCGTAGCTTTCGTTATTTGGTTGTCAATATTTAAGCCACATCCTGCACTATGCCTGTTTACTTCTTCCACTAGTTTTTGTGACTCTTGTTGGGCATGGACATCTTGGACATGAGGGTACAGAGCCAGCCGAGATGGAAAGAAACCAAAAGACTTTTTTGTGGACCACGGTGAGAGCAATGTAAAAAAAAAAAAAACAACAACCGAACTACATGATTTTGGTAGTGATAAAATCTTCGACAGGGAGCAAGCACTTCAGGAGGCTTCTGATCATCAGATTTAGTTTCCCCCCCCCCCCCACCCCTGCCGAATGTTCGGCCAGTTTAACATCTTTATACTCTCAGCGGGCGGGCGCGTCCGCGTCACGACTTCCGGACGATTGTTTCCAGTCGTGCGTATTCATCGAGACGTTTGTATATTCCCATATCGACATTGCCCACCTTCGGAGGGCGAACATTAGGCACCCGGTGCATCTACCAGCGTTGACACTGCACCGTGACTGACCGTGGGAGAGCCATCCTCTTCCCCCGGCAGTTGGCCTCAGTCTTCACCTCCGCCTTGGTGGCTAGCTATGAGCCAGTCAGTTAACGTCGTTGCTGCCATGTTACTTTCTTCGTAATCTGTTCACAGCTTGCGTATCTACCTTCCTGCATGCTCCCAGCGGAACCAGCTCTTCCTCTGGGCTCAGTCTATTAAGGCTTGGGCCTCCTCTCTGACTCTCGTTATCACTACGGGGCATGGTCCTTGCAAGACGTACTATTCCACCACTAGCGGTCGTTTCCGGCGAGTGGCTGTAGAAGTTTGACTTTCAATGACATTTCCGGTCCGGTGATCGCTACATTGTGGTGTTTCCACCCCTCTGTAGCACCCCGGCTTGGGTGCCCTGTTCTCATCTAGTTTGCTATCACTGTACACTCTAATTGTTTTCATTTTCTTGTTTTCATGGTTTTATTTTCTTGTTCTTAACCATTACTGTTGCTGCTTGGTATCATCACCATTAAGTGCCCTGCCAGTTGGCGTAGGCTTTCATGTCTCTCTAAAGATATCGGTATTTAATGTTCTGGTTCAATTCTGCTAATGATATTCCTCCATGCCACCGTCTCAGTCGATCCAGCATCACTTCTCTTGGTCTGCTTCTCTTCCAATTGATCTTTCTAGTTGTCACGGTGTTCTTTAATGTCTCTCTTCTCATCACATGACCGAAGAAAGATGTTTGTCTCTTTCTTATTGTTCTATATAATGTTCTAGTTTCAATAGCCTATTTCAGGCAATCGTTGTTAGTTACTCTGACAATCCAAGGAATTCGCAGCATTCGTCTCAGGAACTAGATATCTGTTGCTTCCACGTTTTTCCTAATTTGTTAACTTACATTCCGCTTGGTATAAAATATGTAAACAATAAAAACGATTTCACTCTACCTTTCAACTTCATCCAAGTAGTTGTTGATTTTTGCCTTACTGTCTAGCGCCACAACCTCGAAAAGTTCTTTTCTCACCTCTATATCTATTGACGTTTTTTCTTTTCCTTGCCAATACTCTCCAGCCAGGTGTATCACATACCCGTCACCTGTAAGCATGAGTATATGGACAATAAAATGAGGTTATTACAGTATTAAAGCAGAGTACAAGAGTCTACAGAACTGTGTCTCAGTGGATGCCACTTCTTCAGGCATTTCTGCCCCTATAGCATTGACTGTCCTTTATGTATAGCATGACACTCTCCTCTTTTCTCTCTCTCTCTCTCTCTCTCTCTCTCTCTCTCTCTCTCTCTCTCTCTCTCTCTCTCTTTCTTTCTCCATATATCTCGTCTCCCCCTTACTCTCTTTTCTGTCTGGGCAGAACGCGTATGCACTATTTGCAGTGCACATTTACATATATCAGATACAAGTTAAGTGACTACCGAGGATTGTCATCCCCGCCCTCCGGATAAGTTTATAGGTGCTCTGATCTGCTCCTTAACAACTCCGCCGGTTTATATGGATTTATGGCATCAGTTCTGTGTTGGTCAATCAAATGCCTTGTTCCCTTGACAACACGTTCTTGTCTGTGAGCTCTCGGCTTCACTCTCATCTCTCTCACTCTGGACTAGGAAGCAGATCCTCAAGAGTCCTTAAAGTCATATATGTTCGTCAGAGTCTCTTGGAAATGATGCTCCATTGCCCTTGCTCCATCGATCACTGACATGTCTGTCAACCAACCACCTCGCTAGTTGTCTCTCATACCTGTGTGTCCCGCTAAATGCATGCACATACGATGATAGCTCCATATTTTTATACCAATCGGCACTCAGTGTTGGATGTAATCAGTGAACAACTAGGGTTAGAATTAAATTGTAAGAAGACACAGAGTTATGAAAGGGTAAATTGGAAAACTCTTAAAAAGGTGAATCCGAACCTCTATCTCGGAACAGTCATAACATGTGATGGGAGGTACCTTGAAGAGATTTTAACAAGAATTCCTATGGTAAAGGTATTCTTTTCTAAGATTGAAAACATACTGACCGATAAAAAGATGTCAATTGCAACGAAAAACAGTGTTGAAGTGCTACCTGTACCTTTGTATTGACGTGAGTCGTGGACAGTGACCAGACAAGTTAAAAAAAATAAAAAAACAACATCTAATGGCGGTGGAAATGTGGTTCCTGAAGAAAATGCAAACAAAAAAAAATAAAAGTGGCACACAGAAAAACCAATGAGCAAGTCCTACTAAAAGCAAATGAAATCTGTTAACTAATTAGAGAAATTATACGCAGACAGTCAACATATTTATGATACATCATTACCTAGAGAACTTGGTGACAACAGGCAGGATTGAGAGGAAAAGAACAAGGGGAAGGTAGAGAAGTAAATATCTAGATAACATGATGCATGGCATGGTCGAGAAAGAACACAGAGCTGATCGAAGACTCTGGTGATCATGTATGATGGAGAAACATGACCGCCCATGCTTATCGGCATTTCACATGATGATGATAAATCAGTACCAGACTGGCCGCCTTTATTCCCCAGGAAAGACGCAAGAGAAGACACATTGCTGTAGTGTAAAGCTCATACTCACCAACATACACCGCCCAGTGTGAGTACCCCAGCTTTTTCCGCGGAAACTCCAGCAAATCGCCCTTCTTAACCTGGGTTAATAAGATGTTTGCATTGTGTCTGTAAAAAACATATATTGGTAACAACTTGCTGCCATAAAGATTAATGAAAACCGTAATCTGATTAGAAAAATTCGACTCAGACAGTCACAATTTGGACACGTTATGAGAATAAATAAATTGGAGAACTTGATGACAACTGGCAAGATTGAGGGGAAAAGAACAAGGGAAAAGCAGAGAAGTAAATACCTGGATGGCATGGCCACGTGGTATTGTCGAGAAAAAACACAGAGCTGATCCACGACTCTGGTGATCGTGTGAGATAGCGAAACATGACAGCCCACGCTATTCGGCATGGCACATAATGACGATGATCGTATCTCCGAGTTGCCTGCTCACTCATGTCGCACACCTTGACCTTTTGATTTTGAAAGTCGACCTTGAAATCTATCTCAAGAAAGCTTGAGAAACGTGCCATACATCAAGGAAGTCCGATTGTAATGAAAGAAATAATTAACTGATTAAGTACCATGTGATGATTAACTGATTCAATGAGTAGGGATAATATATCTCGAAATGTGACCTCCTATTTGGACAGAAGGACGATATTTCGCCATAATAGTGTCATGGTGTTATTTGTTTCGTTTCGTGGTATCTTCCGCAATTTCAATGCTCAGTGAACGGAAAGTTACATTATAATACTTGTTCATTTGATTGTGCATCACGTTTGGTCGACATTCTTTTTGTTTGGCACTGAATCAGTTAATCGTCTTGAGCGGCTTCTTGTTTCTGCCATGGGCCTATATATCACCGAAAAGTCATTGCATTATAATACACATCTGCTATCATATTAACAACTTTTAAGTCATTACTGATCACAACCCTACTTCCCATTTTCCGTCATTCATTATTGTTTGGTCCAAAGCTAGTTTTTATTTGGTTCAAACCTAGTTTTTGTTTGGTTCAACACTAGTGTTTATTTGGTCCAAGCCAAGTTTTTGTTTGTCACAGAATCTGTTAAATTAGTCACGAAAGTAAGGGCCCTTGTACAAAGACTTTGGTCGCAACGTCCATTTTGTTACTTACCATCTACTTCTGGTGTTTTGGTGATTCATTCATTGTGTAGAACATCTGCTGCTGTCACATTAACTTTGTAAACCATGTCACTAAGCTTCTACTCAGAATTATAATGCGAAGAACATGAAAGAAAATAAAAATTCGTGAAGAACAGTATGAATTTGTGAATGGAATGGGTACAAACAATGCAATATATACATCACGAACACTATTAGAAAAATCAACAGAGATACAGAAAGACATATATTTGTGCTTCATAGATTATACCAAGGCAATTGATAAAATAATATATGATGAACTAATTAGAATATTGGAAGACAGCAACATTGATTTTAAAGTTCTAAGAATATTAAAGATTATTTGCTGGAACCAAGTGGCAGCAATCAAAATTGGAAATAAAGAGGGCGATTATGAACAAATAAGACCAGCAGTATGACAGGGATGTGTCTTGTTACCGTATCTCTTCTCCCTCTATAAGTATTTATATAGGGGCTATGCCCCCCGCCCCCCAAATGGAGGAGCAGAAGGAGCGGCTCTTTCCAGAGGCTCCTTCAGGAGCGGAAGGAGAGGGTCATGTCAGCTCCTTCTGTGGTGTGATATTGACGTCCACCGATCCTCCTAACAACTGGCTCCTCCCTAGTTGTGTCTTTGGCTGGTTAAGATCAGTGTTTTTGGCGGGTAAAATTTTTTAAAAGTCTGGTCTAATGGGTGATGGGTCTCTTCATCTGTGTGTGTGTCTTCGGTCAGGGTTGAGCGAAAGGAGCCGACGTAAATAGTAAGCACAAAGAAGGTGGTGCCGTCCAGCGATTAGTGACCACTACTCCAGTCATCGAAAAAAAAACAACAACAACCGACTACTAGTCCGGCCAGGCGGTGTCCATCGAGTATCTACTCATACTAACAACCGACTCTTTCCTTAAAATGTCAAAACTTAAAAAAAAAAAAAAAACCACAGAGTTGTACATGCACAATTTGGGACAAAAAATTAATACTCATCTTCATAACAACAAATCCAGGGGATTATCGTCGTCGAAATGAACTAGGTGTGTTATTAATGATATTGATATCTCCGCCATGGCAAATAGTTTTCAATAGTAATAAAAGGTCATATAAATGTCGATAGGGGTTTAAGGGCTTAACACCTATTGTCGGGACATCCACAAAAAATCAATAGCACTACTCTCATTTCTGCTCATAATTGCCGGTAGGAGCTTATAGGATTAATCATCATTGCAGTGCGCGGAGTAATATATGTAATCCGCTTCATCACAACCCACTATAAATATTGGGAATAATCGTTATACAAGACACTCGCTCCCAGCCTTCTGAACCTGATACATTGGAAGACAACCAGACCTGAACCACAGTTGCACTAGGTGAGTATAATGTCTCGTTGGTACAACATATGCTCGTGTGTGAGCACGCGTGTCTGTTTATACTATCTGTGTGTGTGCGTGTGTGTGTGTGTGTATGTGTACATCTGTAGATATAGCTGAATGTATGCCAGTGTGTGTGTGTGTGTGTGTGTGTGTGTGTATATATATATATATATATCATCATCATCATCATCATCATCATCATCATCATCATCATCATCATCATCATCATCTTCCACTTCTGAGGTCAAGCGTCGTTGGGGGGGGGGGGGGATAATTTGCGTTCCAGCGCCCGATGGACGGCACTGCATATATATATATATATATATATATATATATATATATATATATATATATATATATATATATATATATATATATATATATATATACTAGCTGACCCGGCCCGGCTTCGCCCAGGCCCTGGCGGGGATCTATCTATCTATCAGTCTGTCTGTCTGCTTGTTTGTCTGTCTGTCTGTCTGGCTGACCCGGCCCGGCTTCACCCAGTCCCTGGTGGGGAGCATCTCATTTAATTCATATAAGTAGTCATATAACCGTAGACCCCGAGGTAGACCAAGAAGACGGTGGAGAGATAATACATGTACAGACCTACAAGCACTTGGAATCAACGACTGGCAAGAGAAGGTCCACCAGAGAGACGAATGGAGACGGATTGTATTTGCAGCAAAGAACCTCAATGGCTTGGAAAGCTGAAGAAGAAGAGGAAGAAGAAGTAGTCATATAAGCTCCCGTTCCCGACTGTCTGTCTGTCTGTCTGTCTATCTGTCTGTCTGTCTGACCCGGCCCGGCTTCACCCTGTCCCTGGTGGGGAGCATCTCATTTAATTCATATACGTAATCATATAAGCTCCCGTTCCCGACTGTCTGTCTGTCTGTCTGTCTGTCTGTCTGTCTGTCTGTCTGTCTGTCTGTATAATCATTTATTGGTTGCGGTTAGAACAACTTTAGATAAACGAAGACCAACTTACAAAAAGCATTAGAAAGAGCACTTGAAAGATCTTTACATATTCCCCCAACAATTAACTTGGGTAAATGGAGCAGCGGCAGCAGCAGCAGAAGAAGAAGAAAAAGGAGGAGTAGGAGGAAGGAGGAGGAAGGAGGTGAAGGAGGGAGGAGGAGGAGGGAGGAAGAGAGAGGTGGAGAGAGGAGGAGGAGGGAGGAGTAGGGAGGAGGAGGGGAGGAGGAGGGATTAGGAGGAGGGGAAAGAGGAGAAGGAGGAGGAGGAAGAGGGAGGAGGAGGAAGGAGGAGGAGGGAGGAGCAGGAGTAGAGAGGAGGAGGAGGGAGGAGGAGGAAGGAGGAGGAAGAGGGAGGAGGGGAGGAGGAGGAAGGAGGAAGAGGGAGGAGGAAGAGGGAGAAGGAGGGAGGAGGAGGGAGATGAAGGGAGGAGGAGAATGCAGGAGGAGGAGGAGGGAGGATGGAGAGGGAGGAGGAGGGAGGAGGAGGAGGAGGAGGTGGAGGGAGAATGAGGAGGGAGGAAGAGGTAGAAGGAGGAGGGAGGAGGGGGAGAAGGAGGAGGAAGAATGATGAGGAGGGAGGAGGAGGAAGAGGGAGGAGGAGGAAGAGGGAG
>OY992891.1:32916887-32994387 GCA_963921405.1 Cepaea hortensis
TCTGGCGAGGGATTAAGAACATGGAGTGAAAGTAAATATACAGAATATCTTTTGAAGCAAGAGCAAATCAGGGAGAGGGATGAGAGAGCGGCCGAAAGAGCGTCAAAGGCACAAGCAGAAGCTGCTCTAAAGGAATCAGAAGCTGCTTTAAAACTTCAACAGGCACAAGCAGAAGCTGCTCTAAAGGAATCAGAAGCTGCTTTAAAGCTGCAACAAGCAGAATCAGAAGCTGCTCTAAAGCTTCAGCAAGCACAATCAGAAGCTGCAGTGATGCAAGCTGAGATCTTAGCCCAGATTAAGAAAGAAGAGCAAGAAACACAACTGAAAATTGAACAGCTGAAAGCTGAATCTTCTAAAGATAAAGTTAATAGAGAAACAGACAAAGATCAACCTCATAAAAAGTACCAAGGTCTGATCAGAAGTTACAACACAGGTGATTGCATAGCAGCATTTACCCAAAATTTTGAATTTGTTATGGATCATTACAAAATTCAAAAAACCTGAATGGGGGATAGTATATGTAAGAAGTCTTTCTGGGGAACCTCTTAAAGTCATAGAGTCGATCCCAAATGACCTGAAAGAAGATTATCTGTACATTAAAGCGAAAATTATTTCACATTTTTTGCTAGATGAATCAGGTTATAGAGCACAGTTTAGAAAGTTGTCTCCTAAGCCAACACACACGTTCTCTGATTACATCTCAGAAATTCAAAATATTTTTTCTAAATGGCTGTCAGCAGCCAAAGTAAATGGAAGTTATGACAAATTAGTTGATCTTATGTTGAGAGATAAGATTATCGCATCTCTCCCACCCCCCTTTTCTAAATTTTTGTTGGAATGTCAGTGTGAAAGTGTCCAACAGATTGAAAGTCGTGGCTCTGGCTATTTTGCAGCCAATAAGCAATGTTTCTCTAGTAGTCTGACCAGCACAAACTTTGTAGCAGCAGCAACATATGGCAAATATCAGGCAGGGTCGAATACCAAACAAAGACCTTATAAACAAGCTGCAACGAAATTACATCAGTGCAAATATTGCGATTATTCACACAATGAGAATGAGATGTGCGACAAACATCCTGGGTACACTGCTTACTTGCATAATTACATTTCTAAGCAAGATAAAGAAAGGAAGAACTACAGAAGCGTTACCAAATGTTATCTTTGTAAAGCTTATGGCCACTGGCGGAAGGATTGTAAAGGCCGGTCAATGACCAGAAAGGCTAATGCAGCCATGTTTGACAATTCTTCGTCAGATGATGAAAGTGTACAAGATCACCCAGTAAACTCAGGATATTCCATTGAGGTGTTCCAACATGAAAAATGTACCATTTGTGATCAATTTCATGAGGATGGCGTGTTAACATGCGGCCATTCTATACCTGTTACCAGTGAGGAGGCCAATTCTGTAGTAAACTCCAAAATTAAACTAAACATCCACCAGGGGTATGTTAATGGTAGAGCTGCCACAGTTTTACGTGATAGCGGCAGTACTCTCATTGGTGTAAAGAGAGATTACATTTTACCATCACAATATAGTGGTAAATATGTCACATGTAGGACGTTCTCAGGGAACATAGAGAAATATCCACTTGCATGGGCATATATAACTACACCATTCCTTACAGGAAAGGTTAAATGCGCAGCATTAACCAATCCTTGCTGCGATATTATCATTGGAAACCTTCCTGAAGTGAATGACATACCACATGACAGTAGTACATCAACTGTCAGTTATAATATTGATACTACCATTTCACCTTCATCACCAATCACCATTCATGATGTATTACCACCTGCAAATGAATGTACATATACCAACCTGGCTATGCCAGAACATACATGTAATTGTGTGAATGTAACATCAATGTGTGATGAGAATGATCGTTGTAATGTAGTAAATGCAGTAACGAGATCTACTGCACAGATGCAAGATCGGATCGATCAGACAGAGGCTTTACAACGAGTAAGTCCAGTTGTAACATCTCCTGAAACAACTAGGGAGACGTTTATAACATCTCAAAAAGCCGATCGATCTCTGCAAAAGTATTTTAAACTTGTAGGCCAAAAGCCAAGAGTAGCAAAGAATGCTCAATGGTACTTTGCTCTGAAGAACGGAATTCTAACACGGTACTACACCAAAGGTTCCAGAACTATCGAACAAACAGTGCTACCGTTAGAAAACCGCAAGCAAGCATTGAATCTAGCTCATGACATACCCTTTGCAGGACACACGGCGTATGCTATAACTAGAGCAAGGTTACTGACTCAATTTTATTGGCCAAAGTTTTGCAACGATACCAAACAGTATTGCAAATCGTGTGACATCTGCCAAAAGCTTGTCAAAAAGGGTAAACACCCACAAGCTGAATTGCAAGTTACTGATTTGGCTAGTAGACCGTTTGAAAAGATCTCGGTCGATATAGTTGGTCCTCTGAACCATGTAACATCTAAAGGTAATAGGTACATTGTAAAACTCATTGATCTATGTACTCGTTGGCCAGAAGCGATTCCATTGAAGAACATAACTTCCAAAGACATCATAGAAGTGTTCTTTCATATTTTTGCGAGGGTAGGATTCCCTGATACCATCCTTTCAGATCGGGGTAGCAGTTTATTTCCTCAGCTACACAAGCCTTTACCAAAATGTTGGGTGTTAAACAATGCTTCAACAGTCCATACCACCCACATTCCACCGGTATAGTGTAAAAGATTAATGGCGATATGAAACATATGCTCTCTAAGGTAACCCAAGAACATCCTGAAGATTGGAATACTTATCTGCCTACAATTTTGTTTGCATATAGGGAAGTGCCCCATTCCAGCACTGGGTTTTCACCATTCGAAATGTTATATGGTGCACAACCACGCGGCCCATTATCTCTGTATAAATCCATGTTTACTGAAAGTACTACTTTGCCTATACCCATTTCACCATATGAACATGTAACATCATTGCGTAATACAATTATGAAATCATGTATTTTGGCTAAAGAAGCTCTTCAAAAATCAGGAGCTATTTACCGACAATATGCTAACAAAGGAAATAGAACTATTATACTGACGCCAGGACAGGACGTTTTTCTTCTTTTGCCAAGTGATAGACATCTCCTAACTGACTCATGGCAAGGACCGTTCAAAGTACTACGACAAATTTCGACGGTAGATTACGAAATTGCAGTTAGGGACAAACATAGAATATTCCATATTAACATGCTGAAACCATATCATCACAGGCAAGACGACCAAGTAGAGACTGCAGCAAGCACCTCCATAGTGGACCAGACAGACGACAACGACACTGACGAGATACCGACACCAGTTCTTGACACGACGACCAACTTACAGGACATTAAGGTAAATCCTAAACTGACGCAGACACAGACTGACAGTTGCAGACAACTGATACAAGAGTGCAGGACTATCTTTTCCGACAGCCCAGGACAGACAGATCTAGTGCAACACCAAATCATCTTAACATCTGACGTTCCTATTAAGTGTAGACCATATTCCATCCCTATAGACTATAAAGACAACCTTCATCAAGAAATCATTGATTTAGAAGCAAATCATATCATTCGACGGTCACAATCTCATTTCTGTTCACCAATAGTTTTAGTACGCAAAAAGGACAACACTATTAGACTTTGTGTGGACTATCGTAAACTTAACAACATTACACAGTTGGATTTAGAACCAATGAGCAACTGTGAAGACATCTTGACTGAACTATCTGACTCACGTTATTTTACTAAACTTGACATGACAAATGCTACTGGCAGATAGCTGTACATCCTGATAGTATACATATGACTGCATTTGCCACACAGTGGGGTTTATACGAATGGTGTAAACTACCTTTCGGATTAGTCAATGCACCAGCTACCTTCGTCAGAATAACAAGAATTCTTTTGACAGACATTGCTAACATCATTTGGTACATGGACGACATTTGCATACACACAAAGGACATGACAGAGCACATAACAGCACTACAGCAGACATTTGACAGGATTAAACATCATGGACTGACTGTAAAACCTTCCAAAGTTGATATAGCCTTTCAGGAAATTTCATTTTTGGGTTATAAGATCGCAAATGGCTTTATATCAACTGACGATAACATCATGTCCAGAATTTTGAAATTGTCGCTTCCGACAACTAAGAAACAGTTGCGAAGTGTGTTAGGTCTTTTAAACTATTATAGACAGTTTATTCCTCATTTTGCTGAATTGACCAAATGTTTCACGGATCTACTAACAAATAAACACCCCAATGTGATTGTAAACAGTGAATGTTTAAGGCCAGCATTTACAAAGATTCTTTCATATTTTTCTAAATCACCTATTCTGAAATTGCCAAATTTGAATATTACTTTTAGATTAAGATGTGATGCGAGCTCCGTAGCCATTGGAGGTGTGCTTCTCCAAGAACACGACCAAATCTTGTACCCAGTATATTACGTTTCTCGGAAACTGAACACCAGCGAACGAAATTACAGTACACCAGAACTCGAGGCTCTTACCATGGTATTTTCGGTACGTAAACTTTCTAGGTTTCTTTTAGGCAAACATTTCATTATTGAAACAGATAACAGCCCACTGACAATTGTTACCAGGGGAACGCTAAGTAACTGCAAGGTGGCAAGATGGTCCCTTCTTCTGCAGGACTATAGCTATGAGATTAAACATATAAAGGGTTCATAAAACTGTCTTGCAGATCTTTTGTCGAGATGTCCATACGACGAACCTAATACCCAGTCAACACCAGAGCACAGTGCAGAGGGTGTATAAAACTGCAACGTAGATAGTGCTTAGTACCACAGCCAATTGTGACAATGTGTCAGTAACGCTGTGTACGCCAATGTGATAGGGAAGATTATATCTCCCAATGTATATAACTTATGTACATATTTGGAATCTTATTATTGTCATGCGAATGAATGCGTGTATAATTGTGAGATATGTGAAAGAATGGAATCAGTATTATGTAAACTAATGTGTTGTATAACTGTGAGATATGAGAAAGAATGTAATTATTATTGTAAATAGATAAATAGTGTAACAACTAAGCACTACAGAGAAGTGTCACTGGACAACACTACAGGATCCAGGAACTTACCAAGCCACTACAACGTGAAGTAATCCTGAATGTATCCAAACCGATGTGTCCAAGACGTTTTAACAAGGTACGAAAGATGACTGCGACAGTACAATCCGAGCAGAAAACGGAAGAGACGATCCAACAGCTGATAGTAACAACTACTACTCCGTTTATATAATATCCATCCAGAACGGACTAATGTCGTGTGAATGATACCACAACACATGTAATAGTATAGTTGTATACTTCCGATATTTGGTTTGCATATTAATATTAAAAGTTAGTAGACTACTCTAAAAAGTCTATAAATGTATGACAATTGTATTAAAATGTGATTTAAAATATGTCCATATACGGAATTGTATATGTCCATTTTTATAATATGTAATCTCAGCATCGTAACTTGATTGCTTCTTTACAATCGTGACTTTTTGTGCACATTTGTCAATAAGGATCAAATTATGACACTAAGAAATAAATTTGTAGTACTAATTTATATCTTGTAAACGACGATAAATTATTGTTCCTAAATTTTTGGTATAATAACCAGGGGACATTATTCTAAATTCTTGGTGATATGTAACTATGTATTGTAACCATTAACATGTGTGCTTGATATATAACATGTCCATGTGACGTCGTTTAGATATGGACAGTATATTGCCAAAACTGTTGACCTTCATTAGAAACTCTAAACAGAGGTATGATGATGGAGCTATCTCAGAGGGAGATGCTCACGGCTTGACCTGATGATTTTAGTATTTTTGTTCTTGGTTGTGAGGTAGGGGCCAGTTTAGCCGATACCTACCGGACTAGCTGTGTCACAGCGAGGTAATGCCCATTAAATAGATTGTACTTGACTGTTGTACTTCATAGTGCAACACAATTGTTGTATACATATTGATTACTAGTCATCTGTATATAATTATAATAACTATTAACGTATAATGTTCGACTTTGACATGTTTAATAACACCTATAAAGATTGTACATGAAAGGAAATCCTTCCATGAAAAAGGGGTGTGGAGAGTGTCAAGGTCTCACATCCGAGGTTGCGACGCGTTGTCTGTACCAACGCCAGACAACATAACAACACGCAACCCTGAGTGATGTTAAACACTGCAGAGGGAATGCGGCGTCTTCGACGACGCCCGTATAAGCAGCCAAGCACAGCAATTGAGCGACGCTTAAACGACCGCTGGTCAGCAGTACACACCGTGAACCTTGCAGGGATCACACCAGCTGACGTGAGCGCCGACTGGCGTGTAGCGTGTAGAGCGCCAGATCTGGCAGACGGGTTTAGGTGTTTGAAAGGACAGGTCGCATGGGTCTGCGAGTGGTGTTTGAATCTGCATTGAGAGCTAGCCTGTACGACAGTGGGAGACTGGTTCGAACGCTTGAATAGTGTGACTTGTAAGTGCGATGTTTATTGCTTGCATGTATTATTATGTAGTGTAGTGATATTGTTCATGCCGTAATGATTGCTATGGATTGTCATTGTGCGATGTTTGTGCGATAATAAATGCAGCGCGTAAATAAAGCTTGTGAATAATACTTTCGGATATTCACTTCGTGTGATTTGATAGGTTGATATTGCTTCACACTTGCCAGAAAACGAGCTACTTATCTTGCCCTCCGCAAGACTCTGACAACAGGTCCAGTGTTTTAAACTGCTGATATATTCGAACCGAGTTGCAGAATGACCGACACTGCATCTGGCACTCTGATCGAACTCAAGTGAACGAAGAAGAAGAAGATTAGTGTTAGAATGAGAGAATGAGTTGTATTTTGTCATCTCATCTCTCTAACACTCTGTATTGTAGCAACATCCTTAGTTCAGAACAGTTGACTGAGGAAATTGGATTATACAGAGACCCATGAAAAGTTCAATCAAGATGTCACTACCAGTGGCTCGAGTACATATATCTTCACGTTATGTTACTGGAACAATCAAGGCAGCGGTGATGGATGATCCCGTGTTCCCCGTCATGCTCGGTTGTCGTTACGTTTATTTATGAGATCCCATACAGCCTTTAATAGCCGCTGCTATGACGATTATATCTCAGACAGAAAAGACTCCAGCATCGTCGACTCCGACCACACCTCGATCAGAGGATCTGAAGAAAGCACAGACAGCACCTTGTTGCCATGCTTCAACAAACTGCCCAAAGCACATTCACCTCCACGTAGAGGCGACATCTATATGAAGGGTGGACTTCTATACCGAAAGGCAGGTAACAGTGGACAAGAATATTCTCAATTAGTTGTCCCGTCTACATATCGTGCTCAAATCTTACAAATGGGCCACAGCTTACTTTTCAGTGGGCATATGGGAATACATACCACTACGAAAAATATTTCCATGCACTACTTTTGGCCAGGAATGAGTGCTGACATCATACGTTATGTCAACCATACCCGGAATGCCAAAGAGGTACCCCAAACATAGGACTCCCCCTGTGACGCTTGGTGAGATGCCAATAACTGGTTCTCCATTCGAGAGGGTAGCAGTAGACATTACTGGACCACTCCCCAAAACGAGGAGGAGGAATCGATTCATATTAACATTGGTGGACGTCTGTTCAATGTGGGCAGAGAGTATCCCAATGCCATCAAGTGACTCCAAGCACATTACTGAAGCCTTACTTGAGATTTTACTCGGATTGGATTTCCCCTCAAAATCCTAACCGACAATGGATCACAGTTTCGCAGTAAAATAACGGAAGACGTCTTTTCGGCTATGTCATGCTCGCCATATCTATTCATCTCCCTATTTTCCTCAGAAAAATGGGAGTGTAGAACGGTGGAAAGGTACACTCATCAGTATTCTGAGAAAGTTAGCCCAAGAAAACCCAGAGGATTGGGACGCATATATTCCGTCTGCACTATTTGCATATCGGGAAGTTCCACATCACTCTAATGGGATTGCTTCCGCAACACTGTTGTTTGGGAGGCCAATCAAGGGACCCTTAGAAGCTTTACTGAGAACATGGACTGATGATCACGCAGATTATACAGTAGTTACTGCATCTGTTTATGTTACTGAGTTGAAGAAACGTCTACAACATGGTTGGAGACAAGCGAATGTGAATCTACGTCGAGCTCGACGGAGAATGGCTTGCAATTTCAACACAAAAGCAACATATCGAGAGCTGACAGTGGGTGAAAAAGTTCTGCTACTACTTCCAACCAGTCAGAACAAGTTGCAAATTGGATGGAAGGGACCATTTGAGGTGACAGAAAAAATATCTCGTACTCACTACAAAATTTATGTCAAATTCAAGTTGAAAGTGTTTCACATAAACCTTTTGAAGAAATGGAAGGAAAGGTCCGCAACCTCCGAAACTGCACATCTGATGGCTATGCTGTTGTTACTGAAGTACAACAAGGAACTACCATGAGAACGGAATGTACACTGCAAGCCAAAGAGACATTTCAGGATGTGGATATCAACCCCAACATATCTCAAGATCAACAGAAGCAAATTCGAGATCTTATGGCAATGTATGAAGAAATACTTACTGACAAACCAGGTCTTACTGATTTAGTGGAATTCGATATGAAACTAACAGATGATACACTTGTGCGAGTCAAGACGTACCCAGTTCCTTATGCCAAGCAAAATACTTTGCAGCAAGAGATACAGCAGAAGTTCTCATCAGGAATCACATCACCATCTGAATCTCCATATAGTGCAAGTGTGGTGTTGTTGAGAAAACCCAGCGGTGAACATAGATTGTGCATCGATTATCGACAGCTCAACGCGATTACTGAATTCCAGGCAGAACCACTACCTGACCAGAATTAACTATTCACCCGACTCAACACTGCCCAATACTTCACCAGGATTTATCTCAGCAAGAGATATTACCAAATTCCTGTTAAACCAGAAGTCAGACCGTGGTTATCTTTCAGTACACTTGGAGGAAACTACGAGTTCAATGTTCTTACATTTGAATTAAGTAATGCTCCAAGTGTTTATACACGCATGATGAGAAGATTACTTGACCCATTACGTCATCGGACCATCAGCCACTTCATGGATGATATTTTAGTTGTGACTGACACATTTGAGGAGCATGTCCAGACATTGCATCTCTTGTTCAAGCGACTTAAGGAAACAAGTTTGATAGCAAGACCCAAGAAGTGTCAAATAAGATTTCAACAATTGGACTTCCTGAGCCATAGGTTATCTCAAGGCTTCATAACACATAAAGAAGGGAATGTGGAGAGACTTCAGAGAGCACCTCGCCCAAGGACCAAAAAGGATGTTCGATCATTCGTCTCCTTGTGTGGATTCTATCAAAGATACACCAAAGACTTCAATACTCTGTCTGCACCCTTAACGGATCTTACCAAAAAGGGGAATCCAGAGAAAGTCATTTGGTCGGCTGATTGCGAGAAAGCTTTTACTGCTCTCAAACAAGCTGTAACAGATAAACCGATCCTATATCTACCAGACCTCGACCGTTCGTTCGTGCTTCGCACAGTCGCGAATAATATAGGGGTAAGGGCCACCTTACTCCAAAGGAAAGGAGATGATCACTCAGAGCTATTCCCCTTAGCTTATGCAAGCAGGAAATTGAATGCAGCTGAGCGTAACTACTCGGTGATTGAGCGTGAGTGCCTTGCTTTGATCTTGGCAGTGGAAACGTTTTAGGCATACCTGTATGGTAAACACTTTACAGTGCAATGTGATCAGCAACGCTTGGTCTTTCTGGCATCATCACGGAATCTGAACTCAAGACTCATGCGATGGTCGCTGCTGTTGCAACCGTACTCATTCCAAATCGAATATGTTCCAGCGAAAATGAACGTAGGCGCCGACTTTTTGAGTCGTCATCCAATTCCTGATGAACCATCAACTTCGGATGAATTGGGAAACCAACAAGAGGGATCACAAGAGGAACCGTGTCAGCTGTGAATGAATGAGACATTTGCTCTCCACGGAGATCAATCTGGAAGGCGGGGGGGGGGGGGGGGGGGCTCTGTGGCATTTTGCGCACTCAGTTCATTACACCGCTGCATACCACTATTCTAAAACACATTGTTCTACAAAAATGCCTGCGCTAGAGAGCATCGGATTGTCAGGAATGTGGTGTCATATCTAAAAATGGTAGTTTCACCCAATGATGGACAGGTCACGCGTTCGAATTTTGCGAAACCATTGGTCGACCTCACAAGGATAGCGTCGTTGCAAGGACTGATGGGTAGGGGAGAGCCTTGATCTGGCACATACATTTGGATATTCTAAGAAGCCGGTTGGGTTTTTCATATGGAGTATCTTATAATTGTGTTTCCCGCGCCTGATAAATGTCGGAATGCCCCTGTATACGGATACGTAGCTGGAATTTGAGTCAGGTAAAGCTTTGTGTGTATGAGATATGTGTGTGAAGGTTTTATCACGAACGAATGCTAAAATGCTATCTTCCATCTGGAGATAGCAGCCACTTCTCTCCCTGTTCGGGCAATGGCTAATTCCGCCGTCACTGTCTAGAAAATATCTTACTCCATCTATCTTCTGTTTCCAAAAGAGAAGTACTGTACGTGCACTATATCTTAAGCTGCAGCTGTGAGAAGAGGCCAGTCTAAGCCCAGATTGCTATTCTAATCTAAACCCTTATAGCTTTCTGATTGCATTCAGAGCAGGTTCAGTAAAAGACAAGCTATGATTTCTGTGCCGACCGCTGCCCCCTTTTTAAATCCACAGCCAATCTTCAACACACGAGAATGAGAGAAGGAGGAAAGAAAGTTTTCTTCCTCTTGTCTTTATACGTCCGTGGTGTGAAGAATGTGTGTTGTATGACTGATTAGCATTGATGACAGGTCCAGCGTTTTAAACTGCTGTGATATATTCGAATCGAGTTGCAGAATGACCGACACTGCATCTGGCACTCTGATCGAACTGCAGTAAGGCTAACAACCCAGTCGAGGCACTCCAATGAACGAAGAAGAAGAAGATTAGTATTAGAATGAGAGAATGAGTTGTACTTTGTCATCTCATCTCTCTATCACTCTGTATATATGTTGTTGGTAATGGATGAAAAGCGGTGTGAAATTTCACAATGAGTAATTCACCTGCACCTCAATATTCATACCATACTCCTGGAAATCATTGTATTAACCTATGAGTGAAAATATTCATTATGTGCTTCTTTACATTATTGCTTTGATTCAACCTGTGGAATGTTATTTTATTAAATCACCTCCCTGTTTGAAAGAGTAAATAAAGGAAGATATACATTATCAACCAAGATAAGACAGAATATATGGTAATTTCAAGAGACGGAATGGCTAAAAACTCTGGCCACATACAAATAGATAATATGACCATTAAAAGCACGGAAACATACAAATACATGGGTACAATCTTCAACTGCTCCAACATAAGGGAAGAAATAGCAAACTAGAATCAACTCGGGAAATAAGGTATACTATGCACTACAACATCTACTAAAATCAAATGCGCTATCTCGTAACACCAAAATCACAATATACAAAACACTGATCAGTCCAGTTGTGCTGTATGGATCTGAAACCTGGAGTACAACGAAAGGAGACGAAGCCTTGTTACAAACCTTTGAGAACAACATTTTAAGACGCATCTTTGGACCCATTAGGGATACACAAAGTGGAGAGTGGAAAAGAAGAAGTAACAAAGACATTTATGATCTGTTTAAGTCCTCGCTAATCACTGGTATCATGAAGGCTAATAGATTACAATGGCTGGGGCATATAGAAAGAATGGAAGATAATAGGGAAACAAAACTCGCTTACACTCAGGAAATAAATGACCGTAGACCCCGAGGTAGACCAAGAAGATGGTGGAGAGATAATACATATACAGACTTACAAGCACTTGGAATCAACGACTGGCAAGAGAAGGTCCACCAGAGAGACGAATGGAGACGGATTGTATCTGCAGCAAAGAACCTCAATGGCTCGGAACGCTGAAGAAAAAAGAAGATACATCTTATGCTTTCATGCATTATCATTACTAATCAGCCTGGGGAATATCATTAGTAATATTGCACCCCTGTCTGTAAAAAGTAAGTAAAGGAAATGACAGATGAAGTGGGGTGGAATAACCAGGAAATGTAACTAGGCAGACTAAACATCTGGGACAGCCCTGATTTGGTAACATGAGTTTATATGAATGATATGCACCATCACCCTGTTCTTTACCATCGCTGTTTAGGATCAGATCTTGCTGTGTGCATTCCTTCAAGAACTCTCCATCACTCATCTGCTAGCCTTGTCATTCTCTGTGTCTGTGTCCTCTGTGAGAACATCAGCCCAAAAAGATCACTATGTACAAGAGCAAAAGAAGATGTAGCTTGCCAGATGAATTGCTGATGCCTGATACAAGTACAAAGAAGAGACACTGTAGCTCTCACTTGTAGGTACTTCCTGAATCTTCTACTTTCTATCACTTCTTTCTGTAGTCCTTTCCATTCTTGTCAGCTGGAGAACTATCATCAGTTGAACATATATAAATAGGATCACCATGTTTATTCACATCCGGTGAGGAATACGGTGTTCGCAGATTATTGCAAATCTATAGCAGGATCCATTGCAGATCTATAGCAGATTATCGCAGATCCATTGCAGATCTGTAGCAGTTTTATCGCAGATCCATTGCAGATCTATAACAGATTATCACAGATCCATTGCAGATCTATTGCCAACTTATCGGATGGATGGACAGACTGTTGAGTGAAGGAGGAACAAAACCAGAACCAATACCAATGATCAACTGGAGGACATTAGGGATTCTTGCATTGCGTCAAGTAGTCAGTTACCCCGAATCTGTTATTGGAAAACAATTCACAGAGGAGCTGCCAACCTAATAACTTCAATAGAATCTAGTGCTCAGTATTGACTAGGTATCCTTCTAAAGCCAGCATGTCAGACCCAGTCCCATCTCCTCCATCAACGTTATTGAACTGAATTAATTTCCCTTAAATATTAAGGAATTTAATAATGGACTGAGAACAGTAATGAACCAGTCATAAATGTGTTTAGAGAACTTTATTTATTCACATCTTCAGTCCATGGAAATTCCCATAAAATCGTGTGTAAACCAGAGACTTTGTTAGGAAGAACTTGTGGTTAAGCACAGTGGCTATCTGGACTGATTCATTCGTAGATATAATGGGAGTTAAATGATCCTGACAGGACGTATTGACATTATCTCTTGATTTAATGATTGATATACATGTTCCAGAATTTCTTAACTGGCTTTTATCTCCACAGCATTTTATTCAATAAATAAATTTCACTTTTACTTCCTCTTTTGTCGAGTACATTGTGATGTGACAAAAACTTTTATGTGTGTTTAGTTAACATTACTAACTCGCATACTTGAAGAATCTGGAACGACAGGTGGCTGGGTAACCACGAATGGACAGCAATGTCCTATACTATTGTAAGCACCCAGGTTCCAGGTTATTTATAAAGGAGAACTTAATATAAAATAAATTTTCTTGTAAACATTTCACCTATAAAAAACAAAATGGGTACAAGTGGGGGACACAAGCTAGACAAGTAACTCCTTTCTGGGAAGGTTAAATTTGGAGGGACATCATCACTATTCCCGGGAAACCCCTAGATTTCCTGAGCCAATATGAGGCACTTTGGCTTCCAAAGACCCATCAACTCCAGACGAAATTAGTCCCATCCTTCTAGCTTGACTTCAACACGGGGCAGGCCAGGTTGGGTACTGCATTCGCCTCCCAACATACCACATTAACCAAAGAAGCGGCGTGTTGTAACGTAGTCGTACCTCTGAAGGATGAGACAAAGACTGCCTTGACACCCCCCCCCCCCCCCACGGATCGAACGGTTTCACCGCCACAAGTCATATAGACACAGTTAGCTGGTACAGTCTTGAGTTCTGTAGTCATCTTCGGTTCACGGTGTGCTGTGTTCTCAGCGACGGGTTTATATACCAGTAGTTGAGCTGCGTGTTTCTCGTTTTCAACGAGAAATAGCCAGACGCAAAATTAAGGTTTGTGGTAACAGGTGTTTAACCTTTATTACGGACTGACTAATCGACCTACAATAAGGTCATTGACCAGTTG
Source organism: Cepaea hortensis (assembly GCA_963921405.1). Taxonomy (NCBI): domain Eukaryota; kingdom Metazoa; phylum Mollusca; class Gastropoda; order Stylommatophora; family Helicidae; genus Cepaea; species Cepaea hortensis. The sequence goes on from OY992891.1 coordinate 32,931,071, forward strand.
TTTATTTGAAAACGCCTGCAGAATACGTGGCATAATTGCACCACGACATTTCCGTTTGAGAAAATAGATTCGTTCAGGCCACAGGTGTTACTTAGTACATCTTGTAAGACCCGGGTGTTGTACATTAATGGTCTGACTGAATACTTCTCAATAAACACGATTATTTCGGTGTGTAAGGGTGGTAGCCAAAACGAATCAAAGTATTCACTTTTTCGTAACCCGTCTTAATACAAAGCGATCCAGTGGGATCCAGTTTGATCAATAGGGTCAGTGTTTATCACCACTGCAGCTGGTTTAGTTATGTCTATTTGTTTAGGTAACTGATGGCGAGCACATACTCTGACCTGGACCCGCCGAACATATCTATCCGCTAGTAGTAGACTGGTAATCTGTTCTGTGTCCATTATGAGACGTAATCTGTTAGCACTTGTCTGGTCTTGGATATTTTAATTATCCTGTCGTGCCCGGCGCAGAGGATAACTTGTTATGGTTCTGGGGTGGGTGTGTTGAACTTAAATTCCAGTGTTAGAGGACCAGCCCTTGGCATGGCATCACAAACTGATCTCCATCCAGTAAACTGGGACTCAGGTCAAAGGCATGCAGAGTAAAGCCATGATTATACTGCATATAGTCAATGGAATTGCCGGCGTCCTTGCCCACCAGACCCATGGCTAGATTAGTGCCAAAGAAGGCTCATACATATTGATTGCGTTCAAAGTCCATCGTTAGCGGCTTGCTGGTGGCAGATTGCCCAACGACTGTTACGTTAAGATACGTCAGCCCAAAGGTTGGAAAATTATAGGGATTAGCTTTAATGGTACCGTTGAAGGCGGCTGATGTTATTAGACAAACAACGATAGGGTGGGTGTTTGACTCATAAACAGATTATGTTGTGTGTTAGATAACATCCCTTGCGGGATAGCTAGTGTTTTCAGCACCACACGCTTGATGGGTAGTTTCACATTGACTCTCACCAAGGTTTTCTCATGGGCGAGAGCGACGGCTGGATTTAGTTTCCCTTTACGAACCACCAGTGTGGCATGCGTTATAACGGATGAATTAGCAAAGGTGTCTTTGGGAGCCATTAGGTTAAAGCTAGCTTTCGATGGAGTAGGCTTAATTTTCACATCCAAACCGTTTATCATGTAACGGTCTTGCACAAAGATATCGACCCATCATATCTATTTCTTGACTCTCGCTGGCTAACTGTCGCCGGGTCTTTCGGCCTTTGTTGTTATCACCTTGAGTCTCATCGAGGAATTTTGCTGTATCGTAGTAATAGAGGTCGGCTGATAGATGACTCTTTTTGGCTTCCTCCCCGTGATTCAGCGTGGCTTCCAGATAGGCTCTCTACGGGTATGCGTTCTCTCTCGGGGTGATTATCGTGTCGTTGATTGAGAAATCCACTTGAGAAAACAGACTGCGTAAGTATTAGTTGACGGGGGCAACTTCGGCTGTGGGTGGTAGTTTATCGCCGTTTAGTAGTGTGACTTTAGCTCTGACGTGTAAAAAGGTATTAAATAAGTCTAGATACTCTTCACTGGCGCCAGATATAGCAAATTCTATAGATGCTCCTGGCGCTAGAGACGCGAGCGGGTGTATCTCCACACACTGCCCCACTTCTACTGCCGTTTGCATAGGAGGCACGCTAAACAGATCCAAGCCAGAATGAAGACACAAGAGTTGGGGTGAAACAGAACCATCATGCAAAGATATCCGAATACGTCTTCTTATGAGACCGACTAGGGCCTGGACTTAGTTTTATACGGTTTGCTCGACTCACCAGGTGGCGCTGGTCGTCTGTTTCTTCTAATACCACTACCTGATTGGCTAAAATGATCGGCTGTCCCTTGCAATAAACGCTGACCGGCTTGTTTGGCGTGGTCTTTACAGGCTTCTCCAACGTTCCTACCAGCTAGAGCGTCTTGGGCCACTTTCAAGCCTTTACCGAGACCTTCTCGGAATAAGGCCTTACCGCCTGTCTTTAACCAGGGTAGAATCCTGCGTCCGAGTCCACTGAAAAAAACTACCGATACCACGACCTCTATGACTCCGGCCACCCACAAATACTGGCATGCCATGGCTAGATTGGTTGCAGTAAAAGTCCACGTACAGTTTGGGACTTCCACGTAACGCCACATATTTCACCATTATTCTAGGTCTGAATGTTTCCGCGTGCGAAAATGTAACGACAGCACTGAAGTTCCGCTGGTAAATGAGATCGTTGTCCCCGTCTCAGTGGTTAAAAGGATCTCCACCATGTCGAAAGACTCAGCGGCACGTAGTGTGGTTTATCATAGATGCGAAATACTGAGGTCGAGGGCTGGTCCAAGATCGGGACAGTCCTTACTAGTGGGATCATGGCATCTGCGACTAGTCTCGCGGCTATGTGATCGCAGTGGACATAGACATTTTGAATGTCATTATTCAATTATACCACCTCGCCTTCCATTATAGGGTTGGCGTCCGTCACCTTGCCAGAGGGAACATCCAAAATGTTTCTCAATCTCTCGCTAAATTTAACAGTGGCTCCCGGTTCGAATAGTTTCACGAGGGCTTTATTCAAGACCTTGTTGACATAGAATCTGACTCGCACCTTGCCCTCAATCTCTTTCACTAACCGATCAGGACGCAACCTGTCACGCACTTCCACCCATTTAACTAGCCGATTCAGTTCATCTATAAAACCATCTGGTGAGCTATACATACCCGGAGGACACACCACTCTTACGGAGTGTTTCCCCTGGGGTGGTATGTATATAAACCACACTTCATTCTGTAACAAGTTGCAGTAGTAGTTGGGAAACTGAATTTAGGCCAAACCCACTTCGTATTGTTTGGTCACACCAATAGTCTGCGGCAACTTGACGAAAAAGTGACCCGGATTGCTGTTGGGAAACATATTCGGTGACGCATTGCTGGGTAATATCACGTAGAAACTTATAGTTTAGGGTTAGGTAGCATGTAACCCAGACAACTACTCATTAGCGCAATCAACAGCTTGCCCTCAGATACACCGATAATAGTGCATATAACCACCATCTGACAGAAGAAGACAATCTCTGTTCGCGGCACCCGTTGACCAAAAAACGATCAGAACGAAGTTTTTTCTCTGGGTGGGTTATTTTGTGGGCGCAGTACAGTAGTTTCCACAATTTCTTTGTCCATTAGCCTCGGTATCTAGTTAGGTCTGAGACCCAACTGTTGAATGACGGATTATACCCGAACCATTTCACTAAATACTCCTTACCAACACATCTCCTACGCCTTTCTTGTAAGGTGGCTTCAACCCGATACACTTGTTTATCTCCGACTGGTTGGATCTCTTTCCGATAGAAAGATCCTCTTCCCCCGTAGTTCTTCCCCCGAATCGTCTTTTAGCACATACGTCACCGGACTGGTCTGTTTTATACGACTGAGGGTAAACAATTCTTCTGTCCACGACGGCATATAGCCCTTTTTAAAAGGTTGTTTGGGATGAGCCAGTCTGACTAGGTCCCCTTCTGTAAAATGTACTTTTCTTGGTCCATCGGTCTGGTGGTACAAGTTATGCCACACCTCTTCTTCATTAGTATAGTTGACTTGTCTGGGGGCCATGCGAATACTTCTATGATATGAACCATTGTAGTTTCTGATAATTTTATCTATCACATCGACATAGCGCAGTGTATTGGTTTTGGTGAAATAACGCCACATTTTTTCTTTAAGCGTCAAGTTGAATCTTTCCACTATGGCCGCTTTAACGTCTTCATTCTCAGTGGTAAAGAAATGCACACCTAGGAAAAATGGTCTGGTTGACAAATTCCGACCCTTTGTCGGTCTGAAAATTTACTGGTTGTCTATCATCAAAGATTTTACTCACAGCCTCCACCAGCGCTTTCCCCGTTTTCTTCTGAATAGGGATCGCCCAAGCATATTTACTAAACACATCGATGCAGGTCACTAGATACGACATCCCATCGTTGTATCATTGTAATAGTTTCATATCTATCAGGCCGGCTTGAAACTGTTGATTGATCCCATCGGTTATGGTTTGAAGTCTATGAAACCGCCGACGGATCGGTTTATGCAAAGTATACGTGTCCTGATGTCGTAACCATTTCTCTATTTGCTTAGCGTTCAGTTTAGAATTTATTTTTAAGGCGGTGGCCCCGCCATAGGCCCCCGGCTGCTAGGGATCGTAGTAATACTTTCTCATTTTCGCGGCCATTTTTCCCACTTGGGCGTAAGTAACTTACTCGGCTTCTTCGTTCACCTGAGCTTATACGATGGAGTGGTCTCGACTACTTGACTCGTGGGTGTTATTGCCGTATGGGTAGTTACTTGACTCTTGGGCTCGCTTACTTGAATAGGCTGACTAGGTGTCTCGGTTATTTGACTGGTTGTCTCGGGTGTCGGTATACTGCTGACTTCGGTTTTTTGTTCTTTGATATCCACTAGTCCTAGAGGCTTGTGTCTGTACTGATCTAGTCGATTCAGATATCGCAGCAATGTTTGTTGGTATTCTCGGGCTTTTTCACGATGTGGCAGATCTGCACTTTCCAGGACTTGGCGCATTTGTTGGTCCAAGTCACGCAGGCTATCATTTAGTGTGTCGGGTGGTGTATAGGGTTTTTCTAGCAACCGAGGGTCGATCAGGAGCATTTTCTTGGCCATTACAAACCCACGATGCCCTTCAACACCTTTAAAATTGGGCCGAGTAAGGCACCTATGAAACCACCTTCTTGTAGGAGCTGTTTCCTTTTCTTGAGCAACAGTTTCTTACCCGTGAGCGCTCTCAGACTGTTTTTGTATCGCTGCAGCCAGCGCTTCGGACTCGGTATCAGGGGAACATTTCCTTTTAAGACATTGTGACATCATTCACATATTGATTGGACGAGATCCGGGGAAGCGGCTTTAATCATGGCTTTTACCGTGGCTAGCTTCGCCTCATCCAGAAACCACAGCATGGCCTCGTGCCGTTACACTCGGTTGGACATTTTACTCGGGGACGAAGACAACTTGGTGCTGGTCAGAAAATATACGACTGCGTAAGCGGAGCTGATCCGGTGTTTCCTGTCGAAGGTCGAATAACAAATACCCGTGTGGCGTCGTTGTTCGCGTCTTTAAAACAATCTTGGACATTTGACACGCGGCCATGATACATTTGTTTGGCCAGGTTAGTATTGGGCGACCCATCTCTAGGAATTTTAAACACTACTAGGTAATACGAATGGCGAGGTTCTGCGTGGCTGCAGTAATTTGAAGGAATGGTGCCAGTGTCATAGGAAAGTTTAAAGACCGTCGACATCATGTCCCCAGATTGGATGAGGTTCTAAACTTATAACTGTATGACCAAATGAAAGGTAAGAGTGCTACCATTCTTACATCAATTGATGTCAGAATCGCAATCACCCGAGGTCGAAGATTGCATATGAGGCCATGTTCACGCGTAGGTCAAAGGTGAGCCTGTAATTTTCCCCAACAAGCAGACTTGTTTACATGACACAATTTCTGGCCTGTTTTGAACAGTCTGCACTTCCGTAAAAGTACAGGTATTGAAAGCCTAGTCTCGCCCGCCAAAAATGGTTGGGGGAGAATTCGGATTGGCCTGAGGTTAGCAATGTGAATGAACTCCTGGACCGCCTTTGAACTCCGGCGTAGTCTACACAACCGGAAGACGGTGAGGGTGTAACTAAAGAGTATCGTGTGAGATATCGGGCGAATCGGCCGGACAAGACGAATCTCGTGGGAATGTCCTCTATCGAATCGGAGGTCATTTGAAAGAGTGTGTAAAAGTTCGCATCGTTTGGCTGGTTTTTCTTTGTTTTCCTCATACACTTTATGGTTGTCAACATCTTGTATCACACACAGGCTCTCTCGCTTCTTCATGCACATCGAAAGAAACATCTGTTGTGTGGATGGTACATGACCTTTTTTATTTAAGGCGAACCTGAGATAATTATACATTATACCCAGGCGGTGGCTGCCTGGACAAATATACAAATGCCGCCTTCTCTACAATAATCATACACAATCAATCGCTCAAACTTCACACTCGCTATCTTATTCTAGCGCTCTCGCAAACTAAGCATTTGCACTCCGAAATACACAAGTGTCCTCCTCTGAAAACTGTCGAGTCCCGTCTGACAATTTCCAACACGTTGGCTGGCTTTGTCGTCCTAGATCTCGTGCTGTCTCTAAAACCCCGTGCTGTCTGTCAAACCCCGTGCTGTCCTACCAATCTTGTAGTACAGCAGTCCGTCCGTGCTAAGCTGGGTTTTACTAACGTCTGGTCTGTTCAGAGTGGTATTCCGTGAAATTGCGTGCCCTACTATCCTTCGGTATGTTCCTGCCGGTGTTCTGGTTATGACACGTCTGTGTCCCCACCTAAGTCCTGTCTCCTGTTTATCTACACCCCTGTAGATGTCCTGTCTTATGACCATTCCATGTCCTGACTTATGTTCTGTCTCTACTCTATCTACTACCCTGTAGATGTCATTATCTATGTCCTATATGTCATTACGTCTATTCTGTCCCTTGTCCTCTTTATGTCCTGTATGTACCTCCTCAACACCTTGACATTCTCTCGTGCCTCCCCCGTATTGTGTCACGAAATTCAACATAATGGCTGTGACACAATGTCGTATTAGCATATAAAAAATTAGACGGAACTATTTTGTCAGTGTGTTGTGGGAGTTCATCAAACACTCTACTTAGGTACCACTCTAACTCATATGGGTATGAAACCAAGGTGATTTATCTACCCACTGGTCTATGATCAGTGTAACATACTTGTAATGTTGCCAAGAGTCACTACTCTTCCACATTGCACTACTGGAAGCTGTATGGAACCGAGGTCAGTTTGTCTTACAATTATGGCTAAGTCATAAAATGCACTACCTCTCCAAACATCGAAAATAGATGTCCCGAAACAATTTGTTCCTGTTACGGTAACAAATCATGAATATGCTATTCATGGCTCATCTTTTACAATTTCTGTGTCTACTGATCTCTACCTATCTGGCTTCCTCTTGCGGATAAATTCCCAACTGGGTACTCATAATTCATATAAATCTGTTGTATCCCCTGTGACAGTGTGATCTCCCTTACTTCCAAATTGATGTTTGTACGTTATCTGTTTGTATTCTGTTTGTTTGCGTGTTCTATTATTCTTCGTGTATGTTTAAATTAGAAACATAGGTGTATGTTTATAATTCATCTACTTAAGGCTTTCAAGTGTCACAGGTAGGTTTCTCCATCAAACAATTTCTGAGATGAGCCGCCGAACTTAGACGCTGGAAAATATTACCATAGTTGCAATGTAATTGTAACTTAAACACATATAAAACAATTGCACGCTCACATGTGTTACACAGACGACGAAGACAAATCATAAAAAACATGTGTGCGAAAAAAAAATATATGCACCGATATTCATTCTTATATTTTAATGCATTCATTCCTTCTTTCATTCACTTTTTCGCCCGCTCAGTTAGACAATGCTATGTTAAAAATATTTATCTTATTGAAATAAAAATACGCTCGTTTTCAACATTTAACGAGCTGACTTGCAGTATATTATAGTAGTAATTTCTATGGCACACCAGTCTATTCACAAAATTGTTTGATTGCTTCCGGCAATACTAAGGGAAGAAACTATAACTGGCTTTCTGTATTTTGGTCTAATGGATAATTTTAACCAAGGAAATATATTTTAACTAAATTAACTTGCTGTAGTAGAAATGGGTTGGCTCCCTTAAAGTAAAATGTTGTTAATTAACCTAAGAAGTTTTAAATGTATTTAATTGTACATTAATGCAATTTCTTGCCTAATTAAGTAATGTTGCTAGCTTTTAAGAACGTTGTCTCATTAGAGACACGTAATTTATATTCTACTACTTTGTAGGTGTTAATGGTTGAAATATTACCCTCATTTCAAATGTAACTAAATGATTTTGAATATATCTGAGAATATTTTATATAACTAATTATTAACTGTCTGTGAATATATTCTAACTAAAAGGAAAGTTTCATTGATAGTGCAACTTCAATAAAAATAAGTTGAACTTGATATATGTTATGTTTACTACAATAATACTAACAAAATCTATGTACACTAACTAATCTGTAGTAGCTCCAGATGACGGTGATGATGTAGCGTCCTCCTTCTGATCTACTCCGAAGTCTGAGGGTCTGGTCAGCAAATCTGCTAACGTATTTTTAGTCCCTCGTATGTGTTTTACAGAAAACGGGTAGTTGTGGAGTATAAGGGCTCAACGGAAGATGCGATTGTTCTTCGGTAGCCCTTTTCCAATCACAGTCTACGGGGAATTGTCAGTTTCAACGACGAAATGTGTTCGGGCAAGATATCTATTTAATTTAGTAATACAATACACAATTGCTAGGGCCTCCAATTGAGACACATCATACCTTGATTCTACTGGAGTCAGCTTGCGACTCACGTACACTATTGGATGAAAAATATCATCGTAGGCCTGTAGGAGTACTCCCGAAATGGTTGTGGTACTCGCGTCTGTCCTAAGAGTATAGGGTAATTTTAGATTAGGTAACTTCAAGATAGGTATGTTACTGAAATAATGCTTCAGTTGTGACATTGCATCATTTAAAGTAGCATCTTGTACATTGATTTTTACATTAGATTTTAACAAATCAGAAAATACGCTGGTAATCTTTGCCAAATTCGGAATGAATTTGTTACAATAGTTTACTAGGCCCAATAGGCTTCTCACTTGCTTCTTAGTTGTTGACATTGTGAGATTCAGAATCTTAGTCACAATTTTGTCATCACTTTTTAAGTGGCCTTTTGATATTTTATGGCCCAGTAAGTCAATTTCTTCCAATGCCAACTCTACCTTAGTTGGTTTCACTGTGAGCCCAAACAATGTGATGATCAAAATATATTTTACATTTTGTTTACAACTAGAAAATACAGATGTCAAATTAATGCAACATGAAAGGAAAATTTCTCTTTCGTTCAAAATGTCATTCGAAAATGGTGGATAATTATACTCTATTGCAACATTCGCAAGCAACATTAGGACAATACTCAATGGACCCATGATTGGTGTTGGTTGCAGTTGGTAAGCACACCATGCTGTCCATATAATCTTCAACAACTTTAATGATATAATTGTCATGAAAATTATTATGTGCCATATAAACAGGTTCCTGTTCTGCTGTACGTCAGTATCATTACGTCTCTTGAACCATATGTCACTGTGCAATGTGTTACTGTTCGTGTGTTGCAGACTGTGTTGTCTGCTAGTACAAGACTGGTGGATATGTGAGTTTTGTTGTAAGTCCGTTGTATGGGTTGTCTGTTGTGTATCCTGTCTGATTTTGTCAGTGTTGTCGTGTGATATTGTTATACTGGTTGTGCAACTTCCTGTTGGTTCAGTAGTCTGGTGTCTAACCATTTTGTGTATAGCGTCACAATAGTTTGCTTGACAGGAATTTGAGTTATGCAACCTTTTATGTTGTTCTGTTGTGTCCTGAACAGTTGCGTCCCTTGACTTTATGCCTTGCAGTTGTTGTTCTTTGTCACTCAATTCTTTATTAGTGATGGTTACTTTCATTCGTGGTTTTCTTTTCAAATATTTTTTCTCCCATGCCTCAAGCTCTTTGCTTGTGCAGTATTTTAAGTCCTATAAACACACTTTGATTAAATCTGTACAAGGGTTATCAAGAATTGCGCACCTAAATGTGCCTGTAAGAAAGGGTGTACATATGCGAGCTATGGCTAGTGGGTATTTTCCCACAATGCCTGAAAATGTTCGGCAACTCACGAACTCGCCTTATAATCTCCTGTGTGGGATAACTCCTTTCTTAAACCAACCAATGTACATCCGGAATCAAGCAAGACTTGACAAGGTTTATCGTTAACCATCTCATGGTGGAATGTTAATCTTCCCATGTCGGAAATTACTGCATTAGCGTTTTCATTAGCAATATGGATTTTAAGCCCGCAATTCAAAATATCATCATCATGGAACTTTTGACAGGATTGGCATCTATCATAGTTAAGAATATCTATTGCCGCTAACGCATTCTCTTCACATACTTGCATTTGTTCTTCACCATCCTCGCTTTCTGACGATGAGTCAATGAGGACTGCATTTACACTTTTCAATCTCTGGCGATCTTTACAACGTGAACTATAGTGGCTATAAGATTTGCAAAAAAAAAAAAAAAAACCATTTAACAGCACGCCGGTATGTTTCCCTTTTATTCCGCTGTTTTTTTTTTTTTTATCATCATCTCAAGATTAGATGGATAATTTGGATTAGCATCACACATCCCAAACTGATCGTGAGATAATTTACAGTATGGACACTGCGGTGGTTTGGGTCTTTGTTTCTCTCTGTATTTGAATGGTCTTTGAGGTTTACTATTAGTTGCTGCTACTATGTTGTTTTCATCAATGTTAGAGCTAAAGATGTCTCTGTTGGAAGTAAAAATAAGCTGACCCTCTCTTTTCTAATTGTTCTAACGATTCAACGTCAGCCTGTTGTAAAAATTTAGCAAAAGGGCTTGGGATTGTTGAAATAATTTTGTCCATAATCATTAAATCCCTAAGCTTTCCATAGTTCTTGTTTATCTTTGCAGCGTTCAGCCACTTATTATATACGTCCTGTACGTGAGAGACGTAATCAATAAAGGTCTGATTACTTTTGGGTTTTGATTCGGAAAACTGAATTTGATACCCTGGTGCATCTAATAAAAATGCTGCATAATGCGTTGGTGTATATAGTCATAGTCATTCCTTAGTTCTTGGGGAATAGACTCTATTACTTCTAAAGGCTCCCTTGAGAGGTTCTTCATATAATACATGGCCCAGTGCTCCCTTGGTACCTCCTGGAATTTTAACTGAAACTCAACATTCTCAGACCAGGCAGAAATGGAATCGCCTTGGCAGAATGGTTTTACTATCCCTTTGTACTTATTATACTTGTTTTCTTCTTCTTTACTTTTCAACTTTGTGGTTGCAATGTGCACATGAGACTCGACCTCCAGTTCTTTCATTTTCAACTGGGTTTGTGCCTCAATTACTTTTAATTTGGTGGCTTCCGCTAGTTCCAGTTCTTTTAGCTTAAGCTCTTTAAGATTGGTAGCTTATGCTTAGTCAGCTAGCTCTTTTTTATGTAATCGTTCTTGAGCTCTTCTCTCTCTCTCTCTCTCTCTCTCTCTCTCTCTCTCTCTCTCTCTCTCTCTCTCTCTCTCTCTCTCTCTCTCTCTCTGCCTTTTCAATTGCAGCAATTCTATCAGTATGCTCTTTATACTCTTTCTTTGCCCACTGTACTAATTTATCTCCACTAAACCCTAGATCATTCCCTGCCTCAATGCATTCTTTTAACGTTGACATTGTTGCAAGTTATGTTCAAAAAAAAAAAAAAAAAAAAAAGAATTACAATGTATAACAATATTACAATGTTAAACGTACAATTGAATAATACAGATGTTAATTTACAGCAATTAGTAATAAAAAATAAGATGCTTCTTTAAATACAGTGTAAAAAAATGGGGGTACATATCTGATCTTGTGTAAATTTCTGCTTTTCACTCTGCCATCGAGGATAATTTTCTGCTTTCCCCTGTTACAATACCCGGGATGTTAGTATCACCTTCACTCTCCACTTCTGGTGTGTAGAGTAGTAACAATTAATATTCACACAAAACTATGATAATACAAGAAAAATTTTGTCTGTCGTGTCGATTATTCAGAGAGGAGAACTGGAAGATGGAATATAACTTTGTTAGTTTTGTCGGTCGTCGTGTCTTTTGTCGTGTTAATTATGTAGTGTAGTCTTCAACTGGCTTGGGACATCAACTGAAACGTCATCCTGAAAACATGCTGTATATCATTTTTACAACAATTCAATTACGTTTAATCAGTTTGCACGCACTCGTGGTGGATTCAGTCTTACTTTCAAATTCAGATCTTACCCGCTCACGTACGTTAAGGTTTTAAACACTCACGCAGGCACTGGATTCGTTCAATTTCTTGATTACACACTTTCCAGTAGGCGGTGGAGTCTTTCAAACCTTCTGACACCACGTTAAGCTGCCTGTCAACATCTTGTATCACACACAGGCACTCTCGCTTCTTCATCCACATCCAACTAAACATCCGTTGTGTGGATGGTACATCACGTCTTTTATTTCAGGCGAACCTGAGATAATTACACATTATACCCAGGCGGTGGCTGCCTCGACAAATATACAAATGCCGCCTTCTCTACAATAAACATACACAATAAATCGCTCAAACTTCACACTCGCTATCTTTAACTAGCGCCCTCGCAAACTAAGCGTTTGCACTCAGAAATACACAAGTGTCCTCCTCTGAAAACTGTCGAGTCCAGTCTGACGATTTCCAACACGTTGGCTGGCTTTGTCGTCCTAGATCCCATGCTGTCTCTAAAACCCCGTGCTGTCTGTCAAACCCCGTGCTGTCTGTCAAATCCCGTGCTGTCCTACCAATCTTGTAGTACAGCAGTCCGTCCGTGCTAAGCTGGGTTTTACTAGCGTCTGGTCTGTTCAGGGTGGTATCCCGTGAACTGGCGTCCTCTACTATCCTCCGGTATGGTCCTGCCGGTGTCCTAGTTATGACACGTCTGTGTCCCCACCTAAGTCCTGTCTCCTGTTTATCTACTCTCCTGTAGATGTCCTGTCTTATGACCATTCCATGTCCTGACTTATGTTCTGTATCTACTCTATCTACTACCCTGTAGATGTTATTATCTATGTCCTATATGTCATTACCTCTATTCTGTCCCTTGTCCTCTCTATGTCCTGTATGTACCTCCTCAACACCTTGACAATGGTCTCAGCTCCTTAACGGACTACCATCCTAATCTATAGTGGGTTCCTGCGAGGGGGACAAAAGGGGGTTGAAAGAAAGAGGAATGATGCAACAGACATGTTCTGATGGTTACAGTGCTGATGAACTGGGGAGAGCAGATATACCTGGGAAACTGGGGGAGGGGCAGACACTCATGACCAATCACCGTGGGTTCACTCTATCCCCAGTCCAGGGAAACAGATGGTCTGTTCGGCGGCTTGTCGGACCCCAGACCCTATTCTTCTTCTGGCGGTGAGGCATGGCTTGTAATTGAACCACAACCCACTTTGGGGAGATGATTCCTTGTCTGAGTACCGGGAAGCCGTGTATCCCCATATGATGGGTCATAGTCATGAAATTCTCACAGAGGGTTGTCTTTGTTACTTCGCCAGATTCTACCTTCCTGAGAGGAGTGATTGACAGTTGACCAAACCATAGACCTTTGTCAGCGTCAGCAGTCTGGACAAACCAGCGAACGTGAGGTTATCCTACTGCCCATCACCTGTTCAGTCGTCTATGCCCTCAGGGTAGCTCCAGGATGTGTTATCCGCCATGTTATGATAAAGACGTCTGGGCAAGTATGGTATTCATGCGATCATCCGCTGTGCCACTGATTACCTACCCGACTAATACTTAACTTTGTGTGATATTAGACAACACTTAGTGCACTCAATTATGTTCTGTTGGGCCTCTGGCCATTGACATTATGTTTCTGTGAACATCACCTTAGACTGTGGATATATAGTTTGGTTGGTGCCATTGTTGGGAGAGACATGAACGTTGGCATACCTTGGAGTAGCCGATAGAATTTTGTGTATCAGCCCAACTCACATTCATACTCTGGTATCCTGGTGTCATTACACTGACTGGCTGTCAACTCGGAGGAGGTGATATCTGGTCGAAGACTGAGGACCTGCAGCCAGAAGCTAAGTGACTTCCCTTATTATGTGGAGCTCTAGCATGTGTACAATGATGACATCCATCTTGTGGCAGCCTCAACTAACTATGTCTTGTAGCGATTAGCTCACACCAGGCAGATCTACACTACAAACATATTATCTTCACTCTTTTATACAATATATTTTTTGTTGAGTTTGTAGATGCCAGAGTTGCGTCATATGTTCAGGACGATGTTTGAAAGGGTAACGTCCCTTGGTCGGTTGTGAGAGAGAAAGGTATATAGAGACTTGCGGGGTCGTAGACTAAAATTGTCCCTGTCACAGATCTAAAGACATCACTATATATATATAAGTGTGATAGCCTGTTCCATTCACCTCTTGGAAGCTGTGACACCCGGAGGTACCAAATACCCGGTATACCAAACTGACTTTTTGTTAAGATTATGGGAAACAGAAGGAGTTCCCGATGCACACACGAAATATTAAACTGAGAAACCGGGAAAGTTACCGGAAAAGCACAGGATTGTCCGAAGAAGAGAAAAAGAAGGGTGACGAAATATAGTTCGAATGGAATGCATAACTACACATGTACAATATAAGTATTGAAATCATTGTCCAATAATTTACAATTATAAAACATACAGCTTCACTCAGAACATTACTATTTTATTACCTACTATCATGCAAAAAATAATTACTTATCTTATAGAATAGAATCAAAATTGTCTGAAAGCAAAACCAAATAAAATAGAAATAGGGTTTTGCGATGCACACCTTTTGGGAACATAGAATTTCAAACGGATTTAGTAAAACAGACACATATTTGGACCAAAATTTTGGAAACTGAAGCTCCTACCACCAAAAAAAAAAAAGAAATCAGGAGTGTGCGAGGACTTATCATTTATTACCATAAATGTATCCCTAATTTCGCTGACATGACAGCACAGTTTTTGGAACTACTAAAGAAAGGACAGCCAACTAAAGTTATTGGATAGACAAACACGAAGAACTGTTACAACAGATTAAAGAATTATTCAGTAATCAGCCTATGTTAAAACTACCCGACATTACAAAAGACTTCTTTCTGCAGGGCTGTGACATGTTTGATTGATGACAGAGGACCTAGTTAGTAGTGTTCTCTGGAAATATTTCTTGAATAATAAATATACAAGAAAAGGATATGATTTAGCACGTTTTGTCTAGAGGTCACTCAAATGAGCTAATCATTCCCGCAATAGCCTTTTTGGAGAACCATTTTTCTCTGGCTCAAACCCCCACTGTGAGACCACTATGTATCTACACAGAAATTTATATAAGAAGAAAAAGGTTTCTCAAGGCCAAAAGGAGATCTGGACTCTTCGCCTCTGTACAACTGAGGATCCATCTCTCTCATTATAATGTTGCCAGTGTGATATTCACATGAGATTTCCTTTCTTTATTTTGTCAGTGTGACCTATATCAGTTTGTCCCATTTCTTTGGGATTGTAGGATTCAATTATTTGTAGACAAACTCAACAATAACTGTACATTACATCTGTTGAACAGGACATCTACATGACAGGTTCTTGACAAGAGTGGGACATACATTTACATAGAATTGTTTACACCACAATTGTACAAGACATACATCATGAGATACTTGACAACATCTATACAAGACTTTTCACAATATGTATAATCAACCACAGCACTTAAGACAGTCACCAGAGACAATACATCAGTACATCCGTCCTTTACAGGCATCTACCAGTAGTAGTAAGACCGTCTGATTAGCTCTTGGGGTCATTTGAGTCCCTCTACTTCTACAAGTAGGAGACACGTCAGAATCACGAATTCAAGACTTCCAGAGGTTTTCTAACCCACCAACCAATCTTCTTGGCAAGAAATAATGGTATAAGAACATCAAATTAAGATTAAAATATCCCTGGGAAGGTTCACCCGGTCAACAAATGCCCGCAGAAGTCGGATGTGTCGGCCTAACGGTGCAAGAACGCAGTTCAGCTGTAAACAGGCACAACGCAATCACGTCCGTGAAAAAAAAAAAAAAAAAAAAAAAAAACGTCGGATGAACGCAGAAGAAGATTAAAATATCAGATGAGAGAATTGGAGCGATATGATCGCCAATGTCTGCCCCATGCGAGGTCACTGAAGAAAAACTCCAACTTCAAAACAAATCAGCATACTAAATTTCTGCCACACAAACAACACCAAGAGACACAGGTCACACAAAATTACATTATTATGGTTACCTTCGACGCACGAATCTAACTGTGCTGACTGCTAAGTCGTGAAGGTAGTATTCAACCAGCCTATCATCCTCCATTAGTTTTTTTTCCCCGTGATTTCCTTCAAGGACGAGTACTACATAATTCGCATTCAATTCCAGTAATGCCCCCTGTCCTTCAGAATTCCAGATTCTTTCCTTTTCCTGCAATTAATAACCTGTGATTCAGTGAATGCAAGAATATAGCCATGGAAACATTCTTCACAAAACTATTTTCAACCAACCCTCATTTTGTACTGGTCCAATAAGCAATGGCCACTTCTTGTATGAGCTGCGTTAGCACGGCGGCTAGAACATTGCTCTGCTGGCTCAGTGGTCATGTGGTCTAATCCGCATTGACAGTGATGCAATTATTTTACGTCTCAGAATGCGATGGATAGCGTGAACAGGAGTTCTTAAGATTCCTCCTCCCCCGCACAATTCACTGAAGTAAAAAGAGGAAGAGAAGAAGAGGAAGCCTAAAGGCGATGCTAACCGTAAAAAATTTAATTCCGTAATACTTAATTTCTATGTTCTTTTATGGTATAGGATTTGATATTAAAGACTGCTGATCGATAAAATATTGTCAAATTGACTTTGCACCTAACGGTTGCTTTGGAAACCAAGATAAACAGCGGCCATATTGAATTTCTTAATATACCCATAAAACATGTATTTTTTAATGTACAGGCTAAATTCTTTGATTTACGTGTAAATAAATAGACCCTTTTCAAGTTTAGTAGAAAATTTTAATGATATCTCTTTGCAGTTTTTTTTTTCAAAATGTTAAAATGTTAATGACATTTTTCGTGACATTTTTTTTTGCTTTTTTTTAGTGCAGCACAAAAACTAAAATTTAATTTTCAAGATTAATCTACTCACAATGTAAGTAATATAATAAAGGATATCTCTGCAAAGTTTGATTAAAATTTAATGAATAGTTTATAAAACAATTGTACCTATGTATAAAAAACTGGCAAAATTAGAAAACGAGGGAAAACTAATTTTTTTTTGTTTTTTATTACTAATACACTCTTTTACAGAGAAAAAAAGTGTAAAACTGTACCTTGACTATTAAAATTGTCCTGCTGAATATGCAGGACCTCCCTCCAGAGCATGCAGCTCACCTTGTCTCTTCAGTTTGGCCGCTTGTACAGTGTCGCGTCTTTTAGTTTGTTTGTCCTTCTTGTACTTCAGACTATTTCTTACTTACTTCTGCATCCTAAATGTTCCTAGTCTCTGCATATGCAGGCCTGTAGAAGGTCCATAAAACTGGGCAGTGTCTTGGGCAGCAGCAGCTCCAAGGTTGAACTCTCTTGCTGCAGTTACAACTGCAAACTGAACGCGCTTGCGAGAGGCAAAGTTGTCTTTAGTGCATCGAGCCCATATCAAGCTGTGTAAACACTCATTTGAATTCTGAGTTTGTCCTGACACGCATCTACTAAGTAGTATACTGCACGATTTATTGCCTGGCATATTTCGCTGCATCTCGTCAGGTACATACTGCAGAAATCACACAACTTACGTGAAATTAACTAGATAAATCCTTCAAGTTGAAATATACACATATTCGCACAGTAATGTCACTTATCTACCACGGTAATTTTAAGCTGACTAACATGTCTTTCTGTTTACACAATTCTGGCTTGCGTTGATAGATCATAATTGCTTCTGCAAATTTTAACAAGCGAGTATTTTGTGTTCTAAACAACACGCGAAATGCAGTGTCTCTGGACACAACGTGACCACTGGCGACAATGTGTCTGCCGATTGAAGACGCCGGGAGCTTCCGGTGTGTCGGCTCCTCGCGGCTAGCCACTCCTGTGTGTTGTATCTTGTTGACCCATTGAGGTATGTGTTCTGACACCCGTTTGTTAAGCTGTCTCTCCGTTCGACCAATGTAAACGGCCTGGCATCTACATGTGAATTGGTAAATACAATTGTTTGTGGCGTACAGAGGAACAGGCTCTTTGACTGTTGGTGTAGGAATGGGTACGGTTTTACATCTAATGACTGGAGTTGCCGCACAGAATGTTCGACCTACTGCTGTAGTAAGCCGGTCTTGTAGACGTTGCATTACATCATCCCCTCGAAAGGTTAGCTGGATGAATACCTTGAGTTTAGGGACTGTAGTTACGTCTGCTTTGGGTTTGGGCTGTTGGCAATGGCGCTTTATAAATCCTGTGGAGTACCCATTCAGGTTTAAGACATTCTTCAGAGTTTCAAATTCCTCTGTCAGTGTGTCCTGGGTGCATATCTTTCTAGCACGGTCAAACAAGGTCCGTACTAAGCCCCGTTTGTACTGGACAGGTGTGAAGCTCTGAAAATTTAGGTATTGGCCAGTCCATGTTTCTTTGCGGTACACCGATCTTTGGATTGTGCCGTCTGCTCTACGTCTCATTAGAATATCTAGGAACGGTAACGCTTCGTTGTGTTCGTGTTCCATAGATAGAGAGATGTTTTTTTTTTTTTTTTTTTTTTTTTTTTTTTTCAGTGAGGCCACTGCAAAAACGCTCACACCACGTGGCTCGCACACTCCTCAGATGTACGGTCTACCCAAACTTCACAAGCCCGGCATCCCGCTAAGACCTATCCTGTCCATGGTTAACTCTGCACAACACCGAATGGCGAGATGGTTAGCCGAAATGTTAAAGCCAGTACGACAGTCCTTCGATCCAAAAATACTCAGAGATACATTCCAACTGGTAGAATTATTGGATACTATGGACATAAATAACAAACACATGGCATCCATGGATATAGCCTCCCTATTCACTAACGTTCCATTAGAGGAGACAGTGAAAGTAATAAGGGAACGCATTGAAGACAAACAACTAAAATTAGGCATACCAACACCTATTCTGGAGAGGCTACTACTACTATGTACCGCCAACATCCAATTCAATTTTCTAACTAAGTCATACCGCCAAATTGACGGAGTGGCCATGGGGAGTCCTCTTGGTCCTATTCTAGCGGACATCTTCATGGCACACTTAGAAGAAAAGAGATCCTCAGACATCAACAACTTGGCCTTTTACCGGCGTTATGTGGACGATATACTAATTATCACCACAGACGAGCTACAAGCAACATCGTTTCAGGCCACAATGAACAAGACGCATAAAAACATCTCTCTATCTATGGAACACGAACACAACGAAGCGATACCGTTCCTAGATATTCTAATGAGACGTAGAGCAGACGGCACAATCCAAAGATCGGTGTACCGCAAAGAAACATGGACTGGCCAATACCTAAATTTTCAGAGCTTCACACCTGTCCAGTACAAACGGGGCTTAGTACGGACCTTGTTTGACCGTGCTAGAAAGATATGCACCCAGGACACACTGACAGAGGAATTTGAAACTCTGAAGAATGTCTTAAACCTGAAAGGGTACTCCACAGGATTTATAAAGCGCCATTGCCAACAGCCCAAACCCAAAGCAGACGTAACTACAGTCCCTAAACTCAAGGTATTCATCCAGCTAACCTTTCGAGGGGATGACGTAATGCAAAGTCTACAAGACCGGCTTACTACAGCAGTAGGTCGAACATTCTGTGCGGCAACTCCAGTCATTAGATGTAAAACCGTACCCATTCCTACACCAACAGTCAAAGAGCCTGTTCCTCTGTACGCCACAAACAATTGTATTTACCAACTCACATGTAGATGCCAGGCCGTTTACATTGGTCGAACGGAGAGACAGCTTAACAAACGGGTGTCAGAACACATACCTCAATGGGTCAACAAGATACAACACACAGGAGTGGCTAGCCGCGAGGAGCCGACACACCGGAAGCTCCCGGCGTCTTCAATCGGCAGACACATTGTCGCCAGTGGTCACGTTGTGTCCAGAGACATTGCATTTCGCGTGTTGTTTAGAACACAAAATACTCGCTTGTTAAAATTTGCAGAAGCAATTATGATCTATCAACGCAAGCCAGAATTGTGTAAACAGAAAGACATGTTAGTCAGCTTAAAATTACCGTGGTAGATAAGTGACATTACTGTGCGAATTTGTGTATATTTCAACTTGAAGGATTTATCTAGTAAATTTCACGTAAGTTGTGTGATTTCTGCAGTATGTACCTGACGAGATGCAGCGAAATATGCCAGGCAATAAATCGTGCAATCTATTGTTTGTGTCTTCGTTATTCAAATTCACTACGGGAAAACATTGTTTTGAATTTTTAAGTAGTATACTGTCAGACAGCCTTTCATAAATTGGCAACAGATATTTCTCAAGCTTGTCACGGTTGAGCCAAGTGTGTAACATCTTGTCATGAGGACCTGAGACCTGATGCTTAGCTAGGGCGGATTGAAAAAAAAAACACCAAGATTGCTCTCGACTTGGGCACATTTCATGACGTGGACTTTTATCTGTTGAAAAACAGTGATGCAGTGAAGCCATAACACTTTTCCTCATGGACTCTACACTTATGTTGTTTCGTATGTCTCTATTGTAATAAATTGTCAGCCTACGGATGGCATTTTGTGTAAGCTGACCTTTACTGCGTCCTCCTAGGGTCACACCTTGCTTTCGGCAGTCAGCAACAACATTGCGCAGTGCTGATCCAAGGCGTTTACTGACATGGTTGATATACTTCTCTTTGTCTATCTGAATGTCATCCCCATATGGTTTGATCTTGGTAAGTTCCGCAAATGTTTTGGTGTCACCATCAGAGAGCATTGACGTGTAGCAAAGTTTATGACGGGCCACAGACCGTCGCCACAGCACCCTTGCAGCCCCCACCTCCATCATTCCAGAAAGATGTTCTGCCTCCCATGCTGCAAATTCATCTGGTTTGTCCCTGGAAAGTGTCTTACCAGTGGTTTCACACACCTGACAATATGTGGACATAACATGGGCATCTATGCAAAGTCCTGTAAGAACATCCACTGCACAGCCAACTCCAATGTGGGATGTGTGGCCTCTAGTCAGCCAAGTGCCATCAAAGCTGACACTAATATCTAGCACATCATTGTCATGTAGAGTTATGCCTGACTGTTGTGCATGAGCCTGTCGAACATACTTTACGGTTTGAGAAAAAACCGTGTCCTCCAGATCTTCTATCTTTGAATATAATTTATTCGCTTTCTGTGAAATATTTTGTGATGAAGACCTTGCAGGATCATGTTTTCACAAAAATTATTGAATGTCGATGCACCCATCCCACAAACTAATGCTGAATATACTGACTGGCTGTTGACAGCAAAAGATCTATCCCCATCATTACTTCTTGCAGATAGGTATCTTCCACACACTACTTCTTCACAACAAGAGCAGTAAACCTCTGCATACACAGCTAATCCCTTGGCTTTCTTGCTGTCAGTTTTCAAAATAAGACTATCATTTTTACGAACTGGACAACATAACAATTTGATTATTGCCTCAATTTCTGAACAATCAACTACTGCTCTGTGTTCCCGTTTTTGATATCCATTGTCGTCACTAGAAGCATACTTGCTGCTAGTGGATGTTGTGTATTTATACGTATCTCTTTTAAATTGGCTTCGGGTAATAAAAGAATCACTTCCAGAACTTTGAGAAGAACAAGATAGCACTGATTCATTCAGATTCACTGTCAAAACACTTGGATTTGGAAGAAGTGACATGTGCACTTAGCTGGGTCGCCTTCAGTAGTTTCAGAATTGTCTGTATCGTTTACAACGTTCTGATAGGCTTTTCGCTGCTTACGAGCATTTGCGATGTGTAGTCTGAGAGATTTCTTACGTTGAGTAGATGACTGGATGTTAAATTTCTTAGAACGAGGCATATTTCAATGAGTGTCAGCCTATCGTCAACAATGAACGTTCAGCACGTCGCGAGGTGTAAACAACACAAAGCCGCCATTTTGGAAACCCACGTGATCAGTTTCAGCCATCGGCGAACGCGGATTGCTAACGGTGTTCCATATATGGAAGTTTCCGGAAGATGATAATACGAAAAAACCCGATGTACACAAAAAAGTTTCCGATTAGACGAATTCGGAGTTTCACGAACAGTTACAGAAGATCACGACCTTTCCAGGGATACCTTACACGTGCGTGTCGTGTTTTCCTGAGATATCGTTGCTAGGATTTGAAAACCGTCAATTTCGCAACAATTTTCAATAATTAAATAATTTGACACCTTGGGTGGGTTCAGTAAATTATGAATATTGCATTAAAATAACAATTTTTAAACAAAAACAAGTACAGAATCTGATAGAAGACACGATAAGGTGTCTAAAAATGAACTATTCCAAAAATAGCCAAATTGACCAAAAATCGATTGCTTTTACTGCCGCACATCGCGTACATGAGGGGGGTGAGTGGTCTAGAGACATTCCTCGTGTGCTGGAGGTCCCGGCTTCAAGCCCCGGTGAGGGCCGTTATTTTTTTTTTCGCGTGGACTTCTAGTAACGAAATTTCCCCTGGTCTTTGGATAGTGAGATCGGACGCCCGTGTGTATTGTTGCGCTCGTAAAACATCCCTTGGCAGTTGGAAATCGTAAAAGAGTAGCCTAACGGTGCTGCCCGGGCAAAATTTCGAGATAAAAATCTACCCAAAGTATTTAGGGTCCTCCCGGTGCTACGAAGTTCATGCACTGAGACGAGTTTCATGGACCCAGGCTTGAGTTAGGAGTAGAACGAAGCACTTATGGGTTACGCGTGCCGTGATGATGGTCCGTCGACTCCATCCATCCATCATGTGCCATGCCGGTAAGCGTGGGCGATCATGTTCTGCCATCTCACTCGATCACCAGAGTCGTGGATCAGCTCTGTGTTCCTGTCTCGACCATGCCACCAGGCGAAGCCATCCAGGTATTTGCTTCTAGGTCTTCCCCTTGGTCTCCTCCCTTCGATCTTGCCAGTTGTCACCAAGTTCTCCAATTCATTTCTTCTCATAATATGATCAAAAAAAATTGACTGTCTAAGTTTAATGACTCTAATCAGTTTACGATCTTCATTTGTTTCTTGAAGGACTTGTTCGTTGGTTTTTCTATCTGTCCATGGTATTCTTTGCATTTTCCCCAGAAACCACATTTCCACAGCCATTAGCTGTTTTTCAGCTTATTGTCCATTCTTTACATCCATACAAAAGTAGAGGTTCTATGTAGCATCTCAACACTCTTTTTCTCGTTTCAATTGATATCTTTTTGTTGGTCAGTATGTTTTCATCTTGCTAAAGGCTACCTTCGCAATGGCAATTCTTGTTCTAATCTCTTCAAGGCATCTCCCATCAGATGTTATGACTGTGCCGAGATAACAGTATCGATTCACTTGTTTAAGAATATGTCCATCTACTCGTATATCACATTGTGGTATTTCCTTCTTCCTAGTGACGACCATAATCTGTGTCTTTTTACAGTTTAATTCTAACCTTAGTTGTTCAATGTGTGCAACAACCGCGGCTACTAAATTTTGCAGGTCTTGTTCATTGTCTGCAATCAAGACTGTATCATCTGCAAATTTAATGTTATTGATGTATCGTCCCCCAATGTTGATTCCTTCCATATCTTCTATATTTCTAAATATATATTCACTGTACAGGGAAAAAAGATTTGGAGAATTACACATCCCTGTCTCATTGGCACCTTGCCGTCTTGACAGACGATAGTTTGTGCTTTAAAAAGGCATAATAACTTTTAACTATGGCGGTAGCGAGTGTGACTGATAAGGCCAATTTGCGCTGTAAATGTCCGTTCACAGTGGGTGCATGTGAACACGTGGTCATTTCCACCATCATGCACCATCTTACGTCTCAAACGCTTGGTGTGTGACTTTTCTGCAATAATTTTCTCCTTTGACTTTATTCCATTTCTGATATTTGCCCTCCATGCAACACGTTCAGCGGCGACTTGCTCCCAATGTGCATTATCAATGCCTGTATCAATCATGTCCCGCTTACACACATCTTTGTATCGTAGTAGAGGCCGACCCTGAGATCTCTTACCCATCTGTAATTCACCAAAAAAGATATCCTTTGGTATTCTACCATCATCCATCCTCCTAAGATGTCCTATCCATCTAAGTCTACGAAGACTGGGCATGGAATAAACTGTCACACAACCTGATCTTTCCAATACTTCAGTATTTGTGATTTTGTCTTGCCACTTAATACCAAGAATTCTTCGCAGACACCGCATATGAAAGCTGTTTAAATTGTTCTCTTGGTGTGAGTAAGTTGTCCAGGTTTCACTGCCATAGAGAAGAGTACTAAGGACACAGGCTTGATAGACAAGGACTTTTGTTTTAGCAGTAAGCTTCCTGTTCTCCCAGACTCTTTTTCTTAACCTGTTCATTGTTGTTGCTGCCTTACCAATCCGGATGTTGATTTCCTGATCTAGGGATAATTCGCTATTTACCACTGATCCTAGATATGTAAACATCCCTGTCTCACACCTCTTTTAATTGGCTGATATTGACCTACATCGTTATCAATTCTTATGGAAGCTTGTTGTTTCCAATATATGTTCTCTACAAGTCTAAGGTCCTTACCATCAATTTGTAGATCGTCAAGCATTCTTATCATGTCAACATGTCTCACTTTATCGAATGCCTTTGTGTAGTCAATAAAGCAAAGGTATAGAGCCTTATTTACTTCTATAGAACGCTCAATTACTGTTATCAGTATATACACAGCATTTACTGTGCCCTTGCCTTCTACAAACCCACATTGTTCTTCTCCTATTTCGGGTTGTATTTTCTTCCTAACTCTTTGCATGATAATTCTCAGCAGAATCTTTGTGATATGGCTCATTATGCTAATTGTTCTATGTTGATCGCTGTCACCGACCGTTTAGGTAATTCTATTCAACCAGACAGAAATACCTATCCAAGAGTTTGCCGACAGTCTCTAGAAAATATGGCTCGTTACAAGAATGTCTAAAGGGATGGTCCCGATAGAAGAGACTGGGATTCACTTGGTAGACAAAGGCAGAAGGTGAAGAACACTCGTGTATGTAGGAAGACCTAACACGAATGTCTAGTTTATCTGTCGGTGATCCTTCGTCATTTGATGAAGCCCCCTGTTTTAAATACTTTCACGCACTCACACGCACGCCTTGCGTTCAAATGATCACGAGTGGAGTACGTGGGTGCAAGTATAAAACAATAATACTCTTTAATAATAAAAGAGATGATGAAAATTTTCGTTCAACTGGTGAACTGGGACAATAAAATTTATGTTACAGGTAAAAAAAGTTTTCTGATGCTTAGCTCGATAGCATATCATCATTCACACCATCCAGACAGTGACACACTCAGACCACATGTAGACACAGAGTCACCTGAGACAATCTGATCTCGGTTAGGAGTAGTACTGGCTTTCGTTTGGATTATGTCTTGAATCGACCCTGGCATTCGACAGGTGTACGATGCTCCTCTGGATTCCAGGTTCCGTCTCCACTAGTTGGTGGCTCAAAGTTTTGGTAACCGGACCAGTTAGGTGTCAGCAGTATCAGCAGCGAGGCTCCTTAAATCAAACAAACAGTTGCAGACTCCTTAGTGTCTTGGCAATAGCAATGTGTCTGAGTGCTGGTGTTGTGTGTCTGTTGTGTATGTGTCAGATGCAGAATAGGAATAAAACATAGTTCCTATCTGCTAGTCTGTATCAAAAGCAAAGGGCCAATAGCTCCTATCAGCTTGGCTATACATTGTATGACATGGTGATACAAAGTGAAAAAGGGTCCAGAAGTGGACACATTCTAAGACCACATGGTCCCTTGGAGTAAAACATGTAGACAAATCTTTGTTTGAAAAAGGCATTACAAAATGTACATGGTTGTGAAATTTGAAGTGACTCGTATGCAATAATTACTGGTGCATTCCTTAACACTAGGGTGAGGAAGTCCTGAGCAGCCAGGATGTTTCCCTAGATAGCGAAGGGAAGGCCAACAATAATTCAACCTAATCCCACATCAGTCATTAGGCATAAAGCAATCAAGTGTCGCAACGAAGTCGTGAGGTATACCCCACATAATATACGAGCTAAAAGATAAGAAGAAGGCCAGCAGGCAAGCAAGGGGGCTGAGATATTCCAGGCATTGGGCTTTAGGATGTCTCAGTTATCCCTTGTTGAGTTATTTACTCCCCAAATTCTGATTCCTCACCACATAGTATTTGCTTTGAACTTATGACTGTCAGTGTCGTGTAGTTCGGCATGGCGGTGAATCAGGGGTAAGCAAATTTATGTTTGAATATAAATCGCCTAGTAATATTGCTGGCATGTGAGAATCATGTTCCACATGTCTCTTCTACTTCTGCCCACATGGCAAAATCATGTTATATTTTCAACAAAATATACACGTAAATACATTCACAAAATGCATATGAAAATAATCAGTAAGGTTTATACATTATATCTATATATTTTTATCTATAAATATATCTAGGCCTCACATGTTTTCTCTCAATGTCTCCCCTTTCAAATACCACGTTTCATAAATATACATGGTCTGGAAAGTTTTGTGTTTTCCCAATATCAGAATATAAATGTGTACACACTCCTTACTATAATCGTAACTATTGTGTTATTACACTCACCCCCAGTCTTATTGCAGCAATAAAGACCTGTTTTGGTATAATCTACCAAAGATGGAGTTGGATATGGCAGCCCACTTCATGTAAGGTCTGCTTAGCACAGCAGCTATGGTCGTTGTGAACCGGACGGAAGTTGTTAGTCACAATTTCCGGGTGCCGCAGTACTAATAGCATATCGCAGTATTCCCGTTGCTAGGGAGTGCCGGCCATATACTTGGTATTAATGATAAGGGTAGAAGACAGGGGATTTCCCTTGTGACATCATTTGAATAGATGACGTGAAAATACGTGCTGTCCCCAATAGTGCAGTGTGTAGTTTTAGTGCAGAAAGTGTCTGCATGGTCATTATGACGTCATTATTAGTAATTTAGCTGCCGTACTGAATCCAAAATGTAAATAGGAATTCCACTAACGTAGTAGTGGTGGTGTTTGCATAGTGATCTAGACTCATCCCGTCACAATCGCATTCCATGGCTCCTGATTTCTTCGGGATTGCAATAAATATAGAATTACATAATTCAGGAGGTATATCCCCAGTATCGTATATTGCGTACAGCAGCCTGGTAATTTGGTCAATTCCATATTCTTCTAAGGCATTGATAATTTCTACTGTGATGTTATCTGTACCCGGGGTCTTGCCAGTTTTCATATGGTTAAGAGCATTCTGAACCTCTATCTTCAAAATTGATGATCCTTCATTATTATTCCGATGATCATATTGTTCTTCTCTTGTATCATCATAAAGGTCTTTCACATAATCTGACCACACATGTAAAATCTGATCTTTTTCTATTATGATCTTGCCATCTTTGGTTTTTAGGCAACCCGTTGATGTGTGTGTTCTTTTGTTAGTGATGTCATTAATTCTTTTGTGCATTAATTTGGTATCCCGGGTATTGTGTTGGTGTTCAATTTCCTTGCAATTTTCCTCAAGCCATGTTTCTTTTGCCTCTTTGCATAGCTTCCTAATTTTCCTATGAATCTCTTTATATTTGTCCTTGTTATTTTTGTTATTTCTTCTTACTTCCATGAGTTTTAAGATGTCTTCCGCCATCCATTTCTTGCGACCTATTATCTTTACTTTTGGAATGGTTGTTTCTGCAGCTTGGTTGACTGATTTCTTTAACATTTCCCATTGGTCATTGACATCTGAAATAATATTTCCATATCGGACAATGCATCGAATCTGTTTTTTACCTCTACGTTGAATTTATCTTTTATTTCCTCACTCTTCAGTGCTTGTAGATCAAATTGTGTGTTTCTTGGTGAATATTTGAATTTCTTTAATTTTATATGTAAATTACTTAAGATTAATCTATGGTCACTGTAGCAGTCTGCGCTTGGTATAGGTTTTGCGACTTTTAAGGCATTTCGAAATCTTCTGTTGATGAGGATGTAATCAATCTGATTTTTAATCTTATGATCAGGACTCCTCCATGTCCATAATCTCCTTGGGTGCTGTTGAAACCAGGTGTTTCCAATAATCAAATCTTGCTCCTTTGCCCACTGTACTAGTCTGCAACCTCTTTCATTCTGTGCCCCTAGCCCATAGTTGCCTACTATGCATCCGCCCTATTGATTTCCAACTTTGGCATTCAAGTCACCCATTATGATAGTTACTTCAGAATTCTTGCATATTTTGAAGGCTTTCTCTAAATCACTATAAAATTCATCGATGCTGTCATCACTACTGTCTGCTGTTGGTGCATAAACCTGTATGACGTTGACATCAAAAGATCTTCCACTCAACTTCACCAGTAACACTCTGTCTGATACAGTCCAATATACTTTGATCGATTTTGATCTCTCTGTATCCATTATAATTGCTACTCCTCGCTGTTGTTTCTCTCCACCAGAATAGATTATTCTATATTCCTCAGATGTCATAATGCCCATTCCTGTCCATCTGGTCTCACATACACCTAACAGGTTAATATTTAATCTTCACATTTCATTCTTAATGTTATCAAATTTCCCATCCTCACTCATAGTTCTTACATTCCAAGTTCCTACTTTCAATGTTGATATTCTTTTGCACTCAGTCGCCTGATGACGGTCTAGAGTCACCTGGTGCACATGACTATATATATATATATATATATAGATATATATATATATATATATATATATATATATATATATATATATATATATATATATATATATATATATATATATATATATATATACGAGGCTACTCCTATGGAGCACCCATTTACGCCGTTTCTCTGATTATCGATAAGAGTGCAGTACATGATGTTCTTGGCATCTGTAAAGAAGGTAGTTTGCCATTGATTTCCCTCCTAGCAGTGACCATACTGGTCGATGACCGTAGCCATTGTCTCCCAAAAAGGAGATCCTCTGCCTACCGTCGTGAAGCTGGAGACCATAACCTACAACTACCTGTCGGCTGCTCTTCAACTTCATCCACCACCTGCACCCATGGCTTCACGTAACCCTGATCGGAGGGCTAAACGGGTACTCCACCTTGCCCAAGGGTGTCCCGTAGGCTAGCGGAGGGAAGGAGGCAGCTTACCTCTCCTTTGATAGGGGATACCCCTATCCCGCAACCCGCCTACTAGTCCGTCGACTAAACTAACTAAATTAAATTAAACATGTAAATAACGTTATATTACTTAGCTTTCAATATATTCATAACTAAAATAACTACAGTGCAAACCGCTTAAGGCGATCTCGGATGTGGCGAATTTTTGTTTTGAAGAACAATATTGCATTGCACGTTGTAAATGCATTACTGTATGCTTGAACTCTTTTAAGAGGGCCTGCTCTGTGGCGAAGGGGTTACGGGCGCAGTTCGCAATTCCACATACAGCGTTCGAAACACAAGTGAAGGCTATTTGGCAGCAAACCCTAGCGTTGGTTTATTTTACGACATGGTATGGCTGCCGGTCGTTCAGAAATTAATGGCAAACTACTGAACGTAAACCTGCCAAGAGATCAAAAACAGCACAAAATAAATTGCTGGGAGTGACTGTGACGTCCTGTAATAGGATATGCAACTATCTAACTTATAAGAGGAATTTCTTATAAGAAGAACTATTTCTTGGGTCGCAGGCGAGTTCGCCTTATCAGGTCTGCACTGTACCAGGAACATATATAAAAAAGATAACTCAATGTGCAACCAACCTCTTGAACGCTCTTGTCAAGTGATATTGAATAATTCTCTCTGCACGTTCCGTTTAAAAGATGGACATCTATTTCATACGTGTTATCAAGGCTGGCTTCTGTGAGGAAAACAAAATGTAAGATAATTATAAATTTGAATAACGAAGACACAAACAATAGATTGCACGATTTATTGCCTGACATATTTCGCTGCATCTCGTCAGGTACATACTGCAGAAATCACACAACTTACGTGAATTAATTAGATAAATCCTTCAAACTGAAATATACACATGTTCGCACAGTAATGTCGATTGTCTACCACGGTAATTTTAAACTGACTAACATGTCTTTCTGCTTACACAAGGACGGCTTACGAAGATTGATTAGTATAGCTTCAGCAAACTTCATCGGTCGGGAGACATGTGCTCGAGAGTGGCCACGTGGTTGAAAGAGACAGTGCCTTCCGTGTGTTGTTCAACACACAAAGTAGTCGATTGTTAAAGTTTGCTGAAACTATACTAATCAACCATCGTAAGCCGTCCTTGTGTAAGCAGAAAGACATGTTAGTCAGTTTAAAATTACCGTGGTAGACAATCGACATTACTGTGCGAACATGTGTATATTTCAGTTTGAAGGATTTATCTAATTAATTCACGTAAGTTGTGTGATTTCTGCAGTATGTACCTGACGAGATGCAGCGAAATATGCCAGGCAATAAATCGTGCAATCTATTGTTTGTGTCTTCGTTATTCAAATTCATCACGGGAAAACATTGTTTTGAATAATTATAAATATATTTATTTGCAGTCTTTCCTCTTCTACACTTCATTGGGTAGAGACCTTTTAATTTAGCATGATATCATCATCATAATCATGGGCCGTGCCAGTATGCATGGAGGGTCATGGCCGGCCATTTCACGTGATACTCATAGACTCGGATTAGTTCTGTGTTCTTTTCCCAATTAATAATACATTATAATAATATTTTATAAAATAACTAGCTGACCCTGCCCGGCTTCGCCCAGACCCTGGTGGGGAGCATCTCATTTAATTCATATAAGTAGTCATATAAGTTCCCGTTCCCGTTACCGTCTGTCTGTCTGTCTGTCTGTCTGTCTGTCTGTCTGTCTGTCTGTCTGTCTGTCTGTCTGTCTGTCTGTCTGTCTGTCTGTCTGTCTGTCTGTCTGTCTGTCTGTCTGTCTGTCTGTCTGTCTGTCTGTCTGACCCGGCCCGGCATTGCCCAGCTCCTGGTGTGGAGCATCTCATTTAAAACATATAAGTAGTCATATAAGTTCCCGTCTGTCTATCTGTCTGTCTATCTGTCTGTCTATCTGTCTGCCTGACCCTGCCCGGCTTCGCCCAGTCCCTGGTGGGAAGCATCTCATTTAATTCATATAAGTAGTCATATAAGTTCCTGTTCCCGACTGTCTATCTGTCTGTCTATCTGTCTGCCTGACCCTGTCCGGCTTCATTAAATTCATAAAGAACGTTCTTCCACACACCATCCATTATTTTTAATGAAAACTCTTTCTAATCACCTGCATGACTACAGTAACTTCTTAAGCAAAAAAAGATGAGTTACAATGTTATGCATTGTGCATTATTTTTTATGAAAACTTTGAAAATGCCTTACAGATTGTATCATTATTTATTATAACTCATATGCCGGTACATAACTATGGACAAAGAGTTTATAAATCTTTGAAAACGATGCCACAATATGACTATAAGTTATACAGAAAAGTTATGCCCCTTGAAATAACTTTTACAGAGTTAGGTCCCCTGAAATATATGAAATTATGATGAAAAATGAAAAATGAAATAATACTGAGTAAGCAGGCGATTTCACACTAACAAAATATCACAGTTGGCAGCTCTGGAATGAAAGGAAGGCGTGTAGAAAATTTCATCTCAATCGGATGGGCCGTTCGCGAGCGCACAAAGGACAGACGGACATACAGACAGACATACAGACAGACAGACGGACGGAGATCCTAATTTATATATAAGATAATAGGTTTAAAAGGCAAGATCGACTTCAGTGCACAGGGTTTATCCCATATCATCATCATGTGCCATGTCGGAAAGCGTGGGCTGTCATGTCTCGCCATCTCACTCGATCACCAGAGTCGTGGATCAGATCAGTGTTCTTGTCTCGACCATACAACGTGGCTAAGCTATCCAGATATTTACTTATCCGCCCTCCTCTTGTTATTTTCCCCTCAATCTTGCCATTTGTTATCAAGTTCTCCAATTTATTTCTTCTCATAACGTGACCAAAAAATGTTGACTGTCTACGTCTTATTTCTCTTATCAGTTCACGATTTTCATTTGTTTCTTATAGGACTTGGTCATTGGTTTTTCTGTCTGTCAATGGTATTTTTTGCATTTTCTTCAGAAACGACATTTCCACAGCCATCAGATGTTTTTCAGCCTGTTTGCTCATTGTCCACGCTTCACATCCATACAAAAGCACAGGTTCTATGTAGCACCCCAACACTCTTTTCTCGTTTTGAATGACATCTTGTTATTGGTCAGTATGTTTTCCATCTTGCATATGGCTACATAAAAAACGTCGCTTAAAAGTCGATAGGGTCGACTTCATTGCACCGGGTTTTATCCCATACGACTCGGTCTTTTTCCGTAGTGCGGAAAGCGTCGCACAAAGCACGAACTCCCTAGCTCTAGCGACGACCCACAGGAGTCTCCGAAATATTTCACTCGTGAACCGATGGAAGCGGCCCGGAATCGAACCCACAACCTTCGGAACCCGAGTCTAACGGCTTGACCACTTCGCCAAGGAGACTCCAAAAGGCTGTCATGTCTCACCATCTAGCTTCACCTTCACAAAAGGCTACCTTCACCTTGGCGATTCTTGTTCTAATCTCTTCAAGACATTTCCCATCACATGTTATGACTGTTTCGAGATAATTGTACCAATTCTCTTGCTTAAGAATATTCCCATTTACTTGTATATTACATTGTGGTATTTCCTTCTTCCTAGTGAAGATCATAATCTGTGTCTTATTACACTTTAATTCTAACCCTATTTGCTCACTGTGCGCAGCAACCGCATCTACTAAATGTTGCAGATCTGCTCATTGTCTGCAATCAATATCATATAATCTGCGTATCTAATGTTATTGATGTTTCTCAATCAAATGTTGATTCCTTCCATATCTTCTACATTTCTGAAAATATTTTCACTGTACGGGGAAAAGAGATCTTAAGACATTACACATCCCTGTCTCACACCATATGGCCCGTTCTCTTTATGTAGGACAGCCTGCAGAAAGTGTCGCACATAGCGCGAACTTCCTAGCTCCAGCGACGATTACCAGGTGTCTCCTGAAAAAAAGTGCACTTACGAACCGAAAGACGTATTCCGGAATCGAACCCACGACCCTCGCAACATGAAGTAAGCGGCGTCACCACTTGGCCACAGAAATTCCCATATAAAAACATATCACAGGCAGAAGAATGATTAGGTAAACCAAAGGCAATGAGATACCTTCCAGGGAATTGAACAACAGACTTCCACACAAGAGGGCGTATTATCACAGACATTCATTCATTCATTCGGTGAGTAGCATGTCCTTTTGCAGAACTTCGCTCCCACAAGAACCTTCTAAAAAACCTCTCGATCATAAGCAAGATCTCTCGCGTCCGATACACCCATCTGGAGATCATCCGCCACATCCTGCACCCATCTTCTCTTTGGCCTTCCCCTTCCTCTCTTCCCAGGCATATACCCCTTCATTATTGTTCTCTCCAAACTTTCATGAAGTTTCAAGTGACCAACATATTTCAATTTTCTTTGTTTTATCGTGTTTAATAGCCAACCTTCTTCAATATTCAGCTCTTGAAGTATGGATGCATTTGTTCTTTTCTTTACCCAAGATATTCTTAGAACCCTTCTATAACATTTATATTCAAAGGCATGAATGTGCTGTTCAGCTTGTTTAGTAAGTGTCCAGGCCTCACAGGCGTATGTTGCAATGAGAAAGATGCATGCTCTTAAACATCTAATTTTTGTAGTTCTGTCTGTCTGATTCCATAATTTATTCAGTTGTTTTAGTCTTTGAAGAGCAATTGATAGTCGTCGTTTAATTTCTTTCATTGTGTCACCGTTGTTGGTAATCAGTGACCCAAGATATTAAAAATTTTCCACCACCTCCAATTTTTCCTCATTAAAATCATTAGACGTAGATAGTCAAAATTTTTTGGGCATGCTATGAGAAGAAATGAAGTGGAGAACTTGGTGACAACTGGCAAGATCGAAGGGAAGAGACCAAGGAGAAGACCGAGAAGCAAATACCTGGATGGCTTGGCCACTTGGCATGGTCGAGACAGGAACACAGAGCTGATCCACGACTCTGGTGATCGAGTGAGATGGCAGAACATGACCGCCCACGCTTACCGGCATGGCACATGATGGATGATGGATGGATGGATAGTGGTTTTATATGTATGCATTATCTTTGTTTTTGCTATGTTAAGATATAAGTATAGGCTAATCACACTACCAATAATTATTATCATTAAAACGTTAGTTGCATATCCTCTACAGGACGTCACAGTCAACCCGAGAACTGTTATTCTGTTTGTAATTTTTTGGCAAGTTTATGTTCAGTAGTTTGTCATCACTTTCTGAAAGACCCGCAAATTTCATAAAAACCAACACAAGGTGGTCTGCTGCCAAATCGCCCGCAGTTGTGTTTCAAACGCGGTATGTGGGATTACGAATTGTGTCAGTAAACCCTTTGCCACAGAGCAAGAAGAATCAGCGATTCTGGTTCGCCATTTTACACAATACCGGGTGTCACAGATCACATCTCTTGTCCTTGTCACTATCCAATTTGGCAAAACTATTCAGAGATGTATCTGTATACTCCCTTTGCCCCTTTCCCACTAAGTTTTCCAGCTGCCAAGGCTGTGCCCGGTTTTCATGGGTTTGAATCCTTATCGGGGTGGAATTTCAACTTTGACCTGGGCTCACTTGCCTTCTTTGTCTTCTTCTATTCCTCCTTTACTCCAGTGAAGTATTTTTTTTTTTGGGGGGGGGGGGGGGGGGGATGTAACGAGTACGCTGTTTCCAAAGCATTTTTTAAGTTGATATTCATTTCCATAAGGTTGTTCGTGATACCATCACTCCATCTTTTATGTGGTCTTCGCTTTTCTCTGCATCCATTATCTTTCTTTAAATGTGGGTCTTTGTGGTAGATTGTATCAGGGCATTCTTGTGAGGTGGCGAAACTATTTCATCCGTTTTTTTTAATGAGCTGCATGACTGGTTTCAGATCTAGTGTTCTAGTAATTTATTCATTCCTAATTCTATCTCTCGCAGTTACTCTGGCAGCTCTACAATGGCATCTCATATCTGTTGTTTTGATTGTATGCTCGTTAGCTGCAATAAGTGTCTATGTGTGACACTGGTTGTGTTTGTCCGTCAAGAATGATGATGACCATTCATTTCATCCAGTGGGGTTGAAAGTATGGAGCCGTGAGTTCTAAGATGGCTGATAAGGCCTATTCTGGCTCGAAATGTTCTTTGACAATGTGGGCAAAGAATCTTGACGTTACAGGAGGAGGATCTCCTGCGAAGGTTTTTTCTTTCAGTCTTCTTTTTTCACATCTCTTGCAGTCCTGTTTGCATCACAAGTGACTATACCCTTGCGTAATAATGTAGGCCAAAATCGTCGTCTACGGCAGGTTGTGTGCGCCAGGCTACGCCTTCCTGTAGACAACTAGCTGCAAAATCCAACCCGATTATGGAGGTCAGCTTGGCTGAATAGATAAGAATTCGCCTGATAGCGAGGGACACTGGTAATAGGGAAAGTTAATCCACACGTAAGCATATGTCCAGTGCACTATCCATTAGTGGCGACTATTAGGAGCAATAACAAGTGTGTGGACTGGGTTTGAGTTTAAAGTGAGTAAACAACACAAACACAAAACATCAAAAATAAAATGGAAAAGTGAATAAAGCCAACCAAGATGACAGGATACTCGTGTCATAGAAGAAGTGCAACTAGAATAAGAAGAATAGGAAGAAAAAGAAGAAGAGGGGGAGGAGGAGGAGGAGGAGGAGGAGGAGGAGGAGGAGGAGGAGGAGGAGGAGGAGAGAGGAAGAAGAAGAAGAAGAAGAAGAAGAAGAAGAAGAAGAAGAAGAAGAAGAAGAAGAAGAAGAAGAAGAAGAAGAAGAAGAAGAAGAAGAAGAAGAAGAAGAAGAAGAAGAAGAAGAAGAAGAAGAAGAAGAAGAAGAAGAAGAAGAAGAAGAAGAAGAAGAAGAGGAGACACAAGCAAACAAAGCAATGTGCTTCGCAAATAACATTTCAATTACCAAATTCGTAATCTTCTTCAGGGTCATCCATGGTCCTAATATCTGCAACAGAGAATGTCTTTAAATTAGTTTACAAAAATTACACGCAGAGCGTACATTAATGTAGGTACTGGGGTAAAAGTGATGCTATACAGGGGGTACATCAATGTGGGTGCTGAAGTCAAAGGTGAAAGTGATGCCATATAGAGCAGAGGTTCCCAAACCACGGCCCGCGAGCCACTTGTGGCCCGCCAGCTGTAAGTAAGTGGCACGTGAGGCCTCGTGGTTTAATATAATATATTTTAATAATAATAAAAAAAATTTAATTTAAACCAAAAATGCACTCGGAGCGCCCCGTCAGCGTGCGATAATTTACTCTGCTCGTGGTTGTTATGCTTAGATATTATCGAATGCGCCTGTTCAGTTCACAACGAAACGTTATGAAGTTTCCCTATATCCCAGCCTTGTCGACCAATCAGAGTGCGCAAGGCGCCATGTTGTCGTCTGTTACAACTGTTTAGCAGAATTAGTAGTATTGTGTTGAAATTATATTTTTTTTTTTGAACCGTTAAAGCCTATAAACAAGAGTATGGAAAATATAATATCAAACAATGGTAAAAAGCGAAAATGTGAAGATGTTGATTGTCGTGAATTCAACGAAGATTGGACTGAGAAATTTGTGTTTATGCCTAGCCGTGGTGGTAAACCAGTTTGCTTAATCTGCGGATTTTGTGTTTCTGTTACAAAATATTTAATCTGGAACGACACTTCACGACCACAGATTTAGACATAAATGCTCAATATCCGATCAATTCAAAGTTAAGAAAAGATTTCATAGAGAAAGTTCTCTGACCAGGCAGTCATTTTCCACCAAGGCTAACGAACAGAGCAAGAGTGCTGTTGTTGCGTCGTACGAAGTCGCTATTTTGTTGGCTCGCAAAAAGAAGCCGTTCACCGATGCAGAAGAAATAAATAAGCCTTCCCTTATAATTACTGCTAGAATGCTTGGCTATAAAAAGTGTGAAACAAAATTTGATCAGATTCCTTTGTCTAATAATATTTTGCCAGGCGAGTTGAAGAATTAGCCAACGATGTTCATCGTTATAAATTTTGTTTTTCATTGGCAGTGGATGGATCCACTGACATTTCTGACACAGCTCAGGAAGCAGTTTTTGTTCGAGCAATAAAGGATAATTTTGAAGTCATTGAAGAACTTCTAGGACTTGAATCAATGCATGCAACTACCAAGGGGATTGATCTGTTTGAAACTCTGAATTGTGAGTAGAGAAAAACAACGTAGAATGGACCACATTGGACAGTGTATGCACCGACGATGCTACGGATTTGACGGGTAAAAAGTAAAAAATATCTAGCATTATTGGAACAGTTTCTTGGAAGAACTATATCAAAATATCATTGTATCATTTACCAAGAAGCTCTGTGTGGAAAGACTGTAAATAAGAAACATGTCATGGATGTTGTTCTGAGATATGTGAACGAAATTCGAAGTAAGGCGCTGAACAGGCTTTTGTTCAGATAATTTCTATCAGACCTGAACGAGGAATACGGTGAGCTACTATTACACTGTGATGTCAGATGGCTATCTAAAGGGAAAGTTCTGTCACGTTTCTGGGAACTAAAAAATAGTGTCTATCTGTTTCTGTCTGGAAAAAAAAATGCATTGCCTACAGAACGGGAATGTCTGCTGAACGATGACTGGCTTAATGAGCTGAGGTGTTTCCATCTTGTGGAAGAAAAGAAATATGACTTGTTACAGTACACAGTAAAAGATGAAAGTCTTCTGGATATCTTTCAGTCGAGATTTTAAGAGTTCATAATAGAGGAGGATAATGTTGCCCTCTTCTTAAATCGGTTCGTATTTCCTGATGCCAAGCTCGGTCAATTACAGTAAAACTTTCAGCACGAAGTAATTTGATTTGAAATGCAATTCTGCACCGAGATGTAATTTCTGGAGCTGCCTGCTTAACCTTCAGCTGATCATATGATTTCACTCTGGCGACTATTGCCAATTTGAACACATGCGTTTATTTGCCCAGAGATGCATTTGTCGTTTTGGTTCGACTTACAGATGCGAGCAGTCATTTTCCGCAATGACCGTTATATATATATATATATATATATATATATATATATATATATATATATATATATATATATATATCTTATATATAAATTAGGATGTGCGTATCTCTGTATGTATGTATGTATGTATGTCCTTTATACGCTCGCGAACGGCCCATCCGATTGAGATGAAATTTTCTACACGCCTTCCTTTCATTCCAGAGATGCCAACTGTCGTAGTTTTTTTTTCTTCTTCCTCCTCCTCCCTCCTCCCTCCTCCCCCTCCCAAAATACGTACGTCCAGGAAATGGTCTTCTACATAGACACTTCTCTCTGAGGTCCGCGATAACATATTAACCTGGTGGGATGGCAATCAATCATCCTACTACCTCCTCCCTCCTCCTCCCTTCTCCCTCTTCCTCCTCCCTCTTCCTCCCTCCGCCTCCTCCCTCCTCCCACTCTCTACTCCTCCTTCCTCCTCCCTCCTCCTTCTCCTCCCTCCTTCTCCCTCTTCCTCCTCCCTCTTCCTCCCTCTTCCTGCTCCCTCCGCCTCCTCCCTCCGCCTACTCTCTCCTCCTCCTCCCTCCTCCTCCCTCTCCCTCCTCCTACTCCCTTCTCCTCCTCCTCCTCCTCCTCTCTCCTCCTCCCTCCTTCTCCCTCTTCCTCCTCCCTCCTCCTCCCCCTCCTCCTCCACCCTACTCCTCCCTCCTCTTCCTAATCCCTCCTCCTCCCTCCTATTCCTCCTGTCTCCTCCTCCCTCCTTCTCCCTCCTCCTTCTACCTCTTCCTCCCTCCTCCTTCTCCCTCCACCTCCTCCCTCCTCCTCTCTCCTCCTCCTCCTCCTCCTCCCTCTCCCTCCTCCCTTCTCATCCTCCCCCACCTACGTTCTCCTCCTCCCTCCTCCCTCCTCCTCCTTCTCCCTCCTCCTCCCCCTCCCTCCTCCCCCTCCTCCTCCTCCTTCACCCTCCTCCCTCCTCCTCCTCCTCCTTCACCATCCTCCCTCCTCCTCCTCCCTCCTCCTCATCCTCCCTCCTCCCCCCTCCTCATCCCTCTTCCTCCTCCTCCTCCCTCCTCCTTCTCCCCTTTCCCCCCTCTTTCTCTTAATCCCTCCTCCTCCCTTCTCCTCCCTCCTATTCATCCCTACTCCTCCTCCTCCCTCCTCCTCCTCTCTCCGCCTATCTCTTCCTCCCTCCTCCTCCCTCCTCTCTCTTCCTCCTCCCTCCTCTCTCTTCCTCCTCCCTCTTCCTCCCTCTTCCTCCTCCTGCTCCCTCCTCCTGCTCCCTCCTCCTCCTCCCTTCTCCTCCCTTCTCCTCCTCCCCCTCCTACCCCTCCCTCCTCCCCCTCATCCGTCTTCCTCCCTCCTCCTTCTTCCTCCCTCCTCCTCCCTCTCCTCCCCCTCCTCCTCCCTCTCCTCCTTATCCCTCCTCCTCCATTCTCCTCCTCCCTCCTCCTCCTCTCTCTACCTCCTCCCTCCTCCTCCCTTCACATTCCTCCTCCTCCCTCTTCCTCCTCATCCCTCCTCCTCCTCTATCCTCCTCCCTCCTCCTCCTCCTCCCTCTACCTCCTCCCTCCTCCTCCCTTCACATTCCTCCTCCTCCCTCTTCCTCCTCCTCCCTCTCATCCTCTTCCCTCCTTCTCCTCCCTCCTCCTTCTCCCTCTTCCTCCTCCCTCTTCCTCCCTCCGCCTCCTCCCTCCTCCCACTCTCTACTCCTCCCTCCTCCTTCTCCTCCCTCCTCCTCCTCCCTCTTCCTCCCTCTTCCTGCTCCCTCCGCCTCCTCCCTCCGCCTACTCTCTCCTCCTCCTCCCTCCTCCTCCCTCTCCCTCCTCCTCCTCCCTCTCCTCCTCCTCCTCCTCCTGCGATCTCCTCCTCCCTCCTTCTCCCTCTTCCTCCTCCCTCCTCCTCCCCCTCCTCCTCCACCCTACTCCTCCCTCCTCTTCCTAATCCCTCCTCCTCCCTCCTATTCCTCCTGTCTCCTCCTCCCTCCTCCTCCCTCCTCTTCCCTCCTCCACCTCCCTCTTCCTCCTCCCTCCTCCATTTACCCAAGACAGACAGACATACAGATAGTCGGGAACGGGATCTTATATGACTACTTATATGATTTAAATGAGATGCTCTCCACCATGGGCTGGGCCGGGTCAGACAGACAGACAGACAGACAGACAGATAGATAGACAGACAGACAGACAGACAGTCGG
The DNA here is from genome assembly GCA_963921405.1 of Cepaea hortensis. Taxonomy (NCBI): domain Eukaryota; kingdom Metazoa; phylum Mollusca; class Gastropoda; order Stylommatophora; family Helicidae; genus Cepaea; species Cepaea hortensis. The sequence continues at coordinate 32,971,332 of OY992891.1, forward strand.
GAACGGGAGCTTATATGACTACTTATATGAATTAAATGAGATGCTCCCCACCAGAGTCTGGGCGAAGCCGGGCCGTGTCAGCTAGTATATATATAAAATAACCATGAATATTATACAGAAGAAGTAGCAATAGAATTAGTAGATGCAGTAGTAGTAGTAGTAGTAGTAGTAGTAGTAGTAGTAGTAGTAGTAGTAGTAGTAGTAGTAGTAGTAGTAGTAGTAGTAGTAGTAGTAGTTGCAGTGATAGTAGCAATAGCAGTATTTGTAGTTGTAGTAGTAGTACTAGCAGCAGCAGTAGCGGTAGTAGTCGTAGTAGTCGTAGTCGTAGTAGTAGTAGTAGTAGTAGTAGTAGTAGTAGTAGTAGTAGTAGTAGTAGTAGTAGTAGTAGTAGTAGTAGTAGTAGTAGTAGTAGTAGTAGTAGTAGTATTTGTTGTTGTTGTTGTTGTTTTGTTGTTGTTGTTGTTGTTGTTGTTGTTGTAGCACATTGTCTGATCTAGACATTTCATGATATCAGTGACCAATGGGAAATATTGAAGAACCCAGGCAGACGGCACTAGCAACTGTCCCACAAATGGATGTCCACCATAGATGACTAAATATATATAAGGGTTTTCGAAAATTAGAAGACATAACAAAAATAACCATGAATATTATACAGAGGACATTAGGAGATTATACAAAGAGGCAAAGAAGCTTGACTTGAGAATAACTGAAAAACAACACAACGCCCAAAATAACAAATTAATGCACACAAAAATTAATGATCTCACTAAGAAAATAATAAACATCAATGAACTGCATAAAAACCAAAGAAGACAAAATTGTAATGGGCAAAGATATGCATGATCAGATTATATGACCTTTACAATGATTCACGTGAATAAAATCCCAACCACCAATCTTAAAGCTGGTGGTACGTAGAGTCACCTTCATTTTCGTTCCGGGACATGCAGGAGTTGAGGGAATGAAATACAGGAAGGCTCCGCTATACGTCGCTTTGGTTTCGCTATAACGTCGTTGTCACAATGGAACATAAATTCACTTTGCGTCGCTACCTTTCGCTATAAATTCGACACCCGTGTTGCTATGCTGCGTTAACGTCGCCATTTTACATTTTGTGCAGTGCGTTTTTCCAGAATTGTATCGTGTAATCACCCATAATTATTAATAAAGCGCACAGTAAGTGCTGATATGTGTCTGGTTGTAAGAGAACCAGGAAAAGTGTTACTCCTGAGATGAAGTTAGATGTGTTACGTCGTTTTGAGGCTGGTGATCGGGATGTTGATATCGGTAAAGTCCATGGTTTTACCTCCAACTACGGTAAAGACAATTCGTGCAGGTGCTGACAAAATCAAAGAGGGTGATAAAAACGTAACCCCTTTGGGTGCTTCAAAGATCACTCGTACCAGAAGTACTCTTATAGAGAAAATGGAAGCACTATTGGTCGTCTGGATTAAAGACCAGAACCAACAAAATATGCCTCTGTGCAAGGTTTCTATCCAAGATAAAGCAGTGTCTCTATGAAGATCTTGCTAAGAAAGCGGGTGAGAGCAGTACTAGAAGTGCTGGTGATAGTTTAGAGCTAGTCGTGGTTTTATAGTGTGTGTGTGTTTTTTTTTTTTGTTTTGTTGCCTCAATAAAAAATTCAATATCTCAGTAACCAACTGAGGGAAAATGATGAGATTTAGCATATAACCTAACAATTATGTCCACCCAACAAAAAAAATTTTGTTCTGGAGATTGTACAGCAGATTTCAATGTTTGTTTATATGCGGTATATATTTTATTGCCCCCGCATTCATTCCATCATTTTAAGAGTATTACCGCTTCAACAAGACACACCCCTGTGGTTTTAAAATTTGTCTGCGCGGTTTTCGCTTTTGGCAGACTGAGGGAATTTATATGGAGTAGTTCAGAGGTGTCGTCAAACTGTGGGTTCTTTCATGAAACGTGATTATATAAATAAACTAGCTGGCTCGGCCCGGCTCCTGGCGGGGATCTATCTATCTATCTATCTATCTATCTATCTATCTATCTATCTATCTATCTATCTATCTATCTATCTATCTATCTATCTATCTATCTATCTATCTATCTATCTATCTATCTATCTATCTATCTATCTATCTATCTATCTATCCATCTATCTATCCATCCATCTATCTATCTGTCTGTCTGTCTGTCTGTCTGTCTGTCTGTCTGTCTGTCCCTCTGTCCGTCCGACCGTCCGTCCGTCCGTCCGCCCGCCCGCCCGCCTGTCCGTCCGCCCGTCCGTCCGTCCGTCCGTCCGTCCATCCATCTATCTATCTATCTATCTGTGTGTCTGTCTGCCTGCCTGCCTGTCTGCCTACGTGCCGGCTGACCCACCCACCCACTCACCCACCCACAGACCGACCGACCGACCTACCGATATCTATCTATCTATCTATCTATCTATCTATCTATCTATCTATCTATCTATCTATCTATCTATCTATCTGTCTGTCTGTCTGTCTGTCTGTCTATCTATCTATCTATCTATCTATCTGTCTGTCTGTCTGCCTGCCTGCCTGCCTGTCTGCGTGCCGGCCGACCCACCCACCCACCCACCCACCCACCGAACGACCGACCCACCCACCGACCAACCCACCGACCCACCGACCGACCCACCGACCGACCGACCTACCGATATCTATCTATCTATCTATCTATCTATCTATCTATCTATCTATCTATCTATCTATCTATCTATCTATCTATCTATCTATCTATCTATCTATCTATCTATCTGTCTGTCTGTCTGTCTGTCTGTCTGTCTGTCTGCCAGCCTGCCTGCCTGTCTGCGTGCCGGCCGACCCACCCACCCACCGACCGACCGACCGACCGACCGACCGACCGACTGACCGACCGACCGACCGTCGACCGATCTACCGATATCTATCTATCTATCTATCTATCTATCTATCTATCTATCTATCTATCTATCTATCTATCTATCTATCTATCTATCTATCTATCTATCTATCTATCTATCTATCTATCTATCTATCTATCTGTCTGTCTGTCTTTCCGCCTTCCTGAATGTCGGCCGGCCGACCCACCCACCCACCGACCCACCGACCGACCCACTGACCGACCGACTCACCCACCCACCTACCTTTCTGCCTACCTACCTACCTACCTACCTACCTACCTACCTACCTACCTACCTTTCTGTCTGTCTGTCTGTCTGTCTGTCTGTCTGTCTGTCTGTCCGCGCTATTAAATATTGATAAACGTTACTGGAAAAAACGTCAGGACCATGTGTTGAAAGAGGAAGAGGACTATTGGAGAAAGGATGGATTGAATTTTATGCAACCGAGAGCAATTATCAACCTACTGGAATCGTCCGACACAGATTAAAGTCTGAGCAGATCGCAGACCTTAATCTACGTACACACTTACTGGGATATTTTGCTCCAACTATTCAGACGAATTGCAGGCTCTAAACATTACAGCATTCAGCATCAGCTGAAGAAACAAGAAGGAAATGAAAAATAAGGTAAGAAATATATTCCTTCTACTTTCCTGTTAATTTACAAATTATTTACCCCGTGCCTCTGTGAATTCTCTGTCTTTACTAATATTACACATTGCACCCCTCTCGGGATTCTCCGTGGTGAAGTGGTCAAGCCGTCTGACTCGGGCTCCGAAGGTTGTATGTTCGATTCCGGGCCGCGTCCTTCATTTCACGAGTGCATTTTTTCGGAGACTCCCGAGGGTCGTCGCTGGAGCTACGGAGTTCGTGTTTTGTGCGACGCTTTCCGCGCTGCGGAAAGAAACTGAGCCATATGGGATAAAGACCCGGTGCAATGCAGCCGACCCTGTCGAATTTAAGCTACTTCTTTCATTGCACCCACTCCCATACGAATCCGGATACGCCTTTACGTGTCATCAGAATTGGCAGGTCTCACATTACCGTAAAAATAACTTTGTTAGCGAGAAATCACTAGTTGTTGGGCAACACATCAAAGGAATGTCACCGCTTTCAATGATTTAAGTTGTTTTTGGACCTATCAAAGACATATTCCTTGGGTGGGGGTAAATATAAGACGGCTGGAAAAATTTCATAACGATGCAACAGACAGTTTTCAAAATAATTGATCGTGAATGAAGGCAAACAAATGTGGACATACTATAATGCCTCTACGTCCCAATAATTCTACCACTCGCCCTCCAGCCCACCTTCTATTTCGCCAATAAATATCAACAACCATCAAAATAAACATTACATATTTCATTTAATTATATGAGAAATAATGTTTCGCTATACGTTGTTTCACTTAATGTACCCTCTATATCAGTGGTTACCAAGCTTTTCAAGCAGAGGGCCATATTTTCGGTAGTTAAGCGGGCCACAACGTTATAAAATTATTAAAGTCGTGCAATATCATTCCTACCTTTCTTAACGTTCGTCAACAAAATTCTAAAACTTTAAAGGCAGTCAGTGTCAGTACTACACTGCGGTCATTTTTTTTTTTTTTTTTGGTTTAAAATCAAAAGTTCATTTAACAATAAATTTTTAATCAGTTTTGCAAATCGCTATTAATGTAATTAACATCTGATGGGAGATGCCTTGAAGAGATTAGAACAAGAATCGCCATGGCAAAAGTAAGCAATATGAAAAACATACTGACCAATAAAAAGATGTCAATTGAAACGAGAAAAAGAGTGTTGAGATGCTACATAGAACCTGTACTTTTATATGGATGTGAAGCTTGGACAATGAGCAGCCAGGCTGAAATACATCTGATGGCTGTAGAAATGTGGTTTCTGAGGAAAATGCAAAGAATACCATGGACAGCCAGAAAGACCAATGAACAAGTCCTTCAAGAAACAAATGAAGATCGCAAACTGATCAGAGACATTAGACGTAGACAGTCACAATTTTTTGGGCATGTTATGAGAAGAAATGATTTGGAGAACTTGGTGACAACTGGTAAGATCGAGGGGAACAGACCAAGGGGAAGACCTAGAAACAAGTATCTGGATGGCTTGGCCTTGTGGCATGGTCGAGACAGAAACACGGAACTGATCCACGACTCTGTTGATCGAGTGAGATGGCAGAACATGACCGCCCACGCTTACCGGCATGGCACATGATGGATGGATGGATTAATGTAATTAATTTACAATTGTAACTGTTCGTCATAACCAGTTACTTACGTTCAGATGCCAGTTAATCATTTGTCTGGGCACAAATCTGTCGTGGGCAAAGTCATAAGCAAAAGTGACTTATGAGAGTATGGAGCAGGTCGCTCAGAAAGTTGTGGCGTGCTGATGAGCGTAATCTAGCCTAGGAATCAACATACAGCTGAAAGATGCTGGTGTTGACCGCAATATCCTGAAACAGGATGGAAACGCGGGAAAAAAAATAAATAAATATATATATATATATATATATATATATATATATATATATACTACTACTACTACTACTACTACTACTACTACTACTACTACTACGACTACTACTACGACTACTACCGCTACTGCTGCTGCTAGTACTACTACTACAACTACAAATACTGCTATTGCTACTATCACTGCAACTACTACTACTACTACTACTACTACTACTACTACTACTACTACTACTACTACTACTACTACTACTACTACTACGACTACTACTACTACGACTACTACCGCTACTGCTGCTGCTAGTACTACTACTACAACTACAAATACTGCTATTGCTACTATCACTGCAACTACTACTACTACTACTACTACTACTACTACTACTACTACTACTACTACTACTACTACTACTACTACTACTACTACTACTACTACTACTACTACTACTACTACTACTACTACTACTACTACTACTACTACTACTACTGCATCTACTAATTCTATTGCTACTTCTTCTGCCACTGATACTACCACTGCTGCAACCACTGCTTTTACTACTACTACCACTACTACTACTACCACCACCATCACCATAACCACAACCACCACCACCTCTACTACTACTACTACTACTACTACTACTACTACTACTACTACTACTGCTACTACTACTACTATTACTACTACTACTACTACTACTACTACTACTACTACTACTACTACTACTACTACTACTACTACTACTACTACTACTACTACTACTACGACTACTTCTTCTACTACCACCCCCACTACCATCCTCATCACATCACCACTACTACTATTATTATTATTATTACTACCACCACCACCACTACTACTACATACTACCACCACCATTACGACCACCACCACTACTACTACTTCTACTACAGCTACGACTACTACTACCGCTAAAAGCATTGCCACCACTACTACTACCACAACTACTACTACTACTACTACTACTACTACTACTACTACTACTACTACTACTACTACTACTACTACTACTACTACTACTTGTACGACGACAACAACAAGAACAAGAACAACTAATACTACTACTACTACTACTACTACTACAACTACTACTACTACTACTACTACTACTACCACTACTGCTACCACTACTATTACTACTACTACTATTAAGACTACTACTACTACTACTACTACTACTACTACTACTGCTTCTGCTGCTGCTACTGCTGCTTCCACTACTACTACTACTACTACTACTACTACTACTACTACTACTACTACTACTACTACTACTACTACTTCTGCTGCTGCTACTGCTGCTTCCACTACTACCACTACTACTACTACTACTACTACTACTACTACTACTACTACTACTCTTACTACTACTTCTACTACTACTACTACTACTACTACTACTACTACTACTACTACTACTACTACTACTACTACTACTACTACTACTACTACTACTATAGTACGTTTTTTTTTGCCCCATTATAAACATCCATATCTCAGTAACCAACTGAGGGAAAATTATGAGATTTAGTATAGTTAGTTAGTTAGTTAGTCGACAGATCATCCTCATTGCACATCGAACCATTCAGTCCATAAGTGCTCGGATCCCCTCCTCAGCAAATCCCGCAATGTGTAGCGGCTAACGACGCCAGTTCTGTGTTGGTTTATCAATCTTCTTTGGCTTCCTGCGTAGTGTTCTTGTTTGGCCACCCCTCTTTTAATTTGCTGCTCTCGCAGTCTGGCCATTGTTGTAGATTCACAGTCATCACTTGGTTCTCGCAAAAGTCTTACTTCTCGTAGAGCATTCAGAATGTCGGCCTGGTCCATGGCGCGTCCGCCCTCCACCGTAGCCTCACCTGCGAGCTTGTCAGCCAGCTCATTTCCTTGTACTCCCGCATGCCCTGGCACGAAGATGAAACTAATCTTTGCCAGTCGAGACCGCTCCAGAGACAGCAACCATTCTCTTCGGATCGACCCCTCCTCTATCCTCTTGATCATGTTCATTGAGTCGCTAAGGAAACAAGCCCTAGTGAATGTCTGTGTCTCGAGCCATGTTATTGCTTTACTTACTGCCATGACTTCCATGGTCAGGCTACTTGTGGTTTCAGTGAAAGCACCAGAGTCCTCCTTCACAATTCTCCCTCCGGCCCGAGCTGTAAAGGCCCATGAGCTTCTCACATGTCGGACGACCGACCCATCTGTGTAGATGACCGCGTCACCGTCTAGCGAATTCTCGAAAATCAACGCTTGTACTTCAGCCTCATCAGCAGCCGGATTTTCTTGTCTGCATTTTCTATCTAGTTGGATGCAAACTGAAAAGGATGTGCAGAAGTCTGTTGGCACTTGCACCCACTCCTCGCCAGGTTCTAAGTCCTCAAGTGAACACACCTGTTGAAGAATGTCTTCGGCTTGACCCATCCACGACCGTCCTTTTTTTAACCTGCTGCCCTTCACCTTCCTAATTTCACTATGCAGTGGATGTTGTGTGTTTGCGTTAATTCTGAGGTAGGCGCGTGCCCTGCAACCTTGTATTCTCTCTTCAATGGTTGGAAAATCAAGAAGGTAGCGCATCGCCCTGCATGCTGTATCTCTTGTACATCCAAGAATAATGCGCATAGCTTCATTCTGTATCCTTTCCATTCTTTCTATCTGCTTATGGCTGAGAGTCAGGATTGCCATTGCATACTCCAAAACAGACATGACCAGCCCCTCGTACAGAAGACATAGATGGCGCTGCTCACAGTTTACTGCCGCCATCACCCGCATGGCAGCCAAACCCCGCTTGGCCTTTGTTATCACCTGGTCTATGTGCACATTATAAGTAAGGCTTCGATCAAATCGTATCCCCAGGTAATTCATTGCCTGCGTTCTTTCCACCGTCTCTGAACACAGCATTACAGTTGGTGTTGGAGTGTTGACAATATGATTATTCAACGAGAACCAAGTCACTGTTGCCTTTGTTGGGTTGACCATTGCCCCAGCTTCATCACACCAAGTACTTATGCGATTGAGTTCGGTTTGTAGTTCCACAGCAACCTCCTCTCTATCCTTACCCTGACGACACACTAAAACATCATCGGCATATGACAATGTCCTGCCAGGTCCAGTGATCTGCTCACTGGTGATTCTCACTGTGTAGGCGTTGAACAGTACCGGAGATAATGGTGATCCCTGTGGTAGGCCAGGATATATTGTTGTTGGTTCCGAAGTCCAAGTGCCACATCTAAAAACTACTTTCCGTTGGAAGAGGGCTGCAGCGATCCAACTAAGGAGGAATGGACTTACGTTTAGTTCGAGAAGCTGAAACATTAAAAAATCCAGTGGTACTCTGTTGTATGCGTCCTCAAGATCAATCGCTGCAGCAACGGTTTCAATGCCTGAGTGGAAACCTTCATAGACATCCTGGGCAAAGACTGCGGCATTGGTCCAGGTTTCTCTTTTTGGAAGGTACCCACTCAGTATGGGTGGGAAAACACCTTGCCTCTCTAGTTGGCTTGATATTTTCCTGGCAATTACCTTCTCCAGCAGCTTGCCTATTGTATTCTGCATGGTTATAATTCGATATCCCTGAATTTTTTTGTGGTCTTTGTCAGGCTTCGGCAAGGGAATCAGATAGCTGTGTAACCACTCCTCCTTGATGCTAGCACTCCCTATACTGTTGTTGTACATGTCTGCTAGTTTCTCTAGCTCATTGTCGGTACACCTATTTATGTCGTCGTATCTTATGCCATCAGGACCTGGAGCACTGTTTTTTTATCGTCGAAGCACAGCCTTGATTTCTTTCACTGTCACTGTGTCTTCATCCGAAGTGTTCTGGGACGTGCATCTGTCTGAGGTGATCTCCTTGGCCAGATTTCGGCCTCCCATGTCTGTCTGGTTGCTCTGCTCAAGGTAGCGTTCAAAGAGGGCTTTGCCCTTGTCCTCATCAGTCCTCTGCCAGATGAGGTCAGCACCTTGGAAGTCAGAAATGCTCTTATTCTTGACTACACCACTCATGCTTTTATGTAGTCGCGAGAACAATTTCAGTGACTTGTCTGTGCTTACTCTTTGACACACCTCTGCCCATTTTTCGCTTTTAACAACCTTGACCAGTTTTTTGAAGTAGCTTACTTTTGTGTGCATCTCTCTTTCTAAGTGCAAGCAAGGACTAGGATGACCAGCTCTGTTCTTCTTGGCGTTTTGCTATCTCCTTACAGCACTACGCTTATCCACCCAAGCCTTCTCCACCTCGAAACTCCACCACGGTGGCTGCTCCCAGCTTTTTTCCTGCTCTGAAACGTTCTGCGCTTGTCACGTCTTATTTTACTCACTACATCTTGCCCTGTACTGTCATATTGGAACGTCTTTACCTTTAGCTTGTGCTGCCTGGTTCTGCCTTTTTCCACCAATATGCTGCAAGGGTGGTGGTCGCTGCCATGGTGTCCTAGGACACCCCATCTACACACTGTAGTGAGTGAAGGTGAAACTAGCGCCAGATCAATAGCACTGTCCTCATCGCCCGGACGGCTTGCTGTCCTGGTGACACAGCCACTGTTGATACAAACCAGGTCGATGGTTTCCAGTGCAGTCTCGAGCTCCTCCCCCTGTGTATTGGAGGAAGTGTTTCCCCATGATCTGCCTTTAGCGTTGAAGTCACCACAGAAAATAACATTTCTCTCGTGGCCTAATATGCCACTTAAGCACTGCCACTTCTGGGCGTCCACACTGGCATTGCGGGCATAAACATTAACCAACACGAATGGTATACTGGAATGAACTCTCAACGCCTGTATTTGTATATCGTCACTGTCCCAACTGGACATGTCTAGCTCTGACGCCACCATGCTGTCGCGAACGAGAATCGCCATTCCCAGATGTCGCCTGTTGTAGAAACATTTGAAGCCGGCAATTTGGAGTAGCTGATCGCCCAGTCTCGTCTCCTGGAGTGCTACAATGTCCTTCCTGTAAACTAGGGTTTCTAAAATAGAGTCCCGTTGTTTTACACTGGCACAGTTCCAATATAGAATACGGATATTCCTGAGTCCTAGACGGTGACACTTGAGTCTAAAACGCCTCAAACCACCACGCTTACCTTGCTTCTTTCTCCCTGCGCGGCTACCACGCCGCTTCGGTATATTGACTGCTGACCGCACGAAGAACACACGTTGTTCCGCCATGTTGAAAAAACGTAAACACAGACTGAGAAAACAAACACGCTGCTGAAAATTCACTCAAGGATGGCTTCGCTCGATGCACGAACTCCGTAGCACCCGCGCAGATCTTGAGTAGAAACTCCTGGTTTTACATCCTGGCACACCAATTACACGCAAGAGATGAATAAATCCATCCCCTACGCGAAAAAGTTAACGAACACCGATTTAGTATATAACCTTATCAGCATGTCCGGGACGCAGAGGTGTTTCCAAGGCACCAGGGCCGGGTTATATACTGGCCAAGACCTATTGACGCGTCCTCGTCGAGCGTCCTGGGCAACAGGCCCTTCGGGGTCCTGGCTAAGGTCAGTAGGATCGCCGATTCCTCCGAAGTCGGAGAGTGTCTGCCTGTACGGCGAGGAACCACCAGTCTGCACACCAATAAGCCAGACATGGGACAACGGATACTCACGCCAAACTCAGGTCCTGTATGACATCACGCTGATGTTGGACAACAGGATGCCTTCATCCGACATACAGGACTTCGCGTTGGAGCTCAAGCCAACGAACACAAGCAAGCAAGCAAGCAAGCATCATCATGTCCACCCAACAAAAAAAATTTTGTTCTGGAGATTTTACAGCAGATTTCAAAGTTTGTTTATATGCGGTGTATAAATTACGGGACTGAAAAAAAATTCATAATTTTTAATGTATTACAGCGTAGCCAGACAATCAGCACTCAATGTTGAACATTGTACGTTTTTTCACGGGATTGGCCTTATGCCAACTGCCCGCGTTGTTTAAAATAGGACTGTTCATTCAGAGGTTTCTCAAAATGTGGGTAATTTCATGAAACCTGATTAATATGTTTTTTTTTTTGGTTTGTTTTTTTAAAATCTTACTACTTATCGCTAACATTGAAATGTGTGAATATTTTTCAATGGGACTGAATGCGAAATTATACACTTCAAAGAATCGCAATGAAGTTGTACACATATTTTTGTCAAGGAGCTGATCGCAGGAAACTGCTTTATACTATTACAAATTCCGAAAAAAAGACAAATGCATGCATTGGGTTTGAGTAAACGGTCATTTCGTCGACAGCTTTGACAAAGATGTCATAAGGCGAGCTTTTATAAATATGCTTTAAAAAGTCGCTTGATATACGACAGGGTCGACTTCATTGCACCGGGTTCTATCCCATATGGCTCGGTCTCTTTCCGCAGCGCGGAAAGCATCGCACAAAGCACGAACTCCGCAGCTCTAGCGACGACCCACAGAAGTCTCCCAAAAATTTAACTCGTGAACCGAAGAATGCGGCCCGGAATCGAACCCACGACCTTTGGAGCCCGAGTCAAAAGGCTTGACTACTTCGCCACGGAGACTCCTAAAATTATAAAAATTTTGGATTTTATATCCAGGATTATCCAGCATTATAAAAATGCTGGATGCCAAAGAAACATTGACTGTAAGAAAACTTAGGTTTGGTTCAGAAAGAACATAGAGCTATCCAAAACAACTTTGTGGAAAATTATAAGGACATTATCTTCACTATTTGAAAGTACAAGCTCGGTAGAAATAATCTTTGCGAGCAACCGCATTTAGGAGCCACGAGAAGCAGATACCTACGTGACATAAGGGAAATGCGCAAAGAAAAGTATGGCATAGTGTGTTTGGATGAAATGTGGATCAATGCGCACCACACAAGTGATAAGGAATGACAATCATTGGATGGATAGATAAAGCGATATGTGCCCAGTAGTATAGGACAACTTTTAATCATGGCCCGTGCTGATAATACGCATAATGGCTTACAACAGAATGCTTGGCTCGTGTTCGTATCAAAGCATACAGACAATAGGGATTATCATAATAAGATGAATGGTAATGTATTTAGAGATTGGCTCGAGAATACTGTGCTTCCATCCCTAGATAGACCGTCTTGTCCAATTATGGACAATGCATGATATCAATGTTGTTGCCCAAGAAGACAAAATACCTACAGCATCGAGCACGAAGGGAGCAATAAAGATATGACTCCGAATGGAAAACATACCATTTCCAGAAACGTATTTCTAGCTAGAACTGTTGTCCCTAGTAAAACAGACGCCAAAAAGCAAGAAATATCAAATCGACAAGTTGATAGAAGAGCATCGTCATGGGTGCTTCCGCCGTACCATTCTCATTTTAACCCAATAGAACTTGTGTGGGTTAAAAATAAAGGACAGGTGGCAGCTGACAATACTATATTCAAATTGTCTGACGTCAGGATACTAATCCAGTCCGCGCTATTAAATATTGATAAAAGTTACTGGAAAAATGTGAGGACCATGTGTTGAAAGAGGAAGAGGATTATTGGAGAAAGGATGGATTAAATTTTATGCAACCGAGAGCAGCCATCAACCAACTGGAATCGTCCGACACAGATTAAGGTCTGAGCAGATCGCAAACCTTAATCCACGTGCACACCAACTGGGATATTTTGCTATAAATATTCAGAAGGATTGCAGGCCCTAAACATTACAGCATCAGCATAATGTCAATGGCAACAGTTTGTATTCCACAGTGATGAATTTTCAATTCCTCAACCCCTCAGCAGTGACAAACAACTGTATTGAAAAAAAAAAAACGAAAAAAATAAAATAAAAAACAAAATAAAAACAAAACAGACACACACACTAAACGCATTGAATACCAACAGAAGAGTAATATTGCGGTGGAAACTGACATATTGTGGCATAACAAGAAACGTGAGAGCAAACACGTTGTCAAATTAGGGGACTGTCAGAAGTCGGATTGCCCCACCGGCTAGATGAAAATATTATTCACTGGCGAGCAACCCTAAATAGTCAGAAACTGACTAGGGACAAAATCTATATGGCTGAACTACAGATTAAGCCCTGAATATCCAACGTACAGCTCCAAGTGGCTCGTTACAAAATTGAAATGAACTGTGCTGAATATTCGCCAAGGAATAGAAAGAGAAGGTTAGCTAGGATAGATTTTTAAGTCTGAATTAAAGTTTAAGGACAACTATCCTAGTACAGGTTTTTCTCCCTGACTGCTCCTTTCCTTGGTGTGTAAGTGAACCCCCACCAATGTACACACACAACACGTATGCACAATTGGAATTAAAATATAACGAGAGAACTATGAGTTACAATACAACAACATTTATTTGCTAATCATAACAATAGACATAGGATGATTGTCAATATGAGGATGATGAAATCATATACACATTGATATTGATGACAAACATTACGTAACTTTACTTGTTACTCGATCTATCTGGATCTGTGGTCCAGATCCCCACTCTCCAGTAGACAAAAAAAAAAAAAAGAGAACAGCTTGCCGGTATTCTGACGTCTGCCAGTCCTGGCTCTCCCTAGTCATAACTCGTTCTTGAGATCTATAACATAGGTTCTCCTTGTGAGAGCTTGAAAGAAAGTCAAGAATGTGTTATATCAGTTCTACATCAGCGCAATCCTAATTCAAACATATCATAACACAAACACATACAATGACCAGTCTGGCCAAGTTTTATCTTTCAGCTCTACTGCGTTCACCATCCTCCTTCTCCCTACTGTCTTTAGTCTGGGACGGGCTTTTCAATTGTCTCACACGCCTGTAATGATTACATTTCTGCCGCCCCATGTCCATGTCGCTAATACAGAAATTCTGTGTCGTACAGCCGCTCCGTCCAATGTTAGTTTAGCAGCTCACAGGGTCGGTAAGGGTATTATAACAATGCCTGATCATCCGGGCTTGCAAGCCGTGACCAGTAGCTGTGCCAGGTTTCCATGCATTACCGTGGACGCACGCCCACAATACACTGAGAAAGTTTAGCACCATATACCAATTGTGGGTAATGTCTGTACCATTACATCTCTGCTTCCAACAGAATCATTGGCCAATGTGCCAATGCGCAGACAATAGCATAACACATCATATTGGTAGGTTTGCATATGACAAATCAATATATCAAACATCCAATACACATAAACATATTGATTAAACTAGACATATTATGATACTTTAACATCCTAGAATAATGCACTAGTTAGTTTATGAAATTACACATACATACATCCAACATATCCGTAAACATTATATTACTTCAAGATGGACATCTAATGATACTCAACATAATAGCATCCGGCATTATTAATGAGTACTAATATAGTATAGCTACAAAATGAGATATACAACAAGTCTAATTGAAGTTACCACACAGACCAGCTATATTTGCTGAGCTGCCCGGTTTAATCACCTGCTGTTGTAAGAATTAAATAAATAGTCAGTTGACTATATTCTGTACAACAAATGCACACACCAAAAAGCAACTAGGATAGTGTCCAAAGAAATGACAAGCATCTACCAAGACACCTCAAGTATATCTAGACAATGATATTTATTGAAATAACCTATGTCCGATATAGACTGACTAGTTACTAAGAAATAATTCTCCTAGTTAAATCTAGCAACATAAGAATCATACATATGACTACCAAACATTGAGCTGGCTGCCTACCTGTTCTGAAGTCAAACTTAATCTAACATAAAACAGGCTAGGGACCCTTATTTAAGCTGAGTCAAGCAGACCATATTATCTCCTTGGCATTCCCATCATAAATTCTTCTTATCTCCACCGGACGGTAATTGCAATTAACTCCAAGTCTGCCCAGTCATAAAAATTCTTTCTGCAGGCACACTAGCCTTCACACCTGTGGGTCTGACCATTATTAGCCCACTGAGTCTTATCAGTGATTTCACACCTTGCACCTCTAGTCTCTACCCGATGGGGTCATCCATCGCGGTTGGGCGATTTCCTAGCTATTCTTATCAGGTGTCATGTCAAGGGAACAATTAGGTTCTCATGGTCAACAGCCAGTTTACAACTCTGTTGGTAATCCAGGTTTGCTTGCGTCATGCCTGGTTGGTTTTAATTACTATTCAGTCCCCTGAGTCTGCCCTCCCGTCTGGCTGGATTGATAAGACTGTGAAACTGATCTGGGGGTGACCGGTACTGGTGTCAAATTAACTTCCCAAATAGAAAGCCATTCCTGGTGGTTGTTTACTTGCAGGTTTTGCAAGCTTACGTCAAGACAGTATAGCCTTGAATATAGAGAAAACAGTTTTGTTCGTCTGTTGATCCTCTACATGGCCCATCAACAGTGAACCGAAAATTGTTCTGGGAAGTAAAGGCTGCCAATTCGTGACAGGGACAACACACGTGCATACGAATTAATCTATAAACTTCAATGAAAAGAGGACCAACAGCTTGGTCGTTAAGAAGAAAGCCCACTACAGAAATACTGACAACTATTTTCAAAGTGCAAATTAGGTAATCATGTTCCGTCTCTGAACGGTAAACAGCAGAGTAGACAATCTTTCACGAAGACTCAAAGCTGGTCTGTCACCCATGTGTACGTGTGAACAAACTGCACAGACAGCTGAACAGATCCTTAAAAATGGAAACATGATGTCTAAATTGCGGTATAATTTCTGGTCACTCCATACGCACATTAACGCACAGCTATTTGGAAGCTTTCACGAACTCAATATAAAAAGCTAACACGAATACTTGTGTACACATTATTAACCAGCAGCTGAAGAAACAAGAAGGAAATGAAAAATGAGGTAAGAAATATATTCCTTCTACTTTCCTGTCAATTTACAAATTATTTACCCCATGCCTCTGTAAATTCTGACTTTACTAATATTACACATTTTACCCCTCCCGGGATTCTCCGTGGTGAAGTGGTCAAGCCGTCTGACTCGGGCTCCGAAGGTTGTATGTTCGATTCCGGGCCGCGTCTTTCATTTCACGAGTGAATTTTTTCGGAGACTCCCGAGGGTCGTCGCTGGAGCTACGGAGTTCGCGCTTTGTGCGACGTTTTCCACACTGCGGAAAGAAACTGAGCCATATGAATAAAAAACCCGGTGCAATGTAGCCGACCTTGTCGATTTTAATCACCTTCTTTCATTGCACCCACTCCCATACGAATCCGGATACGCCTTGTGTGTCATCTGAATTGGTGGGGCTTTCATTACTGTAAACATAAATTTGTTAGCGAGAAATCACTAGTTTTTCAGCAAAACATCAAAGAAATGTCGCCGCTTTCGATGATTTAAGTAGTAAGAAAGTAAATCTTTATTTTCCAAGGGTTAAGAATTGGGCACGCAGGCCCGTCTGATATTCTGCCCTTCTTCTCTATTTCCTCTCATACTTTCTTTCATTCAACATCTCTTATGAAGCAATTATTTGACAACAAAAGAACAATAGCATTAAAACGCATGAAAAATAATCAATAATACATGCCTCGTTGAGGCAAAGTTTAATATTGACATCATGAATACCCAAGGTGGGTGTAACGTGCCATATATATGGGAATGTTAATTTTTTTTTTTTTTTTTTTGCTAGTTATCGTTCGAGATAATTTACCATTATTATTGTCTTTTTTTGCTGTTTATTTTTTTTTTTTTTTAAGGGGGCATGTAGTCTGTCCTGAGGTAGTGTTCAAACAGGTTGCGACTGTATGTATAATGATTGGTGGTGTCTTTGATTTCTTGTGGAAGATTGATCCACAACTGAGTGGCAGAGTATGCTAAGCTTGTTTTAAATAAGTCTATCCTAGGTTTAGGGACATGGAGTATATTTAGTCGTTCGCTATTTCATGCATTATATTTAAACAATGGCCAAAGGTAGCTTGGGGCATTTTGAAATAGGATTTTGTGAATTAGTTTAGCCTTATTAAAAAGTAGGCGTTTGTGGAGTGGCAGTAACTGAAGACTTTCATGTAGGTTAGAATTGTATGTAAGCTTATCACCATTGATTAGACGCATTGCCCTTTTATGGAGTGAATAAAGGCGTTTTATTATTGATTTGGAGCATCCATCCCAGATTGTTGAGCAATAATCTATATGTGTTTGTATGTGGGAAGTATAGAATATCTTTCTTGTGTTTTCGTCGAGGAAATTTTTAATTATGGCAAATTGGTATACTTTTTGGCTATTTGTTTAACTTGAGCATGAACATGGGAATTGAAGGATAGAATTTGATCTATGATAAGACCCAGTGCCTTGTGCTCGGTTACACTTTCTATAGGCGTGCTACCAATGTGCAGCTGAAGAGGTCTCTGCGAGTTTAGAGTGTGAAGTCTTTGCCTGGTTCCTATTAACATAGATTTAGTTTTAGAAATGTTAATTTGCATGCGGTTTGCATGACTCCAGTTAACTACACTATTTATTTCCTGTTGCAAGGATAATTCTAGCACATTACGATCAACAGCGTTTGTATATACTGTGCAGTCGTCTGCAAATAAATCGCAGGAGGATGACAGATATAAGGGAAGATCATTTATATAAATAGCAAACAACAAAGGGCCAAAAATAGACCCCTGTGGTACTCCAATATTACTGGTAATGGCTCGGGATAACGATTTATTGAGTGATACGACTTGTTTTCTGTCTAATAAGAATGAGTTTATTAATGTCACTATATTAAAACTTACTTTCATTGTTTCTAGTTTTTTAATTAGGATAGTATGATCTATCATATCGAATACTTTTTTAAAGTCTATAAATATCGTTCCACATACAATATTGTTGTTAATATTTTGATGCCAGTTTTCTATCATGTTTGTTAGGGCGTATGACAGGAATATTTTGGCCGAAATCCTGACTGACTGTCAGCTATTAGTTTGTGGCGAACTAAGTGCTCTAGTGTTGGTTTGTGGATGTGCTTTTCTAGCGGTTTGGATAGTGAGGATAATATGGAAATTGACCTATAATTACTCATGATACAATCGTCTAATGAACCAGCTTTTAAATGAGGATACACTTTTGCGATTTTAAAGGCTGATGGGAAGTGACATTTGGTGAGACATTGATTGTATATAAAAGTTAGTGACTCGCAGTTCGCCGGTGCAGCATAGCGAAATATCCGATTACTGATTCCATCTAGTCCTGATGAGTTATTGTTTTTTAGGTTACGGAGATGCGTAAATACTTCAGTGGTCGTCATTAGCGATATGTTTGTGGGAGCGTCTCCATAGCATTTGCTCTCACAGAATGATGATAATAAAGATATGTCATAAGGCACATCTGGTAGTGCAGCCTTCAGTTGGTTTATGTCGGACTGAAAGGAATTACTGAATTGATCACATGTAACCTGATTTAATTGTAACGATTGCGATGATTTGTGTTTGTTTGTCAAGGTATTAATTGCTTTCCATATATCTTTAATGTTGGTTTTATCTATTATTAAGTTCTTAAAATAGTTTTTCTTTTCCTTTCGAATAACATATTTAACTTTGTTTCTCAGACTACGGTATATAGTTAGAACTCTATTTTTATGTGCCCTGTCCCGGTCTCCCATAAGTTCAACTACCTCCTGTGTGATCCACAGGGGCGTATTGTGATGTTTAACACGAACGCCCTTAAATGGAACATGCTTATCAAATACATTTAGAAAGGTCTTCAACCAGTGGTCCAGAGCATCATCTGGGTCAGGAAGCTGGTAAACATAGTCCAGAGATGAGTTGAGCAAGTCTTGTAAAAAGGCATCTTGATTGAAGTTTTTATAATTTCTATATTTTGCACTTATATGTTTGTGTTTCGGAGTTTTGGTACCTCTTTTCGACCACGTGCAACATACTGGGTAGTGATCGCTCATTGCATTGATAGGTACAGTACATTCTGTGATGATTTCAGCACACGTTGTATAGATATGATCTATAAATGTTGCAGATGATTGTGTTATTCTAGTGGCTTGTTTGACTAACTGTTGGAAGTTATATGACTCTATTATGTTTTCCCATGTTTTGTTTGATTTGTTAGTGTCTATGTTGAAGTCGCCTAGAAGTATTATCTCTGTTGCACTACTAAAGACTACATCATAGTGGTGAATTTTTCATACCAGGTATTTCCTGCATTGGGGTTTCGATAAAGATAGCCAACTACTAGGGGTATGCGATCTTGAAGCTTAACCTCAAGCCATACACACTCAATCTCACAGGTTTCAAAATCTAGCCTACTGGGGGCGTGGGGGGGGGGGGCGTTAAGCGAGTTAGAAATATAAACTGCAATACCCGTCTATTGTTTCTTTCTGATAGGGATCTCTTTTAATGGTTTTAAAGCCTCTGATAGAGATGTATTCATCTGAGATGTTACTATTTAATCGACTTTCACTAATGCCGAACAAGTGAAAATTTTGATTAAGTATAAGTGCTAGTTCAGGCAGCTTCCCTAACAGATGGAAGATATTTAAGTGCCCGATTCTGAGCCCATTATTACTGAGCCAGTGTTTGTACTTATTAGACATTGTAACAATGCGTAGTCATGAATTATTTTAAACACAAAAATGTATACAACTTACATCCCTTATAACAATACACACTCTAAAGTACAGAGAAACAATAATATCTCTGTCAATATACACGCACGCTCGTTCACACACACACACACACACACACACACACACACACACACACACAAATACGTATACAGATCTGTAAGGATGAGCGGTGAAGACCCCTCACTCACAGAATAAACACAATAAGAAGTAATTTAAAAGATATCCAACTAAGTACGTCTGTGACGTCAATGCGAGTCAATATTTATAGTCAGTAAATCTAATACGTTGCTATAGAAAGCAATAACCAAGCATGCACATAAACGTTCTAGGAGAGGCTCTTTCTTGTAGCGAGATCCGGTGTTGCTTTGTGCTGAATTGCTAATAAATACCAGGCTGTGTTGGTCCTTGGTACAGCGACATCATAAATGCCTGGCGAAGTGAAGCTGGGCTGAAACGTGTGAGGTATAACAACTCTGGGTTACAATGGAATGGATACTGTTGATTTGTCACGGGTGTGTAACGACCTCCAACTACAGGCTCTGTTTCGTGGCTAAGAGGAGGCTTTGGTGGCACATTGTTTTTACTGCTAGATTGTTCCTTGCTGTGGAGAAGAGGGAACGTATCTTCATAATTATCCCCCTCCTGTGTGAAAGAGGGCATATTGTATGGATTTGGTGTGGTGGAAATGTTCCGTCTGGCTTGGATGTCAGGTTCCGTGGTTTTGAGTGGTCTGCGCTCTTCTAGCCTATTTGTACTTGATGTGGCGGGAGTAGGTCGTCTGGTTTTAGCTTGAGATGGAGTAGCTAGAAGTGTCCTACGCGATCCAGTATTGGATGTAGCTTGTGTCCGTTCTGGATATTTGATATTTTTGGCGAGCAAGCTGGTGCCCAATGTAGATAAATGTACTTGATCCTTATAAAGTCGCTTTTTAGGTGCTCCAGACGGTGAAGTAAACACGGGTGTGTTGTTGATAAACTGTATGTTGTTGTGAGAACAAAACTTCTGCAGTGTGTTGTTATTTATGTCAGCTAGACGACGATGGAATCCATAACTCGGTGATATGATGGAGGAGAAGAATATAGACGAGTTAGGAAAAGTGTGACGTAACCCGTTCAAGAGTGCCAGCAGTTGAGATGCTGTGATTTGCTGGTTGTTTATGGTGTCATTAATACCAATATGAACGCTTGTCTTTGTAACGTTACAATTTACAGCCAGCCTATTAATCTTGTCTGTTAGCCGGTCAACACCAGCCCCAGGCAATGGGATTATGGGAACAATGTCTTTGTCTGAAGTGGCCATCCGGTCACTGTATAGACCTTTCATTAGAGAGTCGCCTATTATAATGTGTGTACAGTCGGGTCGT
The DNA here is from genome assembly GCA_963921405.1 of Cepaea hortensis. NCBI lineage: Eukaryota > Metazoa > Mollusca > Gastropoda > Stylommatophora > Helicidae > Cepaea > Cepaea hortensis. Next base: position 32,992,591 of record OY992891.1, read on the forward strand.
GCTGTCTGCAAATGTTGTTTTCAAGTACGCCTTGCCCAATGTTTCTCCCATTTAGCAGCAGTCTGTACTTCTCCATGCGACTCTCCCTGTGTTTCCTGGAGGTGTGTGTTGTCTGTTGGCAGTGCACTATAACACTGTACGTTTTCTGATGAATTTTCTTGAAGCACTTCGAATCTGTTGCTTATTTTTACACCAATGGGATAGACTGATTGTAACGATTTATCTTCCTCTGCATGTTGAGGTTGCTTCGTGTCATGTTTAGTTATTTGATTTAGGTGAAACTGGGCTTCTAGATTCTCCTAAGTTGATACAGCTGCTTCCGAATTACACGCTTGTTCAGTTGGGTTGGTAGTGGACTCATGCTGTAAAGTTTCTATTGCTTTTCTTAGCAACAGATTTTCCTCTCTCAGAAGCGTAATTTCTGCTTTGAGAGCAGTGTAGTCACCGCTGGTCTTGCTGTTAGGTTCAATGTTAGCTGTTACAGTAACAATGAGCGCCTTTAAGGATTGTTCTATTACCTCAATGCGCCTATGGCAATCGCACGATGGTCCATTGATAGTTGGCGTATTATCTAAGGCTGGTAATTCATCTGCTACTCTTACGTTGGTCTCTACGTTGCTTTGGAGGTGATCCATTGGATATTCAATTGCCAAGAGCACTGGTGGGGTAGCTGGCCTCATGTTGTTGGTATTGTTCTGTTCACTCGTTGTATTTGTTAGTTGAGAAACATTGTCTGCTGTGATGTCCACAGCTGTAGTTGTGGGCTGTGTAGAATCTGGTTCCTCACTGGAGACGAGCATGTTGATGACATCATGCGTCTTTGATATGTCTCTACTCATGAATGCATGTATTGAGTTTTCCAGCTCGACAAAGTCTAATTTTAGCCAAGATTTACTGTTCTCAACTCTGCATTGAGCTAATAATTTGTTCTTCGAATGATACAAGTGTATTGTAAGGACTGGCGTCGTAATCAGGTTATCAACGTAGGCCCCTCTTCTATCTTGTCTGTGTTGAATTAGCTCAGGCTTGTAATAGCTGATGAGGCACGTTTGAAATGCCTCATAATCGAGTGTATTGTTAAAGGATACTGTAACACATTGGCCAGAGTTGGTGTGTTAGACGACTCGGCCGACTGGGTTCACACACCTGGTTAGCTTGGTCTTCACCGCCTTCTCTTTGTTTAGTGTGTATGTTTTATTCACAGCCGATCGTGAACCGGATCTTGTTTTAACACCAGTCACCCCCAGAGAGGCCTCTCCTATCGATGACATTACTGCATCATGTTATCAAACCCGCTTGAAGAATGCAGCGAACTCATTGTAGTCTAGACGCGCCGCGGGCAATTTAAAGTCATGTGAACTATCACTTGAAATAAATATTGTGTACTTGGCAACATACCACGCGCTAGACACGAATGGTTTAATCACACGTTGTCGTTAATCGATAATTGGTAGATTTCAAAATTGAATGTTCTTACCGTCAATTTCAGAAAGAAATCCTCATTTCACTAAACAAACAGTCACATAAACTTTAGATATTAATTATTATTAGATCCAGTTTTAGAACGAACACAACGACATACACAACATCTCGACTTAAATGGTTGAAACTTTGATAAATTATATAAAAACTGAGAGAGCTTGTCAGTTGTTTTTGGACCTATCAAAGACATATTCCTTGGGTGGGGGTAAATATAAGTTGGCTGGAAAAATTTCATAGCGATGCAAGAGACAGTTTTCAAACTAATTGATCGTGAATTAAGGCATTCTTTTCGGGGCATACTATACAACAACAACA